>KE372742.1:146794-175773 GCA_000418225.1 Zizania latifolia | reverse complement strand
GTAGCAGGCCAGCCACTCGTTTCTACAGTTGATAGTTGATCACTTCATTTATTATTAGTTTTCGTTTACAATATTTGTTAGTTTATGTTTTTCTAATTAATGATAATAGTCACTAATGATTTTATTACCCTATAAAACCAGTTGTTTAAAATTTTGGATTTGTCTCTGCTGGTTGATCTCATGAAATAAAACAGTTTGAAGGGTTAATCCAAACAAATTTAATACTATAAAATTAATAAATAGCTTTAAAATATTTTTCAATAATTTTTATAAAAAAAGTTTTTACAGAAATTACAGGACTATGAAATGTGTGTCGTGTCAATGTGTCAATATATATACCGGTCTGATAATCTGAGAACCAAATGGGCCCTTCACACGAACTGGAGCATCTATGTATTTTGGGAGAAGTTTTTTTTTTGTATTTTACTAGGAAAATTGACATTTTACAGATATTGATCTAAAATTTGTTTATTTATACTTGCCAAACAAAGAGGGGGCGCAAGAATTTTCGCAGGATCCCTAATCTTAAAGCACGCGCAGTACTAGTCACCAAGTTGATAATGCTCTTAACCTCCATCCATGATCCATGCCTTCTTGTTGATGATTGGCCCTCATACTCATGGTCAACTCGTGCAACTCATGATTTGGCCACCCTCAAGGTCTTACCTGGGAGAGCCAATCCCCATTGGGACCCTTGCCGAATTTCTACTGATCCTAGTCAATTGTTTATAGGATTGGCCAGGGATCTGATTCAGTAAACTCACTTCAATTCTCAGTTCAGAGCTCTCAATCCCAAAACACCTCTGATTTCCTCTAATTGTTAAACCCACTATCACATTAACAATACAGGTTTTATGTCTGATCTTTTGTCGGCAAACAATTTGCAGTTTGTACTTCGTAATTCCAATGGAGCCAGAATTGTCACTCTGTCAGAGCTTGGCACACTAACACACTGTACAAGTGTAGAGCCCTGTACTGAAATCCAGTGATTTTTACAGAATTTTCCCTGTAATTTCATACAAGATAGCTCAATTTTGTCCAATTTTGACAGGAACATGGAAAACTCGTTCCAAATAATGCCTGGTTTGATTTCTTGAAGCACCTAGGTCAGTTGCTGTCACCTTAACTAATGCAGCATGTTCTCAGTTCAGCGCTCCAAACCATAAACAAACTCTTGGTTTACCTTATTTAATACCCTTGTCAGTTGTTAATCCATCATCTTCCCTAAAACCCAAACAGACTGTTGATTTGGATTGTTTAAACACATTGACAGATTGGCTAACAGTGTAATGAATCTCAAGTTGAGATCTGTCATTCAGCTGATCTCATCTTCTGTCGGCACAGCAAGTTTGTGGCTTGATCCAAGATCACACATTTTGTAATCCCTCTTGGAGGTAGAAGCTTAGATTTGTCAGGGCTCATTAGTAAAAACTGTTTCAAATCATGCATATCACCAAAGTGAGCTCAAGAGCATTGGCAATTTGATATTTTGCAATGCAACACAAGATGGGACTCAAGATTAACACCCAATTTATAATTTTTTTGAAGACCATATGTACTTCTCAAAAGGAAGTAAAGAACGGTACAAGCAAGATCAAATGCAGGAGAGATTCGAAGAGAAAAGATGCAAATTTGGCCCAAATTTAATCTATCCCTGCTCATAGGCATTGATCACCACCTTTCATTTTTGCTGTAATTAGAGCTAGGCGCGCCGTCCAGGCCGCCGGTGCGTCACCGGCCGGCGGGGTAGTTGAACGGCAGCGGGCGCACGTCGTCGGAGAGCGGGTCGGCGTGGCGGAAGCCGTAGGTGCGGAGCACCTGATCGTCGGCGAAGTTGAGCGCGCGGCGCATCCCGTCGGCGCATCTCTTCTTGGAGTAGATCTTGTTCGGCTTGCCGCCGCAGGGCTGGCACCCGGTGAAGTGCGTCACGAACGGGCGCCGCCACCCTTTCTGCCCGCCGCCCGCCGGTCCCTGGATGGCGCCCCTCACCTTGTCGTTCCTCGCCGCCGCGTACCGCACGTGCTCCCCCTCCGCGTGCCGCCGCCGGAGCGGCGTCCCCCAGGCGCGCCGCTCCGCCTCCTCGTACCTCGCGGCGATGCCGTCGAGCCGGTCGACGATCTCCACCCAGTAGCCCTGGAAGTAGTACTCCCTCTCGAGGTAGGTCTTCTTCCCCCACTTCTCGTGCTCGGAGAGGAGGTAGACGAGCGCCGACTGGTCGTCGGACTCATTGTCGGGCTTCCCCTTGAGCGTGTCCCTGAGCACGTTGCCCCACTTGGCGTACTCCGGCGAGGCGGGGCCCATGCGCGCCCACTCGTCCATGAAGTCGAGCGACCACTGGCAGTTGCGGATGAGGAAGACGCCGGCGTTGAGCCCGACCCACGACCGGGCGTCGTACACCTCCCTGTTCCAGCCGTAGACGATGAAGTTGCGGTCCTTGTACTTGGCGAGCGGGAGGGAGAAGTCCATGTCGGTGAAGACGGCGTCGGCGTCGACCCACCAGACCCACTCGGCGTCCGGGTGGGCGAGCATGGCGGCGCGGATGACGGGGATCTTGGCCCAGTAGGCGAGCATCTTGGGCTGGAGCAGCACGTTGTTGTAGAGGAGCTCGACGCCATGGAGGCGGCAGTAGTCGAGCTTGTTCTTGAGGAATCGCAGCAGCAGGTGGTCGCCGCCGGCGCCGGGGCACGGCGGGGACTGCGACCCGGACACCATCACAACCCGCTCCCTCCCCGCCGCCGTCGCGTTGAGCCCGCGCGGGTACCGCAGCCGCATCCACTCCGCGCGCCTCGCATCCCACCCGGTGATCCGCCGCTCGTCGACGGCGTACGACACCCTCGAATCGTCATAGAACGTCCGCCCCACCGCCGCCGGCCCCCCGCCGACGCCCACGTCGGCGTCCATCGCCGAGGGCGCCGAGCCCGAGGCGGGGAAGGAGCGGAAAGCGACCAGGTTGGGGACAGACACGGGGGCAAGGAAGGACCCCGTCGCCAGCAGGACGAGCACGGCCACCACCGCGCCCGCCGCGAAGACGAGCGCGTCGTGCACCCTCCCCGCCATCCCCACGTGCCCGTGCGGCCTCGCCCCCAACCCCGCCGCCGCCGCACCGCCCACTCCTTTGGCCGAGACGCAGAACGGCGTTGTCTCCGATGCCGCCATCCTCTCCTCTCTCCTCACGAGCAGCGCGCGGTGCGGGTGATTTTAAGCGGAAAAGCCAAAGGCCTCTCTTTTTTCTCTCAGTCCCGCTCGCCGCGCTGACCCGACCCGAGGCGAGCAGGAGACGCCGAAACGGCGGGCGCGGCCGCGGCAGCAGGGGGCCAAGGAAAAGCGGAAGCGGTGCGTGCCCTCGCCGCGCGCTACGAGCCGGGGTTTTTTTGGGCGTTTTCCGCGCGGCGCGGTGATTGCGTGCTCGTGCCGGCGCGGGGCGCGGCGCGGCTACGGCACGGTGAGATCTGGCCGCGACGCTGCGGCCTGCGTGGCTGCGTGAGTCGGCCGTGGCAGGCGCGGTGAGGGCACGTGACGGTGTCGCCCGTCGCTCGCCGCGTGACTGTGCACTGCGGTGCGGGTTTATCCCGCGCGCCGCGCGCGTGCGCGAGCGCTCGCTCTCGCTCTCGCGGCGGAGACACATCAGCCGTGTCGGTGATGCACGTTTAATTCGACTGTTTCCCTGGGCCAAGTGCTCCACACGTAGGCATTCGCGTATGCACATCTACCTCGAAATTTTATATAATTCATAAAAATATTAGGATTTGATAGGTTAAAATCGTACTCCTCTAGTTCGTTAAAAACAAGTTATTTTAAATATGATTTCAAATATTATAGAGTAATTAATTAGTGTGCATTTTTTTTATCCCTATTAAATACAATGCGAGAGTAAATATAGTGTGGAAGACGAGGAGAAAATAATAAAAGGGGTATAGTCGTCAAAAATATACAATAAAATACAAAACAATTTATTTTACGTAACTCTTGATATAAGTCTAAAACGACTTGTTTTGAACTGTAGGGAGTATGATGTAATTTATCATAAAAATATTTTCTATAGTTATATTTTAAATATTTTTATAAATATTTAACTAGAAAAGTAACATAAAATATCTTGTTGATATTTCAGAACGGATGTAAAAGAGAAATAGTACTCGGATGTGTAGGGTTGTGAGTTGTGACGTTCTGTGATAAATGCAAGAGGCGCAGGGGTTTGGTTGTTTAATTACCCCATCCTGTCATAATTATATCTCTTTAAGGTGTATTTATGATTTTTATTTTTTATTTTCATGTTTGCTGCAACTTTAATGTGTATTGTTAGTGTACATGGTATGTTTTAGTCGATGATATTATGTAAGTAAGATCATATCTATATTTAAACTTATATTATTTGTATATCTAATTTTTAATCTCTTCATTTATATACTTCTACGTATATCGGTTTTTAAGACTCAATACATTAATCTAATATTCATACTGATTTTCCTCTCTGTAATTCAACTTGTATGTTGTGGGTGTACTACATGTCGTGATTAAAGGCATTTTCAACCTAGAAATCATCTTATAGTTTCTATACATGTCACGTCAATAAGAAACTCATCGTAGAAACTCTATCTCATAATACATAATTTCCTGTCTTCACTTATTTTCCTCTCCTTTGTCCAATCACAAACAGGTGGACTCCACGTATAGAAACGGATACACTCTCCAATGCATATAGAGTGGTTTCTTCCTCCTCGATATTAGCGATAGAAACCATTTATTTTTTTTGCATTAGAAACAATTTTCTCCGTTTTTCTTCTCTCTCTTCGTTAACTTCCTCTGCCATATTAGATTTTTATTTAGATGGCATGCTATTTAATGCTACAGAAAGAAACCATGTGACACGAAGGAGTAACGTGAGGTGTACAGTTGAGTAGCTAGCAAATGAATAAATGGCATGATTTGATTTTGACATATGAGAACAGTTGGTTCTGATTGTTGCTTGGATGGAACAAATTAAAGCTGCAAATATTGTCATTAAATGTTTGGGAGGAGGATTATGGAAAATCAGTGATTATTGATGAAGTCGATCAGGGGGTGGATTGAAGCGTTTAATGCGCAAATCAGTGTGTAGGTCGACCTGGAAAAGAGTATAAATGCTCCTTTAATACTAGAGTAGATATGGATTCGAATCATTAAAGATAAATTAAGGTCAGTCATCGGATTGTTGACCAATGATGTGTCTTTTATATAGCAATTATTACTGGAAGCCATATTGGCAAACTGCAAGGGAAGCATCTCGTCGGTATTTAAATTGCTGACTATTTCAATTGGGATTTTATAAAATTGTGACTATTGGTTAATTTCTAGATTATAGTTATCTCCTAAGCTATAACTGATTTTCTAGTCCGATAAACTATA
The DNA here is from genome assembly GCA_000418225.1 of Zizania latifolia. Classification (NCBI taxonomy): domain Eukaryota; kingdom Viridiplantae; phylum Streptophyta; class Magnoliopsida; order Poales; family Poaceae; genus Zizania; species Zizania latifolia. The sequence goes on along the minus strand of KE372742.1, from coordinate 170,388 downwards.
ATTACTGATTTAATCATAATTCTGATCATTTAAGTGTCGTTCCAAAGGGTTATTGCCGTACATTTGACGGTAGAGAAAATTCCTTATATATTACTGAAAATTCATGTGATCTCTCGAATGCTACTCATTATTTCACTGACATATGATCTTAGACCTCACTTATCAATTAAAGAGCGAGTAGCATATAAAGGAACAGATAAATTTCTAGTAGCGAATAAGTGTATAAGGAATTATCTCTTTCGGAGATATGTACATGTACCACGAACCGTTAAAAATTTTCACACGAGGGCCAGCTAGATAGTGTTCTCTGGCCGGGGCTACACGAAATGAATCCACACGTGTCTGAGCAGAACCACGATGCGTACGTGTATTACGCACGCGTGCTCACCTAATACGTACACGAAGAGGGTGACCAAACTCCAGCAACTACGTGAACGGTGAACTAGTCTAGCTTTCATCCGGAGCATATGGAAAGCGATGTAGCAGCAGCCAGCAGCAGCAGCAGGCGGCCGGCCGGAGCTACGGTCTGTGCAGGATCCTCTTGGCGAAGACGGCGGCCTCGACGAGCGACGTGATCTCGTCGGCGACGTCCGTCATGTTGCACTGGTTCCCCTCGAACGTCCTGACGATCACGGCGCCTCCGCCGCTCGCCGCCGCGGTCCTCACCGCGGCCACGCAGTCAAGCAGGCTCTGGTTGCACCACGTGTTTAAGTAATCATCTGCACACGACGTCGTCGATCAGCGCGCCGGCCGTCAGAAAGATCGGCATATATACATCCAAAACGACGAACAGACAAGAGGGGAAAGAACAAGATCGCCGGCGGCGACGTACTGTCGGTGGCCTGGACGCAGGCGTCGTGGAGCATGCAGCAGGCGTCGAGGGCGTCGCAGGGGTGCTCGCCGGGGCAGCCGGTGTACGCCACACCGCAGTACTTGCCGTACCTCATCAGCGGCGCCTCTGCACGCCCATCGATCATTCCATCGCAACACACAAATACACACAAATTACAAATCATGCACGATCAATTCGACGCGATCGACGAAATTATTCTTGAGAAGAAGCTAGGCAGGAAGAGACGTGTATACGTACGTACGTGCATACGTGCCAACGCAGTGCTCCGACTCGCACGTGCGGCTGCACCGCTGCATAGCATATATACACGCGCGCCAAATCAATGAGAACTCGTCGAGCTCAGCCGCGGAGGCGGCCGGCAAGAAAGCCACCGGCTTTAATTCGCTGCAATAGTGTGTCAACGTGCGTACCGTGGCGGTGTCGTCGTCGTCGTCGCCGGCGGCGGGGGGACCGGCCGGCAGCGGCGCGCCAAAGAGTGCGGCCAGCGAGTGGTCGGCGGCGGCGGCGAGCGTGAGGAGGACGACGACGGGGAGGAGATGCCGCCGTCGCTGCTGGGCGCCGTTACCCATATATCCGAGTTCGCCTCGTTTCGATCGCGCCCGGTGGTTTGAAGGGGAGGCGATCGAGATCAATCCATCGAAAGAAAGCTAATAAATGGCGAGGGGAAGTGTAGCTAGCTCGCCACCGGTGCGTGGATGGCCGCGGTGAAGGTGGTTGGCCGGCTTTGGCGAGCTCAACTGGCAGCTCAATCCACAGTTACAAGTACGGCGGCTGGTTTGGTGGCAAATGGTTGGGAAAGTGGGAGCCAGTGCAACTGTGTTGACCAAAGACTACTTAGGTTATATATAAAAAAGAAAAAAAATACTAATCTCAACTTTGTGTTCAAAATATTTTATTTCTAGCTTTTTATTTTCACAAATTAATAAGTTTTATTTTTACAATACACTTTATCTATCACTTATATATACAATATAAATTATATTGTCGAGCTCTAGGCTTGATTAAATTATGGCTCGGTTCCTACTTATATATTAATTCATCATATTGTTTTCTGATTAACGAGAGTCACTTTGGTATTTTTATATCACTACTAATTTATTAATTTTATTTGTGATATGGAGCAATTTGAACTGTTCACATGGATGCGGCAGTTTTTCCTATTTTTTATTTTTAAGATGGAGTTGTGATTGCTGATGATCATTGTTGACTGTGAGATCGATTGAGATATTATTATCATTGTTTGGTTCCTTTAGACAACTAATTAACTGGGCAATCATTTGTTAGCTCAACTCCACGCTTGGCATGCATAGACCATTCGGCCGGTAGGGTTGGCCCGTCATGGTGATCTCCATGGGACCGGGGTTTGAAAAAAACAATTGTCCAAGCACAGCTTCAAATCCCAAATCTTCAATTCAAAATTTTTTGCACAAAAAAATTGAATTGTTATCGAGGTTGGTTTGTGTTTGATTTGGGCTCAGTAAACGATCGATTAGAAAACTCGCCACGTGTCCCTTGAACACACCTCCAACTCTCCAGGCCACTCCCACCCCGCCACAGGAAGGGCCACACAGCCTCCCCCCGCACCGCTCCCCTCCCCTCGGCAGATAGCACGTGCTCCCCACTACCCACACCGCCCTCGCCCCACTGACAGGTGGGTCCCACGCTTCCCCCACGTCGTCCTCTCCTCTGGCTGCTCCAGCTGCAGTTGGATCCTTGCTTACCAATACAAACCAGATCAGATGTCTCGTATACATATTTAGGGCTCATTTACAGTGAAAGATTTTAATGTAAATTTTGTACGAATTACACTAACTACTATAAAAATTGTGTAAAATTTCTGTACTTCAAAAGAGTCCCCAGAAGAATATTAGGTCGTTTCAAAACTGCAAGGCACACCGACTGACTGCACCACGGAGAGCTCTCTCTCTCTCTCTGCTTTTTTTCTTCTTCCTTTGAAGAACACCATCGTGATGTGATGTGATGTGATCTGATGGTCTTGCTAATTTATCCTCTAAGCTGGACGATGGTGGTGTGGTAAAAACCAAAGTCCTCCCCCATTGAAAGCAGCACACATACAACACAGCCTTCTTCTGCTAGCAGAATCCGGAAAGGAAAGGAAAGGAAAGGAAAAGGAGGAGTCGCACGCAGTGACGCAGGTGTCCTTGATTCGGTGCAGATCGAACGGAGACTGAAGGAGTTGGGAGTAGCAAATAATCTTAGACATTGGATACCAATGTCCTCGCCACTGTCGCTTGCTTTTCCGGCCGGCTGCCACCACAAGCGCCCGGCGATGACGGTTTTAGTGTGCTTGTTTAATTAGAGTTTTTTTAATGATACGCCTAAATCACACGTGGAAATAAAATTTGAATGGTGTATTAACATATGTTTTATGCAACTTTTCTTTTGGTGACGGATCTTTTTCTTAAATCGGTATGGACAAAACAAAATGATTAATTAATATACATTAATAAATAGCTTTTTAAACAATAATAATAATTATAAGCAATCTATTATCTCTATTTCTTATGAGGTAATATGTCACACAATCATACTTCTTTAAGTGTGTCGTAAAATTTGTAAGACTAAGATTAAGAGAGGTTCATCACATCACACGTGTAGCATCTCGGCATCGCAGGTTTTGTCCTAAAAGAAAATTCCTTGGGAACTTGTAGTTGAAGAGAGGCATCTAACAGAGCTTGTGCATGCAGCATGCTCTCAAACGATGGAATCTGAAAACTCTATAATGCATTGTTACGCAAATGGCAGCAGAGCATCTCAACATCACGCAGAGCAGAAACGGGTGTAGACTGTAGTCTGTAGAGGTATTATCGACGAACAGAGCAATCTACGGCTGCATTGCTCTACGATGTGGGCCATAACTCCGATGAAAACAAAAAACTAGACCAAACTTCTATTACACGACATTTTCACTTTTTATTTTTCTCAGCTAATTCTACGGATTAAAACTAACACGATCTCCGTCCTAAAATAAATTTAGTTTTGATTTTACTCTAAATCAAAATATTTTATGTTTGACCAAATTCATAGAAAACTAATCATTATGATATCAAATGAGTATCATTAGATCATTATGAAATATATTTTTATAGTTTAATTGTTTGATATAGTTTATACTAATACTATTTGATATAAATTTGATCAAATATTAATAATTTGGCTTAAGATAAAACAAGATATAAACTTATTTGAAGACACAGGAAATATGAAACCATGTTTTTTCTTTTTGACTACTTTTACATGAGTTGGTGACAACAACAATATTTTTTTTTAGATGGAGGGAATAGTAAACCACTTCTTTAAACTACTTTTACATAAGTTGGTGAAAACAACACGAGTAAATCATAGGATCTAAATGAGAGGACCAAGCAATGTCATCACTCATCTTCGTGGGGCCTGCTGGCGAGGCAGAGCTCATGGAGCTCGTTCAGTATCCACTCCTCCCCGGTGTGGCCTCCCAGAACGAGAACCCGGGTGCCACCAACCACGCAGGTGCTATGGCCCCAGGCGAACTTGGGTGGCTGGCCGGGGACGTTCAGGATCCTCCACGTCGGCTTCTCCTCCGCCGGGTCGAGAAGGAAGAGCTGCGCCGGCGAGTGCAGCCCGGCGATGGAGCCTCCGAAGATGATGATCCGTCCGCAGGGGAGGCTCACCGCGACGTGATCGAGCCTCGGCGGCGGACCGACGCTCGGGAACCCGGTCGTCGCCAGCTGCCTCCACTGTGGGCTGTCTTCGCCGGCGTCCATCGTGTAGGCGTCGCAGGAGCGCAGCCGGAGAGAGCCGCTCTTTGCTAGGCCACCGAACATGAAGAGCTTGGTCTTGCCGTAGACGGACAGGGTGTGGCCGAGGCGGGATGGTGGTGACCAGGATGTAGGGATCTCCTTCCATGCTGGCTTCTCCTTGGTGAGGTCGAGGAGGAACGTGTCACTGAGGAGCACACCGGACTCGGTGCAACCACCTGAGACAACAAGCTTTGATCCATCCAGGGTGCATGAACTATGCCAAGACCTCGGCAGCGGCGGGCCCTCGCTTGCAACCTCCCTCCAGGTCGGCTGCTGAGCGTCGAGGTCAAGGACAAAGACATCGTTGAGCAGACCTTGCTGTCCACATCCTCCAAAGACCACCAGCCATGAGCCATTCAACCATGACAGAGTGTGCCCCCACCGGCCGGGTGGTGAAGCAGAAACTTTGACACGGCGCCATTCTGGCTTCGCAGCCTCCAGGTTAAGCACAAAGGTGTCATCCATTGGCTGCATGTTGACACCTTCGCCTCCGAAAAGGACAAGGCGGTTGCCAACTGCACAGGCACTGAAGTTGCACCGGGAAGGCTCCACGCGTCCACCAACCGTGAACTTCCTCCATGAAGCTGCCTCAAGTGTTGTAAGCTCTCTTGCAAGGCGACCCCATCCTAACATCTTGGTGCTCATCTCAAGCCTCACAGTGACATCTCTTCCCCACGCGTTTTGACAGACCATCTTTCTCAGGTGATCATTCATGGTCAACTGATGCATTCTCGTGCAGACTGATCCAATGGATGCGACATCCCTCGGGGACAGGCGAGACAATATGTTGTGAGCCAGAACTTCATCTGACAGCTGCAGGATGCCACAGTACTCGGAACTTGGGATCTTAGGAGTATGTTCATGAGAAGCAGAGTTCATCTCTTGAATGCTGGGCCTGTGGTTGGACTGCTGTTTATACACTGGATATGATACGGTGCTGAGATCAATGTTAGCTTCAGAGAAAAGCTGGATTCCAATGAAGTGCGTCACAGAACCATCGTCCCCGTGCATTGGAATGAGCCTTAGCCTGTTGTACAGTGGGGTACCGTCCTTCCGGAAATTCAGTACCTCACCTTGGAACTCAATTCCCTCATTCAGGCATCGACGGATCTCTGAAACAACCATTGGATCAACGAGGGGGTGTCGTCTTTGGGCTCGTGGATCCCGGAATTGTAAGAATCGACTGAAAGACAAGTTTGAGTCAACAGAGTAAAGTGAGAAGCTTCAATAGGCCCTCTGTCAAGTTATGTCACTGTTAGCTTCATGCAAGCATGATGCAAGTGAACAAACTATGTAAATGAAAATGACTGAAAATAATAAGGTAATCCGAGAAAGAGAGAATAATTACTGTCAGTAGGGAATAATATTATATATTGGCTTATAAAAAGTCAAGCATAGTGAGCACACAGTTGTCTAGTAGCCTGGCTGGGAAAAAACTAGGTGGAGCTATGTGGCTTTTTGTTTAGCTTCAAATGGCTTCTCTTCATCTTGTGCTAGCATTAATAAACACTAGTCAGAAACTACTGGTGCTATTTATTTTGATGCTTTTTGGTATAAATGTGACATTTTATCCACGTTGAATACCTAATTATGCCATCTAGAGCCCAGAGCTGATGGTGAATGTCCACACTACTTATGATTGAACGAAGATTTAACTAAATTAGCCTAAGCATCTTCTAATAAATATCACTAATATGTTTGAAATTGCTTGTGATGGCCTGATATGTCAAAATATAACACAAGAAACAAGTATTCACGAACCTAACCAATTCAATAAATTGTTTTTTCAAGAGATGTCATAGTCTGACAACAGGGAAACTAATTTTGCAGGTAAGAACTGCCATTCGGCATGGACTGTTAGAGCAGACCACAACAAAATGGTTAAATAATTAAATAACAGATAAAACAAATTTAATAGAATGAATGTTAAACGCCAAAGCATGAAAACCAAATTCAAACATCTAAACTACCTAACTCAAATTTCTCAGACTTACATCTATGCACAAAATTGAATTCTAAATTTCCAAATTGATCATAATTACCTAATAGCATTGTCAACAGAAAACACAGATAGGTCTAACTTTTACACAAATTTGGATATTTCATTAATAACAGTTTTTTCATATTGTTACTACGAATCAATTTCATAATTGGTGGCCAAGTATAATCATACTTTTACTTGTCAACACATTAATTTCTTTCCCAGTATTATCTGATAGAGCAAAAGTTATACTGAGTAGCTGACGTATAACTTATCCAGCATACTACAGTCTACAGACTACTAGAGCACTCACAGGCCACCAAGAAATATGGTGTAACATCAATGAGTACTAAGTAAGTTACTAAGTGGTATCTGGTAGCAAACTGCTAAACTATGCCTTCTTGTACCCATGCTACACAGCTGTGCACCCGCAAGAGATGTGTTCTGTATTCCAATGGCCTGCCCATCTCATTTTATATTCTCAATATATTCTAGGGTTTATTCTTGCATCATCCCTTTTTTCTATGCGCAAGTGGCTTACTTTAGTAGAGCAAGAGAACGAGAAAATATCAGGGAGAAATATCTAACAGGTAGCCATCACCCTTGCCTGCCCACCGGCCTCTCCTCACCAGAAAACAAAAACGGCCAGAGTCGGAGAGTATATGAACAAAGCTTTGAAGATCCAATGCAATATAAACTCCAGTGCATACAAAATTTGTTTCAAAATTCATTTCTTAAATTTAGCTATAACATGAAAATATCCGAACTAGATCTCATCAGCAACTTCCACTGTACACGAACAAAAAAAATTTTAAAAAAAATGCTAATGCTTGTTGGCTTACTCCTGCAGGCTGCAGTGTTTAAAATCTATCTGGAGTGTGGCAAACAAAGCACATCAAATTTCAGTAATGTCAGCATTACTCTGAGGTCGCTGACTGCCTCTAAACAACTGATGGTCTATCACAAATAAAAGGACTTCAAATTACTCATATCGACACTGGTTGTGTCCTGTGCCTTTGATCAAACTACTTCCAAATAAACAAATCATCTAATCGATAGCGGGGACTAAATTCTAGAATTAATCAGGAAGCGCCGCGATTGCAAGCATTACGCCATTTTAATTTCAAAGGCAGAGTAGGGCACCGTACGCTGGTACATGAACCCGAATTCCAAGACGAAATCGAAAGAATGCGCATTAAATTCTAAGTTCTGACGGCATGGCAACGCATCAAACCACAAGCGACATCCGCAACTACCAACTCGCCATTGGAGTTCACATCGACATCACCAAACAAGCAGCATTTCGCCATCCAAATGACACCAAAGCAGAGCAGAGCAGCACACAAGGGTGGGGGGATCTCGAGTCGAGTCGGCTCACCAGTTGCGGCCGAGGACCTCGTCGGCGCGGTACCCCGTGGCAGCCTCGAAGGCGGCGTTGACGTAGATGACGGGGAAATCGGCCTCCACCGCGTCGGACACCACGATCGCCGCCGCCCTCCCCTCCCACGCCTCGCCCCCAGGCGGCCTCCACACCCACAGCTCCTCCTCCTCCTCCCCTTCCCCATCCACCTCCATCCCCTCCTCCTCCTCCTCCGCCGCGCACAGCTTCATCCGCTTCACCGCCACCATCCCACCACCGCGATCCCCCGCATCAAACATCCCTCTAGAACTTCCTCCCTCCTCGCTGCCGCGCCCACGAGACGGAGACGGAGACGGAGACGGATCGGAATTCGGGGCCGAGCCGGGAGAGGCGGAGACGGAGGCGGTGAGGTGAGAGATATTTTCCGCGCGGCGCTTATATCCGCGCGGGGCGCGGGAGAGAGAGGGGGCAGGGAGTTGAGGGCTAATTACACGATTTGCCACCCGCGTGGTGCGAAAATATCTGCGGGGTGGTGGGGGTGGGCCCCCTGCGGCGAGGACGGCGCCAGATGGGGACCACCTGCGAGGGGCGGGGAATGCATCCAACGGCGCACCTTGTTTTGCTTTTCTTCCAGCTGTCTCAGGTGGAGTGTTGGATTCTCAGCTTGACAAAATATCTCACGCATGTGACTTTTTTATTCACTTTTTAAGCAAAAATCTAGATATCGGGGTTGCAAAATATCTCGTGAGATTTGCGAAATTTTCGTTCTACCATTTTGGTAGGCAGAGTTAGGGTATATTTGGTATAATTTTAACTCTAAGATTCATATTGAATTTAAGTTTATATAGTATAATAAAATAATTTAAATCTTTACTTTTAGTATAACATAAAAACTAGATTACTCAACTAAATACCATCAATCTATTCACAGTTTCGGATATAAGATTTCTTAGGTCTAGGTTAGACTAACCCTAAAACCTTTTGAATCTGAAGTTGTACTAAATAGGGGTTTAATTCTAAGAAAAAATTATGTACTCTCTCCGCTGTATAATTTTTTTACTTGTAAAATAAAAATAATAAATTAGCAGTGAAATTAAAAAACAAATTAATTATCTCTTATTAATAAAATGCAATATTATGAAGTGATGCGTAAGAGGTAGATAAGAGTATTGAAGAAAAATTCTTAATTTAAGATCAAGGGTATCATCAATTGGTTATTTGTCAATTGTCATTGCATATACAAACAACATGTGCGGTCCAAATTAATATGTAGTATTTAAAATTAAATAAAATATCAGACATATACGACTCATGGATTAGCAGTGGAACACAACATCCACGTAAAGGATGACATCATCCAAATTATTGTATATTAATTAGGCAATGAATGCTCAATTTATTGGCTGCACAGTGTCGGTGTGTCCTAATTATAATCATAATTATTTTAAACTGTTTAAACAATGCCATAGATGATTACTTTTAATTTTAACCAAAGAATTTGTGCACAGTTAAGAAGGTAGCATTATGTGATGAATTGTATGCAATGTTGTTCATCAATTTAATTATTCATATAAATATCAAGCATAATATACATGAAATGCTAACCGGATCTGATGTGAAATATCACTGTTATTACGAAATACTTCCTCCGTCTCGTAATGTAGCAATTTAGTATTAAATATGATATTTTATAGCACAATAAATCTAGACAGTCCACTGTATTAAATGTTATATCTGGTACCTATGTTACGGAACGAATGGAGTATAAAAAGAGAAGCAACATGAATGAAAGTAATTTAATTAAGCCACTGTCAAAAGGGGGTTCCAGTACGGAAAAATCTAAGCGAACCCGCTAATCCTATCGCATGCATGTCATCAACGTTAATATAATCTAATCGTTTCCTAGGACAGTATCGTATCGTAGCCTCTCTCAACAACGACTTATCAAACAAAAGTTTATTCCGCGTCGTTTTCCTAGTCTTTTTTTTCGAGTTTCTTCTGGTCTCGTAAAACAAATCCTGCCAAAACAAACACTGTGCGAATATCTAACTGAACCTTGTTTGTACACTATTCTGACATCTAAACCAATCTTGGTACTTACACTTCAAATCAAAAACCTATTTAATTAGGTCATGTTCTTAGTATAAGTTAAGTAATCACATGAATAACAGAATATTATGTGCAATAACATTACACTTGAAATTGTTATTATATATATTTTTATTTTATTTTGGATGTCGTAGTACTTAATTTTGTGAGTAGACTATAAAGTCCTCTCGAAAAAACTCCTTCTAGAGCCGTCGGATTACCTCAGCCCATCATGTAGTGTCAATCTAGACAAGTTCTTATAGGGAGGACTTTGTAGCCTACCCTATAAAATTTATTTTATATGCCCTCCGCTATTAGATTAACTTAGCCCTCTGCGTGGTACATGAGTTCTTATAGAGATGACCTTGGACCTATTTGATACAACTTCAACTCCGAGTTTTATGTTAGATCTAGGTTTATATAGTATAATAAAATAGTTCAATTTTTTATTTTTAGTTTAAGATAAAAACTAAATTATTCAACTAAATACCCTTAATATATCTATAACTCTAGATTCATGATTTCTTGAAGCTAAGTTTTGCCAGCTTCACTAAATTTATTTTCTAGAATTATATGCTAGAATCTATTTGATTTCCAAAAAGTTATATTAGTTCATCTTTAATTTTTTTATCAGAAAAAAGTTGGGACCTGAGGGTTTATCCTATCACATAACTTTTTGTATTTTTTAGCTGTAATACTTTTGGCTGTTACCCATCAGTAGAGTATGAAGATTTAAACCATTTCTATTATCTTAAACATATAAAAATATAAGTTATGTGATTACCTAAATCTATACAATTTATTTTTTCGCACAGTAGCGATTTGTCACGACAACTCACGTACCAACACCAAAACCGTGAAAGGACGAAACGAAAAGAAGGAAATTAATTAAACGAGTGACCAGTAGCTTCGAAAGGACAGTGGGTAGCCACGTAGGCAGCAAAATATCCAGGGTGGCAGGACCCGTAATTTGAGGGCGCTGCACAGGGGCAAAACCGTCTCACCACGGCGAATAATATCTCGTCGCGCCGCAGCTCTCGCTTCGTCCACGCACTGACCCCGCCTACCGCCCACTACTGGCCCGTACACGCGCAAGTGCAACACTTGCGACCGTACGTTGAGTTGCCTCGAGATTACACAATTCAACAAGTTAGACGAAGTATCTATGATTTTATGAATTGAGATGACTTTTGACTTGCTATAATTTTGTAGTACAATTGAGTTATTTAGTTATGTAATGTATATTCGATATTTTGTTTATTGGTTGTGGTTAAAACCACTGCACATGGTGTTATGAAATGCACTCATGTATTACTCTTGTTTAGAGTTTGTCACAATATCAGGAATTTTTCAGGATCGACAGTGGTGCATAAACTACTATTCAAGATCGGATTTATTGGTAGCCCGATTGGTTATCGCTAATGGCTCCTTTAAATTGAAGGAATTTTGAAATGTTAAAATTCTTTGTAATTTTTTGAAACATAGGATCGAAGCTTCAAAAAAATCGCTTTTTCTCAGGAAGCTAGAATATGCTCAAACATAATTTAATTTTTTTCTTTAAGAAGTTAATACATATTCTCTTTTGTCTCTCTTCCTCAATATAAGTTCCTATGTTTATTTTGTATGAACTATCTAAATACATAATTCTTCAAATTTTTGTATTCTTAATTTATATAGGATTTACCTATATAAAACATTACAGCATTGTGTTTTTCTATTCATGCATTTCTTAAATCATACGTTAAAAAAAGTTTAAAAAATAGTTCAATAAATCTAAAAACTGTGTTTATTGATTTTGTTAGCCTGATTGCGGCCGGGTGACGGGAGAAAATATCTGCTGCCCTCGCCACGTAATGTTCGCTACTTCGCACGGCCTCTGCTGCTGCTCTCTCTTTTGTCGGCCTCCGGTCGCCGTCGACGTTCTCCCGCGAGAGCGGCAAAGTTCGGTTGTATCACTGCAGATTTGTACTGTTGTAGTTGCAGATGAAAACTGTGTTTCGATTTTCATCTGTGAGTCTGGCAATTTTTAATCATACTTCTCGTCCTATTATCCTTCGCATTTTGGGGTGGTTTGAATTGAAATGAACTGGATCAATGATCCAAAAACATCTGATCTACTGATCCCGTTTTGGATCCACAAGGTAACTTCAGACGCGGAGATTCTACTAATTGCCATGAAGAGATTCTTATTGATTTCTTTAATTTCCCATCCAACAGCAACCGGAGAATGGGTACCAAGGGCCTATTTGCTACGTCTGTGATTCTATTTTCTATTTTTTCTTGAATGTTATTCTGTAGTGAATTAGATTTATATATATAATTATTTGGCTTTAGATTCTAATTCTTCTAAGAGTACATATAACCCTAAAATGATGATTATACATATCTTATTTTACTAGATAAGTGCCCATGCGTTGCAACGGAATTTTTTTTATAATATTAAAAGAACATCATCCAAATAATAACAAATAACTTAAATGAACACAGGCAAAAGAACGTCTATGCCGGTTTCAAAAATAGTATAGATTTCACTGATAATGAGGATCCACGTGTTAATAAGAAAGAATAAAGTAGTGGCAGATTCACTTTCACCACCGCTAATTACTTTTGAAGTAGTACATATTATATACATGATGCTTATGTTATATGATATGAAACTATATGAACAACAATAAATAAATAATATAAACTATACATAATATTATTTATATTGTATAGTGTGCTAGTTGTGGGGGATAGCCCCCGGGGCAACGCCAGGCGGGGGGCCCACAGCACGCACGTGCGCGCCAGCAGGAGTCAGACTCGGCCGAAGGGGGTAGGAACGCATTAAATGCGACTGGACTGAAAGCGGACAGGAGGCAATCCGGGCGCGTCAGAAGATCACCCCGTCGGGCGGCGTCAGCGCAGAGGGCAGGTAGGGAGTTGGCGGCACGCCGCGTCTCATCTGGACGTGCCATGTCCTATCGGCGTGCTGCCTCGTAGACGTTTAGCTGTTGTACAATAGGTTGTACCCAACAGGGGTATAAATAGCAGGACGTCCGCCTTAGAACGGACGTCTTGAGACGCCTTCACACGCCTTGAGACTTCTTCACACGTCTTCAGAGGCTCCTTCAAGCAAGGACGGCTTCTCCAAGTTGTAACACACACACCCACCACTCTCTGAGCCCTAGCTCGTGTAATCCGACACTGTAAACTCTATTCCCGACTAGTAAACACCCCATCAAAACCCAGTGGACGTAGGCCTATTACCCTATCGGGGGGGGGGCGAACCACTCTAAACCCTCGAGTCAACTCCGGCCAGTTCTATTCATACGAGCTGTGCAACCATCGGGTCTTGAGTGCAGCGCTTCCCTGCCACCACAAATCACCCCCGAGGAGGATTGTCCGACCACCCGTCAACACTAGTATACTTCAATCATATATAAATATTCACCGGAACTTTATGAGTATTTTCAAATTTTTTGGATTCTCTCCTGCGGTACAAAAGGAAGAATCAATTCTCCTAAATCTTACAATAAACCACTTCCATTTTACACATTTGATAGAGATACCAAGAATTCTCTTGGTAATCAGTCTCGAGGATCCATACGAAACTGGCCTTAATAATAACAAGGGTGTTTTGTGAACTGTGACACTTACCGCCATGAACGACGACGACCTTTGCATCCACCGAGACCGCCTGCTGATGGCGTCTCTGAAGCGATCATTCTTATCTCCTGTTTGATCTCACTGCAACAAATGGATGGAGCAGCGGCAGGTTCGGTTCAGCCTGTCGCAAGTGAGCAGCAGCAGACACACACTGACAGTGACAGCAACCACTACCGCTACGACCGCTAACACTTAACACGGGCTGAATTTTGTGGTGGCCAGCTAAAATTCGGATCGCTACCATTGGTTACGACCAAACATGGGCTACGGCCCAAATATCTCTAGCCCAAGAAACAGGCACGGCACGGCTAATCGATTTTTTTAGTAACATATTTTTCCGAAATTTATAAATTATAAAAATAGATCTACTTAGATATCTCAGATTAGATCTCAGATATCCATAGAGGGCCTCTTGACAGCTAAAATATCGAGAATCTCTCTATCGACAACTAAGAAAAAAAAGATTCCTTTCATCAATATTTGAATTGTCGATGTAAGGTAAAAATTCTTTCTGTGTCGATGGGAAGAATCTTTTTCTCTGTTGACCTCGACTGGCCTCGATAGAGGGTTGTCTATAGTTCGACTATCAATACAGATATATCTTTATAATTTTTTGAAATGGGTAATTCTAGAATTGTAATTTCATTAAAAATATTATTTTAAAAAATCCAGATAGTCGACGACAAACACGGCACGAATCTCAAATCTCCATCTCCTCGCGTTTTCCCTTCCGCGCGCCTGCGCAGTGCTGGTTCCAGAAACTTCCAGAATGTGGGAACGCGGCGGCCGTCCGGCGCCTTCGTCAGCGACCCCCTCTCGTTGGGCGCACACCCCAACGGCTGGCCGAACCGACCAGCTCGAAAACTTGCGCCCCAAGCCCCCAGCCCGCCCCAGCAACCGCCGGCTGCCTCCCTCCTCCTCGGAAATACTTGCTCTCCACGCAATCCCCGACTCGCCACCGCCGCCGCATTCCCCCCCACGGACACCAGCCGCGGCCGCCTCATCCGCTTCGGAACTTCGGCGTCGCGGCGGGCGTCTCGCTTGGTCGCACGCGCGTCCGCTGATCCTCCTCTGCTGAATGCTGATCCAGCGGTTGAGGTGTTTGTGCGGTGACGGCCCCACCCAAGTTCGGCCTCGCGCCGTCGTGACGCCGCACGGCCGCTCCTACCATGTCCATCCATTACGTACTTGCGCTCGCCAAGGCGCACATCACACAGGGTTCGTGCGAGCAGGCAGTGAAGGTGTGTGACCACGGCCTCAGCTTGCAGCCCACCGACCCGGCGCAGCAGTACGCCTACCTGTGGAACGACGTTGCCAACATCAGCAAAGCCCAAGATCCCCAGTGTAGGATTGCCCTCTGCCGAGAAGGATTTCGTGGGCTGCGTCCCAAGGCTCAGAGGGGAATGGGAACCGCGGTTCCACCGGAGGCTGCATTCGCGCCGAGGTGGCCGCCGGAAAGCGCCGACCTCGACCGTGCTCGTGCTCGCTTCAGCTCCATGAGCGACGACGAGCGACAAGCCTGCCTGCAGGTGAGTTTTGCAGAGATGGAGTCGTACTGCCGCTCAGGAGGGATGCCAGAGCAGTGCGTGCATAGGATGGTGCGTGTGCTCTCAGATGCCGAGGAGTTCGTCAAGGGAGCTGGGTCTTCGTATTGGATTTGCCCTTTTTGCACCCCTATCTTCTTGGATGTAATGGAGTTCATGTCGCACATGGAGAACGATCACATTTTTGAAAAGAAGAACGATCACACTGAGGAGGACAAAATTTTGTGGCCATCAGTGCCTGAAAGAATACCTGACACAGAGAAAGAACTTCTCAAATCATGGAGATGGGAGCCAAACGGCGGAGATGATTTGGCTGAAAGGACAGAGATCTTGAGCATGGTTAAGAGAATTGTTTTTCAGCTCATTGATTTGGATGCCATTTCTTTCAACCTTCTGTTCATCATGCACAAGTTCATAATGAACCGGGTCAGGGCAGTACCACCTCTGGTAGTATCCATGTGTGGGTGCTGTGGGATTGGACAACTGAGTTCTGCTCACCTTAAAGAACTGTATAAATTTCTTGAATCGCTTACACATACAGACTGCGAGCATCAGAACAGTCACAATGGTGAGAAAGACAGCCATCAGGATTCTCCCGTTCTGATTACCTGGTCCAAAGAGACACGCACCTTGTCCTTTGATTGTGGGAAGATTGCATCAAGAAACACTGATGGTTCTAGCCAGGCAGACGGACTTTTTGCCTGTCTATTCTCTGAAACTTTGCTTGAGGATCCCACGGAATCATGGACAGGCATGCGGCAAAGGTGTCTTGATCATGGACCTGGCATCGTTAACAAGATAAGGGGAGCATTGGATAAACTGAAGCTGAAATGCCGCTCACATGACGAGCTAATACAAATACATGGAGATGCTTATTTCTTTCCTCAGGCCATTTTCGAGAGTGATATTGACGTCAAGCCTTATTTTGATTCTGGGGTATCGTCTTCCTCTTTACTACATTCTGTTCGCTCTCTAATTTGACGAACAGCATTTTAAACTCGTTGATCAATGCGTAAATCCCATTTGCTGTATTTTCAGATTGGCTCTCTACAAGTTGAAATGTTATTAATTGATGTTGAGGTGGATTACTGGAAGAAAAGACTTTTGAATAATTGTAAACTAGATTACCTTGCAGTCATTTTACCTATTGCAAAGGCTTGCCTTTGGGTCAGTAACTCAGTATAGTTATTTTATCACCAACTGAACTCCTAAAGCATGTTTTCTATAACTTTTTCTTATATATGGTATTTAATTTTGACAGGCTAAACTGAATACTAATCCCCCAGAGGATGCCTTACTTGCTCTTCCACCAAATGTTTATGAGCTACAGGTTCCTTTGGATGTGATTCTCCGGGTAACTTGTGCTTGGCTCCTTTAATTTTTTATATTTAGCTATTGGTTTACTTCTCTTTGATTTTCTATGCATACATGCAGTCTTTGTGGCACATAAGGCGATTCCATGATGATCTCCTGATGATACCGTGTAAATGCCCTGATGTCACAGTTGGAGACAACTGCATTGTCTTGTTGCATGAAATCTTCCGTTCTTGGGATCATGAGAAAGATTGTTCGACATTTGCAGTAGATGATTTGAGAAGTCTTCTGATTGATGAAAAGGTCTGTTGCATTCACTATTTGTTCCCCACTTATCTAATTGCACCCTGTAAATGTTTTAATTGTCTAATTCGATCCATGACCTTTATACTATCGCTTGATTGCAGAGCAGTTCTATCCACTTCATTCCTCAGTACATATCGACTGGTTTTTTATTGCAGGCTGGAAATTTTACTGCATCTCAAGTTGTGAAACTAATCCTTGAGAGGCTGCACATGTCACAAACTCCTTTGCATTTTGAGTTCAAGGGTGATACATTGGAGACACAAACAGTGACCGTGCCCAGCTTCCTGGGCTGTATATGCCTGACACACGATCTTTTTGGATTATATATTAGTGAAAACAAATGCAACTGTGTGAGTGTGAATGAGGTCCCCACCAAAACCGAGTATATGACATTCTTCCACACTATTGATTTGAGTTCTGTTGACAGAACCAAGGTGCACTCTGCACAATATATCCTTTTTCCTTTTTATTTTTTATTTATTCGGTTTCATTAGTTAGAATTAACATCTTTTTTACTCATTCAGTTGGGGTTGGGGTCTTTCTGTGAGCTCTTGAAAGCTGTGGACAAGCAGTTGCTTTGTGATCCCAGGAATAATGGCGGTTGTGGGCATAAGATTGCTCGATATCTTATGTATCGACCGCATTTGCTCATGGCTGGTAAGCTTTCCTTCTCGACTGACATTTCAATGTAATTGTATCATACGTTCATATGTTGGATAAAAGAAAGGTCAGTGGAAGAAATTATTTGATCAGTATGTCATATGATCTTTTATTCCTGAAAACGAAATCAATCATTGAATATAAACAATATCATATGCTCTAGTGTAATAATCACAAATTCACAATATAAAATAATTAATCGCCATGACATAATCCTGAGTTAATTTGACATCAGCCTTCTGCGCACATACATTGTTTATTCAGTTCCAGCAATTAGGGAACACCTAGGAAGAAATTAGTACTGTTCTTATTAATAAGGAGAAAGGAACTATGGAGGGCTTTTAAGCTGAGTAATGTGGGGGTGTACGTCCTCATCTTCCATCAATTGAGCTAAGCTTAGAGCCTAAATGGAGACTATCTAAGAGGAACTAGTTATCTTGTTTCACTGAGAAGAAGACACCTAGATCTGAGCTAGAGAACTTGAATCTTGGTCTGGGGATGTACACCTGCCACCTATTGAGTTTAGCTCCTCCTATTGATAAGCTTTAGCACTGAGCTTATTTGGTTTTTCTTCTTTTGCTTCTTTGTCACAGTTTTTAGCTGGCTGGACAACAAGGGAAGCCACGTTAACATGCATGAAACATTGATCAGCCTAGCAGTGGAGTTTGACATTAGTCATATCTACGAAGGCCTGCATTCAGAAAGCAAGTATACTCTGGTTTCTGCGGTATGTGCTGATAAAAATCTTATCTTTTTATGCACATTTGTGAAAATGTCAGTTCAGTTGATTGAAATTTGCTTTGCTATCACGTTGAGAAAGTGACGCCTCTTGGTAGATCATTGCATCTTTTTGACCTTTTTGTTGACTGCTCAGTCGGTAGGCAATATGTGCTACGTTGGTTCTTGTAATGCCAGATTATCGTAAGTAATACACTAATACTTGTCTCACCAGCGCAAAGTTTTGTTTCTGTTGTCCTCACAATAGCATAATGTGAAATACTTGTCTGGGTTTTTCTCGTACTGTTTGTCAGGTATGCTGTGATGATGAGGGGCAATACCTCTGCTTTGCTTGCGACAAGAACAGGTGGCTCATATATGACGGCAACACTGACAAAGTCAAGGCAATTCCTGGTCAACTTTCACATATATTTGAGTTTTGACTCGCATTCAGTTCAGAACTCATTCCATATAATGATTTGCGTTTGCCCTTGCAGTCTGTTGAATCCTGGCAAGAATTAATCCACCGGTACAGCCAGGCCAACCTCCGTCCTGAAATCCTTTTCTTTGAGCATGTCAAGTAGCGTTATGGTCGACTGTTGCCGGGATCGAGTTTTGGCACCCACCAGATTGCGCCTAGCTTGATCCATCCCTGCAGTGCAAAGTTTATAAGGTTTGATGTGGCTGGAGATTGGTAACCATGCATTGAGGCAGTTCTCCCCCTGAAGCTTTAGGGTTGCAAACGTTAGCTGATTGTTGTGATGCTGATCGCTGATTCGCTGGGGCGATGTGTGCCGAACTCGTGTGTGCTTAGCACCACGGTACTGAAGCGACAGAAAGTTTACCGATTACTCTCTCTTCCGCAATACACTAATCTAGTATTAAATAAAATATTTTATAGTACAACGAATCTAGACACTGTCTAGATTCGTCGTACTATAAAATATTTTATCCGACGCTACATTGCTATATTATGGAATGGAGAAGAAAATAGATGTTAGAGCCATCATTGTAGGCTATGTAGTAGGTACCTATATGTAACAGTGGGCTGATTTGTCCATAGCTAATATTCGCTTCTTTTTCTGAAACTAATAATGCATGCCTAATTGTTGTTGTCACATCACACGTGAATGAGTACGCGATTACGTAATATCAGCACACGGTTAATCTGGTGTTTTTATATATAAAATACATGGAAGCAAAACTATTTAATTTATCGCGTTAAGCATGCGCACGTCGCAACAAAATGCAGAGATCTGGACTTTTGCTGGCTTTTCCTGGGCGTGGTTTGGTCTCCAGGAACGAACATGGGTAATAAAGAAACAAAAAAACATCGACGATTGAGTGTACCCGAATGGATCATATTAGTCGAGAAAAATACTCCAATTAATCATGCCGTTGGGTACACGGTACACCGACTGGATCGATCTCAAACTCGATCGTCGTCAGGTCTCATTCAAGCAACACGAGACCTCCTGTCATTGACACAGAGTTTTTTTAGTAGTAAGGGAGTGCGGGGTATGTCTTCAGTAAAGTTAACGAAAGGGTTTGTGGATCAGTTATTGCTAAATTAGATCTGTTACCGACTTACCGTGGTGATAGAAGCAGTTACCGCTGTCTGGTCACCGTCGGTAATCACCCGGCTGACGGTTTAGTTAACATATGGGGGCATTAGTTGCCTAGTATAAATAAACTGTTCATCTTTAAAGACTCAAATTAGCTGAGCTGACTGGCGTGCGAAATTCGATCATTTATTATCAGATATGCGGAGACGGTGTTCTTTATTTGCTACAACATCTATCGAATTAATGACGACGATACTGGCTGATTAATTAAATTAATCGGCCCGCGTGCTACCAATGCAAGCTGCTGCTTAATTGTCGGATCGAATTCAGAGCCGCGCGTTCTTGGCGAGCGCCCAGGTGTGGAGGACCTCGCCGGCGACGTCGTGGAAGGCGAGCCGCGCCTCCGCCGCCGTCAGCCGTAGCGACATGAACCCCTGCCCGTCGTAGAAGAACTCCATCCTGTCCGCGTTCGGCGTCTTCACGCCGCGCCACGCCTTTGACCCGCCGCCACTCGTCAGATACTGAATCGGACTGCACATTCACAAGAACACAAAAAAAACTCACGAGCCATGAGAATCTTCTTGAGCTCAATCACACAGTGAGCTGCATGAAATTTATCCGCAGAAATTCTAGCTCACCTGTCCCTGCTGCTGATGTGCTCGAGGCAGTGGTCATGCCCATTGAGGTACAGATCGACTCCACGAGCCTGCATTAGAATAGACTATTTTACGGTACTCCTCCGTCTAAAAATCTTCTATCTATTATTTTTTGCATCAAAAACAAGAGAAAAAAAAAAGTAAACTTACATTAAATCTTCTATATATTCATCCTAATACATTAAATAGTACTACTATTGTATACATGAAACCACATGGTTGGCGCTATAAACGATGCTCATTTAATATTTAGTTTAGGTAAACTACAAATATGCATAATATTTTTGAAAAAATAAAAAATGTAATAGGTAGAAGATTTTTGAACGGAGGGAATATATTTTAGTTGCAGTAGAATACATTCTAACTGTTGGTCTTTACTTTTTGAATGATTCAGATTAATTTCTACTACTAACCTAATGAAGGGTAGTAAAATATACAGATGACAAAATCGTCTAATTTTTTGATGTAAGGATTAAAGTGATAATTTTCTATGTGTGAAATCCTAGTAATATAATTTTTTTGGTACATCACCTCTAGCACAGTTTTGAATATGAAGATGAACTATTATTATATAAAAAATTAATAATGACGGTTATAACTAAATTATATTCAATTAAAAGAACTAAACTATCTTTTAAAATCGACGACTAGAATTGATGTACTGAAAATATAATACTACCACTAGAATGAATCCGTAACAGTACTCTGAAAATATAATACTATCAGTAGAATAAATCCGTAACAGTACTCTTAGACTAAAAGCTCGCACTGGGGAACAAAGTTCAGAGTAATTCAGAATGCTAAGTTGCTAATTTGCTCATCGACAAACGCAGCTAGCTGTTTACTTTGAGGATTGGTAGGAGCAGCTGCACAAGCTCCTGGGTGTCGCCGTGCTCGCTGACGCTCCTGATGGCGTGGTGGCCGACGACGACCTTCCACGTCGCCGTCGACTGCTTCAGGGCAGCATCCAGATCCTGATATGGTTGATCGATCAGAGACCAAAGCAAGCTACTACCAAAAATCTTCGCATGAACTGATCGATCAGGCGACAAGATGGTTAGTTGCTTACTACCTTGAGGACATTTGCGATGTAGGTTTCGCGGGGAGCAACGCCTCTCCAGTCGTACTTGCTCTCCTTGGGGTTGGTCCAGTACTTGAGCACGAACGGCGTCGTGTCCACGAAGAAGAAATCCGCCATACCTGACCAGGTTAATTTGTTCAGCAAAAACCAATTCACATGCCAACGAAAAAAGGCATACATGCACATAATTACATGCATCAGTAAAAAAGCAGAGCACATTTGCGGTGTATTTTACTGTTAGTTTTATACTATCAATATAATCGATTTTAGCGTTGATGTGAAAGAAATTAGTTTGATTGATTATATTTTAGGTATAACCGTTATTAGTGAATTTGCATTGATTTAACATTCCTTTCACGACGCTAGGCACACCACCTACCCTCGAGCAAGTTAATTGTATAAATTTATAATTTTATCTCTCTACGTTACTTATTCTTGACATGATTTTATCATTTCTAATTTCTACTATCACTAATTAAGATAACAATTTCTAATTTCTACTACCCCTAATTAAGATAACAGTGAAAATTATTTTTAACTCTTATATGAAAGGAGATCGATAATTATAATTTATTATACTGATAGCAGAATAGAATACACACCTTTTAAAATTTCTTAAAAGGTATGACCGTATGAGTAGATGATATGCCAATAATGCCATCATTCTATCAAACGTTCATAGTTAATATACACAAGAAAAAGTAATAATATCCTAAGTTTGAGCCGCGGTGAAAAAACCAACGGCAGAGACCACGGTAAAAGTACACACAGTAATTAAACCAAGACGTACGCTGCCATGGCGTGGCTCAGGCGCTCAGCTCACCTGCACTGCTGACGACGAAGGACTTGATGCAGATCCACCGGCTGTCGACTTTGCCAAGAACTGGGCTTAGCTGGGCGAGGGCGTCGCCTCTGTAGTCATGGTTGCCAAGAACTACATCGCGGTGACGACACAAATCAAGAAACAGAACCGATCTTCAGATCAGCGAATTGCATGAGCATTCATATATGCAGATAGCTAGATATATAGAACAGTAGCATCGCGTTGCATATTGGTTTGCAATTACCGGTGTACCAGGGCTTCTGGAGGCTGCTGGCGGTGTAGATGTGGGTGAAGGACTCCTCGAAGGCGGCGTCGTCGACGCCGGTGAGGCCGTTCTTGTAGAAATTGTCGCCGGTGGAGATGACGAAGTCGATGTCCATCTTCTCCCCTACTATTCCCATCTGCAGACATACATGCTTGCTGCTCATTCTACTCGTTTGTGTTACATGCTGGAATCTCGTCGGCTAGACGGCTATGTTTGGCGTCACTCTAATTTCAGCTTTAAATTAGAGATAGAAATTTCTAACTTTATAAATTTTTGTAGTTGAAGAATAAGTTTAAGGGTCTATTTGAGCAATAACTACTTTAAAATCTAAAGCTAAAATAAATAGTCTAGATTCTGCAGATTTTAGATTAGATTATGAGAATCAGTGAACGTAGAATCTAGAAATTTAGAAATACCAACATTTTCAAATCAGCTAACTATTATGAATCTTCAGCTGAAATAAATATGGCCTAAGCGTCTAAGAGTATAATTGGTTGAGCTCTAGATTTTGAAAAAAATGTTATATACTAAGCTATAAAAACCATAAAATTGTTTTGTTAGAACAACTATAGATCTATAGGTTTCACGACGGTTGTAATTAATGCCAAACAAGTTTTTTTATTATGTTCATCTTCAATATAATTTCATATGTTCTTTTTGACAGGTGCTCTGTTTTTTATGAAAAAATGAAGTGCTAAAAATATTTTGCATGCAGTGTCTGATGAAAAGCTGTAGAGCCTCTAAAACATAAAGCAGCCTCCTTTAGTTTTTGCGTTAATCCCACATGGGACAACTTGATTAAGGCACTAAACACAATTAGCGAACGAACGAACGAACGAACGGCGACGCCGTAATTAGTCACCTGCGTGGCCACCATGGACTGGTTGAACTGCCCCCGCCGGCCCCAGTCGCCGACGGCGAGGATGGTGAGCG
>KE372742.1:123868-141676 GCA_000418225.1 Zizania latifolia | reverse complement strand
TATATATATGTATATATATATACACACACAAACAGCTAACTTAATCAGGTTCAATTGGCCACTGCTTATATATCTATCTCCAAACAGCTAACTTAATCAGGTTCAATTGGCCACTGCACCCACCATCATTAAGTCTAAGGACAATAATTTTAGTTTTAGTTGCTAGTCATCTCAATTTCATGAACTCAATATTTGCTTCAGAAATAAGGCAAGATTACGGACTTTAATTAGTTACCTAACAAATACTTTCGGCTACTTATGTAAACAAAGATCCCATACCCATAATAAGCTCTTGTTCTTTGAGGTCAACCACAGCTCAACACGTCATGTTAAAAGATAGAGATCCATGTTATTTGTGGCCCTGAGCTCTACTGATAATTACCATGCGTTAATTATTTCATTCGGTTCTAAACATTCAATCATATTTTGAGCAAGCATCCAGAAAAAAATAAATATCGAGTATCACCATGTTTTTAATTATATAATTTGTTACATGAAAACTGTAAATGGTTTTCAAAAATATATAGTGTGGTCAAATTTATATTTGAAAGACTGGAGTCAATGTCCAAAACAACATTCAGTACTCGTTATCTTAGGAAGTTGTCTTGGTTACATAGGTGTTTTTTGTATTGTAAAATATACTTTTAAAAGAAACAATAAAATAAAGTCTCGAGGATCGGAGGATGATGCATATATATGCCTGCATACCAACTTACCTCCAAAAGTAAAAAAATGCTAAAAGAAATAATTGAAACAAATTAAAAAGGCTTAAGAGGTTATTGGTCATCACTTGGTCTATTGACTACGTCGCTTTGATCATGAATATAAGATGGTTTTAACACTAAAATTGGTGTTAACTAAAATGGAACATAAATCATTATTAAAAACGTATTATATAAAATAGTTGCGAAAAATTCTGAATTTTGTTGACAATGTAGATCATAGTGACATATATATTACTCCACAAAAATTCAAATATAAACTCGATCTACATATTAAGAAATAAAAATGATAAATTTCAGTGTAAATAGTGCACGTATTGTCCATACGTTGGATTTACGTACGTGAGTTGAGTTTAGATTTGAAATTTTATAGAGTGATTTACACACACACATATATATATATATATACTATACATTGTTATATATTTTTTAAAGAGATATATAACTACTTAGATGGTATATAAAGGAAGAATTTTATGGTGCTCCTAAATTTTATGGATCGTCTAATCTTTACGATCCAACGGTTCAGATTTAATATCAATGAAGAGGTAATATGTCATATAACCTTCCTTTAATATGTGCGGGCCCATATACATACAACAATTAATTTTTTTTATTTGCATGTTAGTAGATTAATTGTTGCATGCACTAGAAAAAGGAAAATAATCAACAAACTTTCTGTGCGGGCGACATGCATGCTGATTACTTTCTATAATTAAGCCGGTTAACCTATTTTCTTTTTTATTTAATTATTTTAAACACACTTAATCAATGGTCCATATTAGTTTTAACTATTATCTCTCTAGGAGGTAACGGGTAACGTCGTAAATGGACCCATATAAAGATGATCAAAAAGAGTTTTCATTATTTCATAGGCTCCTTCGCGAAGAAAATACGGCAGTAAAATCTCCCCTTTGTTGCATGCCAACTACGTAGTCGAGCCACGAATGCATGCAACGTACGTG
Source organism: Zizania latifolia (assembly GCA_000418225.1). Taxonomy (NCBI): domain Eukaryota; kingdom Viridiplantae; phylum Streptophyta; class Magnoliopsida; order Poales; family Poaceae; genus Zizania; species Zizania latifolia. The sequence continues at coordinate 139,989 of KE372742.1, read as the reverse complement.
TATATTATATTATACCTGGGTGGCAACGAGCGTCTGGTTGTATTGCCCTTTCCGGCCCCAGTCGCCGACGGCGAGCACGGTCAGCGACCCGTCCTCCTTGCTGGGCGCGTGCTCCACCCGCGCCAGCTCCCCCGCCGCCTGCCCCGCCATCACGGCGGCGACGACCGCCGCCACCAGCACCGCCGACGACCACCCACAACTCATCCTCCTCATTGATTATATTGATTGATCGAGGTGGCCGGCCGGCGACGACCCACGGCTCTGAGTAAGAGCTAGAGCTCGCGTGCACCCATCTACTTATAGAGAGGCTGCAGTCAGGGCAGCCAAGCGAGGCAACAAGGGTCACTCTTGTTCATAGGACCGGTGAATAGGACTAACCCGCTTTTTTCATGGCGTTTGGTTCACACACGAATGTGACATGAAATGATCTTTAGAAGAATATTTTTAAAGACGAGCTCGATGTACAGTGAAATCTAGTTAAATTAACTAGATGAAGTTTGGTTCATATATAAACGAGTGTGAGATGAAATGATCTTCGTAAGAGTACTTTTAAAGACACTGGATGCACGGTACAATCTAGTTGAATTAACTAGATGAAGTTATCCAATTTTTTTTTATTTTGATGATGTGATTTCTTCAGTTGTTTGGTCTAAATGAGTTTAATTTTTTGTTAGAAAGTTTTATTTTTTTATACAGCATTTATTAAGTGAAAAAATCCTTATATATCACTGAACCACGTATCATAAGAGCGAGTGATATATAAATGATTGTATGGATTTTAGTGACATTTAAGAAATTATCTCTTATCGAATTTGTGACGGAGATGACTAGCTAGCTAAGATCGCTTATGTGAGGCTGCAGGTGGGCCCGGAGGTCAGGCCGTACGTCGGTTAGGGCATGCACGCACGCATCGTACGGCCGTGGTACGAGGCCGCGGCATTGAACGGCGTGGATGGACGGATGGGACGTCGTCGTCGGTGGGCACGATGGCGCCAAGATTAAGAGAGCAAAATTGCACGTCTCTCCTTTCCGATCTTATCACTTACTACTCGTTAGGTTGACGTACCCCAACTTGCAAACAACGAACGCGTGTTTAACTAGTTTGTGAGCTTTCGTAAAGCCACGTTAATTTGTGTCAGTACACGTCCTTTGGGTAGGTGACTACGTGTACCTGCATGCATGTTAATTTTGAGAAGGCTCCAGAGAGACAAGCATGCATGGATAAGGTTATTATTCATTCTCTTTTTAGCGAGTTTACTATTTTAAAAAAATAGCTAAATATCAAGTTGATGATAATTTAGAGAAAGATATAATTTTCTAGCTCATAGATAAACATGCTAGGAAGAATTTAAGATTATGAGAAGCAACATATGAATACACCGTAGAATTGCTTAGAATGTATAGTTGTTGAGTTGTCAAAAATTTCTGGAGAACCTAGGTAATGGTAATAGTAACTTGCTATTGCTATTATCAAAGTATACAATAGCTACACGATATTAAATATGATCAGATTTGTATCTAGCTAACTTCTTTCTAATCTCTCTAAGTATATACTTTCTCTGTATATCAATCTATAAGACTAAATACAATACTCATCTAGTATTTCAATATTCGCATTATATCTTCTCCGCTCTCTCTCTCTCTCATTCACAAGAGAAGATACGGGGAGCATCAGTGTTAGGACCCGGAGGATCCGTGATTGTGATGGCACACGAGCTGAAAAGGTCATCTATCTTTAATCACGTACAGAGATTTAGTTTGGGAGATGTATAGGTCTATAGGACCTCCAATGTAGGGAGGCTTTTATGTTAATTATGTACAGCGATGCAGTTTGGTTGGGATCAACGTAGCTAGGACAATGCCTCCGAGCTCTAGCCTAATTTGTAGATCTTTATTAATCGTCTAATTTGGTGTTAATTTCATGGGACATCTAGCTACTATCTTTGTTAAATGTTAAAAGTAATTTAACTTTTTTTTAAAATTTGTTGCTATGTTTAGATAATCCTAGATATTATTGATAAATAATTAAATAGTCAAAAAACTAAGTAAAAATTATCAAATCTCTTTTTTTCTTCAAAATGGGGATTTAGCCAATCATATACCATTTTTTCACAAATTATGAGGGGCATTTCAAAATTTCACTAATTTCCATTTTCGGACAAGCTGTTTCTTCCCTTCTTCGGCTCTTCTCTATCTCAAAACCCTAAATCCTACCCTCGTTGCAATGCTCCGCCGTCGCCGGGGCCCGCTCCTCGTCGCGGCCGCGGCGGGTGCCGCGCTGGCGGCCGCGTCTACCGTCTCCTCCTACGGCGACGGTCGTGGCGCCCCCTCCGCGCTCCATGGCGTCGCCCGCTCCTCCCGCGCCGTGTACACGGTTTGCCCCCAATTGCGAGATGGCAACCTCCCTGTGTGGTGTTCCAGATGTTGCTCTTGCTCATTTTAGCGGACTGGTTGTTCCAGATTGGTTTTGTGGTGGTGGATTACAAGTACTCGCTCCGGGGGCTGGCTCCTGGATCGGCGGATTACCGGAATAAGCGCTCCAAGGTTTGTAGTATTCCCTAATTGCGGTTGCGGTGAAGGACAAGTGCATTTTGGTTTATTGGTTTGATCATGGATTAGCTAGGTAGGAATGAACTCATTAAATTTCTAGAATGTGGAGGTTGAAGTTGTAGGATTGTGGACAGCAGGATTTATTTTGATATGACATGAGGAATTTTAGACAAGCAGGTGATCATGTCGGTCATTCGCTCTTGTTCTATTTCTACTGTTTATCTGGTAAAGGAAGAAGAGATAGAAGGTTTTCTTGGGATAAGAGAAGCTGTCTCTTAATTGCTTTTTATGCCCTATACTGCATCAGACGAAATGTTTTTAGCCTCTTTAGAAAATGTCGTTTGGTACCAAACAGCATCATTCATTGCGATTGCTTCTTTCGGAACTAAACACTTAATTGAACTTGATTTGGCCAGCTTCCTTGACACAATTTTAGTTTCTCAATTCATTTGATATTGTACTTTAAAAGGCACCAATCAGATAGCTCAAGCTTTTCCCCTCTCCTTGTATTTTTAAGGAAACAAAGTTGCATAATGTGGATGCTCTGATGCTCATTTGAATAGATTATGTTTTCTGGAGTTTCATCAGAGTTAGCAGGCCATAATATATCTGATTTAACATGTGACATTTCAAATGCGGTTAGAAGTAGCTAGAGTTCTCAGATGGTTGTAGATTTGATTATGCTGTAAATGATTATTGATTAGTGTTTTCTTGTATTTTGTAGGTTCATTTGCGTTCAGCAAAAAAACTACTTAAACTATGTGAAGCGAATGGAGGGTTTTATGTAAAAGCTGGTCAATTTGTTTCATCACTAAGACAAGTACCAAAAGAATACTCATCAACGCTCTCTTGCCTGCAAGACCAGGTTTACTAATTAGCTTCTACCTTGATATTATTGTTACTGTATTGCCACATTAGTTTTTGTTTATTTACATTTTTGTAATTCAGGCAACTCCATGCAACTTTCAAGATATCAAAATAGTGATAGAACAGAAATTTGGCAAGGATTTACATAGCATGTAAGTATCAAATTTATCATCATCTTCTTCAAAGTCTTTCAATCCCAAACAAGTTGGGATAGGCTAGAGTTGAAACCTAAACTTGGGTTTCATCTCCATTTGAGTGGCTAGGTTTTCTACTAGCTCACCAAGCCAAACACAACCTTTTAGGGAAAAAAGACCTTTCCTCCTCCTTTACCAGTGCTTGGGGCCTGCTATGTTGAGACAACATAGGCGGAGTTGTAAGTATCAAATTCACGATTTTTAAAATTGGTTGTGTCACCCGAGTATGCAGAGATGTGGTTATTGGAGAGTGAGATTGGTATGCAGAGATGTGGTTATTGGAGAGTGAGATTGTATCTGTTTTTTCTTTTCAAAGAAAATTTGATGTCAAATGTGTTTATTCTATTTCCTGGTCTCTAAGGTTATCTGTTTTCTCTCCTGTTTAGAGGGTGCTGGCAAAAAAGGGTTTAGCATCCTTTCACTGTATAATATCATCATATAACCTGGGATGGGCCGGATGGCTACTATGGTGTGGTCACTGTAGTCACAATAGACTGCATAAATTTGCATCTTAGCTGTCTGGGTCAAGCCATGCTATGAGCTCTACAGTTTACTTTCATTTTGCCAGCCTCTTTTGCATTATCTTGTTAGCTTTTGCACCATCATAATTGGCTGTTAGGATGCTTAGCTAGGGTTGTTGACATTAATGCTAGTGTCGTCTCCTTGCCATTTGCGTTAAGTGACGGCTATATTGCACTGACTTTATAACACCCTTGGACCAATTTGTCCATGTTTGGCTAGCAGTGGGTTAGGTCTCTCACGGTTAATTATAGATTTATAGTTGCTTATATACCCAGGGACCATCCATATCAACCAAGTTTAAACTTTTATGCTACTTATGAGCCAGATGTACCCAGGGTGTTACACTGAACAGTTGAGAGCGCATGTCAGTTGTATAAGATTTTCTGTTTATTAGTTACATAATTTCCATAATTCATGCAAAAAATGTTTAAGATTTAATACTTGGGAGTATCAGATTCCTGGAATTTGATGAACATCCGATTGCTGCTGCATCGATTGCTCAGGTTCATCGAGGTCGGCTGTATAATAATCAGGAAGTAGCTGTGAAGGTAGGTTGCTGTCAATACAACTCTTCCCATTTGTTTTTTCCTCAAAGAGGTTTTGTTTTTGTTTGATCCAAATCCAATGCAATTCTGTCTTCACCATCCTGTGTTCTCTATGCAATACTTTTACATAAACCAGTGAAATATGTCCAGCACGATTGTATGACATCCTCACAATGCATGCTCACGGTTTCAATGGAGAGAAGTAGAGAGATTGCATTTATGTGGTATCCCCCATCCAGAGTTATAGCTTGCACAGGGACCTGGCAAATTTATATCCATCATCCACACTACTAGCTTGTAGCCTTGCACAGGGACTGTGTGAATGCTTGTGAACAAAAACTTGCTTTAATGATGGGAAACAGTTTATTAATTTCACTCCCCTGAATCTTGATAGATGTGTCAATTTCATAATGCAGCCATTTATCCAACTCTTTACTCGCATTTTCAATTTTGGAGTCTTCTCCTAAATTTCACAGGTAATGAAATGGATTAACTTAAATACTTTTGTTGTTACCTTAGGGTTTAGGGTATAGTTTAAGCCATATGAAACTTTTATACACTTGTTTTACATGAGAGCAGCTAAGCCATCCATTGATGTGAACATCAATCTTTCTCAATTCTTTTGATTCAGAGCATGGCATAAACTCCTCTTGCACATTATCTATTTATTCATTTTGATGTTGATTTGAGCGTGGCTGTAAGTATAACAGCATAGCTTAACATATTTTTGTTAGCGAAATAGTGGAAATGGCCATAGAGAATGTCTCCTCTCTTTACTAGCAATGTCCTGCTGTATTCAATTTTTAGATGCTATTTTCTTCATTCCCAGTGATGTCCTGCAAAAGTTGTCTTTGTTGGTGTGCATGTATATTAATCCATCAGAGGACTTCCATCTTAATTGTGTCATCTAGGTTCAATATCCTGGGCTGGAGCAGCGAATGAAGTTAGACATAATGACTATGTCTATCTTGTCAAAATCTGTCTCTTGGGTATGTTACATACTTACATAAACCAACCTTGGGATTTCCATTGATCCTGCAAAGGAATATTATGTGCATGTATAGTTTATTAACGTGTGAAAGGTATTTTATCCTGTATAGTTTATTAACTATTGTCTATAAGGTAATATGCAATAAGAGCAAGTAATGATCACAGTTCAACTATAATTGTGATTCAACTGTCAGCTTTCTTAACAATGAAGATTGTTGCTCACGTTCTAAAAAGAAACGATTGTTGAAGCACTAGTCTTGATGGAAAAAATTCTTATAAAAAAAGAGAGCAATATATTATGCAATCCTAAGCATGCCATTATTTTTTGTTGAGTAGCTTGACACCAGTACTTTATAAATGTTTTAAATGGTAGTTGCCATAATTGAATAACTTAAAAGTGCCAAAATATGTTTAAGGAGTGTTGTAGTTGTACATGTAAGTGCTTTAGCTTGTTGCATTCTTACTCAGTGAAAAAGTGGCTGATACATTTTGCAATCTTAAGCAAGTCATTGATTTGTGGTTATTAGCTTGATGCTAGTACGTTATTAAATGTTGTTGACACTGTTTAGCCTTTTATGGTAGTTGCCATAATTGGATAACTTTGGAAAGAAAGCAATTATTGACTACCATTGGTAGTTGGTACTATTAGTCAACTTTTTTATTTGAGTGAATTTCACCTTGGACTTCTTTTTACCAAAGTTTTATCTTGGACCCCCTTTAGCCTATATTTTTACTTTAGACCCCATTTTGTTACCTTTTAGTTTCACTTTGGACCACTTTTCAGTTTTTTCATCTATTCATCAAATTCAAACTCAATGTGCCACTGCAATTACTTCCTTAACCATGCTACTTATGCCTCTACCATTGCCTTTGCGTCCTTTGCTACCCGAGATAATGGCATTATTGAGGAAAAATGGGGTCCAAAACGAAACGAAAAAGTAAGAAAAGGGGTCCAAAGTGAAAAGATAGGTTAAAGGGGGTACAAGTTGAAACTTTGGTAAAAAGAGAGGGTCCAAAATGAAATTCACTCTTTTTAATCTCATGTCCTATGTTTTATTGAAGTTAATTGAATTTATCTTGACAAATGCCACTCTGTTCTAAGAAATAATTTATTTTTGTTTTGTTGAACTGAAAATTTGATGATCTTTATTTTTATTTGCAGATTTTTCCTGATTATAGGTTTGAGAAGATATTGATTGAATTTGAGAGAACTATGTCAATGGAACTAGGTAAGCACATGGAAGTTTGTTTCATCTAATATATTGTGTTACTTCTATGTATCAGTTTAGACCATTTTCTTTGATGTTTTGTGGCCACGCTGTATAGAACCATCTATTATTTTCCTTGATCTATAACATTGCATTTAGTAAAGTTAGTTACTACTATTATTGTCTATGTATCAGTTTGCCTTCTCTCAGGGAATCAAAGAACATAGTTTTGTACCCTTGTGTTTATTTGAACTAATCTATACATGCAATTTCTTTTAAAAAAGTTGATATAACATGACTTACATAGTTACATCAGTTAAAAGCACTACAAATTTTCTTTTCAAATTTTTAAATAACTCATGATGTGCTAAACCATCAGGATGTATCGTCACCTCTCACGCACTTGTCTGTGCAGTTCACTCGCACCAAACTTTGGTTAATCTGTGGACTTTGGACATTGAGATAGTTTCAGGAATCCTGCAGCTGCACTAAATTTGTTATTTCTATGTTGTAGAAATTACAGTGTGTTGTGTTGCAGATTTTATCCAAGAGGCTAGGAATTCTGAGCGAACAGCTAGCTGCTTCAGGAAAAATAATGTTGTCAAAATACCTCGAGTGTTTTGGGTATGGAGCCTGTCCAACCTTTTATTCTTAACGCATCTACAACCAGTTGTATTTATGTTAAAAACAGATATATCTAAAGCCTTTCACATCACTAGCAAAAAGTTTAGATAAGCTTGTGAAATGTGAATTAATCTATTGGCTGTAAGGATCCCTGCCAATCCCTTCATGTTTATATAGGGCTAAAACGCCCAGCTGATTATAGACTGTGATATCCAGGTTTAGGAAGGCTTGGTCTGTTTCTATCTATTATATTGAAAGTTTGAAACCAGCCTGTAGTTTCTATCTATAACCAGACCAGCCAACATTTCCTGATTATACACAGCTATAGTTTACATATTTAAACAGATTCTATCTATAAGAAACCAAATCTATCTTTAACACAGCTTACTCCAATGCTCCGATTTGTAGTACTTTAATGCATACACCACAAGTACTTTTTCTTCTCACCAGGTCCACCTGCCATTCTCGTCTCCCTCCCCTTTTTCCTACCGCCACTCTTTGGAAGATAGGACCTCATTTCCCTTATTTGGCAATATCTTACTCCTGTCCAACCTTTGACACGTGAAGATATGAGTATATGACTCTATTGTTCTCAACTATAAACTTACACGCATGTGATTTGGATACACATTGCATGTAGTATTGGAGATATCAGATACCTGTCTTGCCACTTTAGTAGCATTCCATCAACTGTTTGCACAAACTATTCCATCGCTGGATGCAAGTTTTAGCTTAGGTGGTATTCGATGGATCGACTCCCATGTGGTGCAGCTCTGATGTGAAAATTGAGTCTGTAAGTGTTATTTGGGAAATTACAAGCTACACTCTTTTGATCATTAAATTATTATACCTACATGAAATCCAGAATGTGTGCATGCTTGCATCACTGGAGCACTAGTAATCAATTCGCTATTCTAGCAGAGACATTTGTGTTACTAACTATAAATCCTGGCCTTCTATTAAATTATAGTTTCTAAATTATAACAAAGTTAAGGTCTAACACTCTTATTACACCATAATACCATATAAGAAATGATATTCAATGTTGGATTTTAAATCACAGTTGAATTGTATTTAGAGAAATATAAATTAATACTTTGTCGGATTAAACGATGAATAAGCAATTGGCTATGAAAAAAAAAGAAAATGTTGATTGCCCTGAACCAAAAAGAAAGAAAAAAACTATCAGTTCTGCATGCTATATTTGGCTAAAAGTTTTGATACTTTTGGTTTTTACTTGTTATCTCTTATCTGTGCATGCAATGCTAATAAAGTAATAATTTAGGTTTTGTATACCAGTTTGTGACTATAGTTAAAAGCTGTCACAGGAACTTACAAGCAAGGAGGTTTTGACAATGGAGTTTTGTTCTGGTTACAAGGTAAATCGCTACTTCTTTGTTAATATTTATAAATATCATGTTGGATTTTCATTCATCTATCAATTATATGTGATCCATTAGCCAAAACATACTCCTTGAACTACACTACTAAACTAAAGATATGGAAAGGAAAGAGGAATTTCTGCCCAAAGGAAGAGGAAGGAGGACATTACCTCTAGTTGATGTACTATCTGAAGATGCTGTAATGCAGGAATACAACATAACCTCATTTTCTTACTATTGTGCCAGATTGATAACTTGGATTCCCTAAGGAAAGCAGGTATCAGTCCCACAAAGGTATTTTCTTAAAAGATTTGTAAGTACACTTACATATCAACTCTGTCCTGAATGGTTTTCTTGAAGTTTTTCTTGCATGAATGTGTGCTGTTGATTTCACAAAAACTAGAAGGGATTTCCAAACAGACAAGTATGTCACAGGCAGAATCCTGAGTGCACAACCACACAAGATTAAAACGGATACATACATAATATGGGTGTGCAGACAAGGTTTAGTTGATTTAGATGGTTCATGTATAAGATGTAAGATGCACTTTATTCTCTCCAGTTATCTGGCATCATCATTGTTGTGATCTTTTAGCTAGGAATTCATTAGGGTATAAAATGACCTTTACAATGTGTTGTTGGTATAAAACTATTGTGCTTATGACTTGTAAGCGTTGTAGATTTCACAACCTTGGAATTGTTGTTTACCTCCTTATGAACAGATTCATGGCATGGTTAATTTAGAACACATTTTTTTTTAATTTGGTTCATGTGTTGTGATGCTACATGGGTGATGGGTTGTACAATTGTATTATTGTAGGAAGTATACTTTTCACTGATTATATTATTACCTAAGGAAATGACAGAATCTTAATTTCTGAACAGTGCTAAATATTGGTTTATTCTAAAAAAATTCTCTAGCCAACTAATTTGTTTCTTTTCTGTACCTTTTTATGTTTATCTTTCAGGTAGCTAAAGCATTAATTGAACTGTTTGGCAAAATGATATTTATACACGGTTTTGTTCACGGCGATCCTCATCCTGGAAATATATTAGTTTCTCCTCAAGGCCAAGGGAGATTTTCATTAGGTACTATTTTTTGCTTCAGAACATGACATTTTGTGCTTGTCTTTCAATTATTAGATTCCCATTCTTCTATTTGGAAGAGTGAACTTTAAATTATGTGGTTTTAGTGTTAGTGGACTGGCAGTGAGCTGTAAATAAGATCCATCGGCAAGTGTTTTTTAGGTGGTTAAGTGATGCATATTTTTGCAGTTCTGCTGGATCATGGAATTTATAAAGAATTAGATCAGAAGTTCAGACTGGACTATTGTCAATTGTGGAAAGCATTGATATTGTTAGATTCTCAAAAAATTCTGAAGTTAGGTGAACAGTTCGGTGTTGGCAAATATGCCAAGTACTTTCCTGTCATATTCATTGGGAGGACTATAGAAAGGTATATGCTTATGATTCCTTTTTCCAAGCAAGGCTGAAATTCCTGATGCATACAGGTCCATACTTAAAAATGTGGGAACTATTTTCAGTCGTGAGTTATCATACAAAATATTCAAATAATAATCGTATTTTTTGAAATGAAGAAGAAAAAAGAACAAAGAACGAGAAAAGATTAAGTGCCAAGAAAAAATTGATGTACTCTACTCATATCGTTTAGTACTTATGTTATATATTGGCTTTGTACTGCTTGGTACTTCAGACATTCATTCTGAACAAAGCCTGCACGGTCTGCCTGTTCTATGTTATGATTTTATTAAAAATAGTCATCTATTCATATTGTTTAGTATTTAATCCATGTATTCTTTATATGAATAACATCTGCATGGTTTATTCTATGTTTTTATTATGGATACAGTTCAATGATGAATTATGAAACTTAAGTCAGGAGAACTATCATAAAATATTTTTTTCCAGCATCGTAACTTGAGTTGATTCATATTGCATAGAACTTATCTATTACATTTCAGGTGCTAGGCTTTTATGTGTCATAATTTACTTCCTAACTATATTGGCTGTATAACTGTCATGATGTTCATCAGCAAATCAGTACTTGGAACACAAATGTCTAGTGAAGAGAAAAAGCGTTTAAAGCAGGACTTGAACTCTCTGAGAATGGATGATATATCTTCATTTATGGAGTCCTTGCCACCTGACTTTCTCACCATACTTCGCACAGAGTAAGTAAAAATTTAGCAGACGCATAAGCATTCTATTATTGTTTTCGTCTTATCCATTCTTGCTTATTATTTGTCGTATCAATTTCAGTGGATTATTGAGGTCAATTTTAGGGAATCTAGGGGTGCCACGTCATGTGCGGCTTCTGGCCTATGCAAAATGTGCTATATATGGCCTTGAAGAACAGTCCAAATCGGAGTCAGGTGTGCTTCAGTTAACTTTGTTTATCAAAAAGAGTTTAAACCTTAAACTTGAAGACCAACGTTAGTCTCTGATTCTGATTTCTCTAATATCCTGAGTTGTTCTCTTGCATTTAGGTCCAATCAACCATATGTACTTGCAAGTCAAAGCAAACATTGTCTATCTTCGTCTGAGGATACTGATCGGTAATTTACAACAGCGCCACCCTGCTGTCCTTCTTCCTTGTGTTTCCAGTTTGTATAGTGTATGCTGATCTGTTAATTGACATGAAAAATGTTCCCAGTTTGTAAGTCATATAACGATCCTGAAATTCCCCTTTTTTTTCAGAAGTTGCAGGGTTATTAGTGCAAGTTAACGATCTTAGGCATAAGATCATGAGCAAATTCAGACGGATGCTCCAGGAGATTACCCGAGATTTTGTTATCTTGTGATGGTACATGACTCTTATATGATGTTCCTGAAGTTGGACAAGTTGGATGAACAGGGCCAGGAAAGAGATCATCTGATGAAAGGCATGTAGAAAACTGGGATACACTTGTAACCGACGTTCATCATATTTAGCAATTAGAACCTTGAATTATGATGCTGCTGAATTCTGTAATCACTACCGTTATATGTAAATTCAAATTGTCTGTGACCAATACTGGTCTGATTTGAATGAAGTATTCCTAATTTCATGCGGCAGTAGAAATTCACGTGCGTTGGGCCTGCTTGAGATGCATTCAGAACTTCAAAGGAAATAATTCATTTTTTTTTTGCAAAGCCAAGAAAATTATTGTGTTCTAAATGTGCCTGAGTATTTAGTTCTTTTGACAACTAGGAAATAGAAGGCATCACTGCAACAGTTTTTCGTATGACAAACAAGAGAAGAAATCTTACTCGTTCACGATGATGCATTATACTAGTGTTTGTTTCACGGAGCTTTTAGTTGCTATAGTCTTCAAACAGTTTATAATGGCTGAAAAATATGAAAATAAATTAGAATCTAAAAGTCAGAAAATATTAGATTCTTTAGATTCTTAATAGTTACATATTCACTAGTTGCTTCTTAGAATCTGACACCATACCGGTCATCTTACATCCAAGTTCCAACCTGCTTTAAGTAATGCACTAACTAATATATTTAGGAAAAGTTGAAAATACGTATCATAATTTTTACGATTTAAAAATATATTATCGATATGTTACTAATAGGTGATGACTATCATAGTCACTGACAATAATATTATTCAAAATCTTGAAAATTGTAATGACATGTGAGGAATTTTTCCATATATTTAGCCTGTAGTCTGTAGATCTAAGAGCAAGCCTATAACCAACAAAGGCAAAAGAAGAGATAAAACATCATGTGTTAGCCACAACTTAAATTGTTCTAGACTTCCAAGCCTTGGACATCTTCTTCCCAAGATATCGAACAGCAACGGCACCACCAGAGGCAAGCAGTCCAGACATTGCTTGACGTGCACTTGAAACCATTACTCGCCGCCTCAAAGCCTTACGGACACAAGTTGCTGCCACATCTTTTGAAGAAACTACGGCACGAGTTGGCATTTCTGGAGATAGAACAACAATTCACAAGAGTCTGCTAAAAATTCAGTATTACTAATCTCAGCACAAGTAACAGCAGTACCCTTGTAGTTTGATGCGAATCTTCCTTGCATTCGCATTTGGATTGTCCATGGGAGATAAGAGAACAGTTCGTTTGTTGCAGATGAACCACAATCCTGCAATATGTAACCCTAATAGTTTAAAGAGTTTCGAAAAGTTTATGGAATTCGAAAAAATAGCTTAGAGTGTCAGAGGAGGTAGATATATCACATTTGCACACAAAGAGATCAATTATCAGGATCTACACAAGTTAGAAATTCCAGTTGATAATGGTAACTCACAATGATCAGCTGGGATGAATGAATACACTGATTTAAAATATTAAGAGGGAAGCTTAAACATCTTGGTGGGCCAATAATGATGCATTGTGTTAGCAAGAGAGAATCTCCATGAGAGGTTAAACACTTCACACTTTCAAAGAACTGTATGCATGAGCAAAGGGAAATAATGACCTGCTGGAAAGCCTTTTGCGGTCCAAAAGATGATGTCTTCAGCAGCCCTTCAGCAATGTACTCTTGTATCAGGGGTCTGTACATCAATTGAAATGATTGGAAACTACCCTCAACAATTTTCTTAACCTGATTCACAGCAGAGTATAATTGGCACCAGTCACAAGTTACATTAACACAATGCTGATATCATAGGCAAAACAAGCATGAAGAATAATAACCATATAAAATAAAACCTTATATCACTATATGCAGATTTAACAATAGCAATAGACACTATAGCTAATCTTTCATGAGGAACACAGTCAATTAGCTTGCCAGTCCTTCCCAAGAAACCCGGTAAATAGCAGTAACTCACTAATTTGCTCAATACAGCCAATCTATACATCTTTTTTATATGCAATATGACATACTAGTGATTGTGGCACGGTAAAGGAAACATATCACATACACCACACCTTGGGATAGAGTACAAGAGTGAAAAGTTACATAATGTGTACCAGTCCATGCCATATTTGATTCTTTTGTGGTCCACTTTTTTTAAAATAATGTCATTTCACTTTTCAGAGTGCATAGTAGAGGGTTTTTCGACATGCCATATCGACAGGATAATCACTGTAAGAAATATTGTGATCTACTCCTTCCATTTCAGATTACTTGTCATTCTAGCAAATCTCAGACCAAAATAAGGAGATGTGGCAAATTACATTGTTACCCTCATTAGAAGCTGTCATTTATGGTGGGATGAGAGCAAATAAAAGTGGTTAGCTGCATTGATGAAGAGTAGAGAGAGAAGGTCACCTCTAAAATTATTTTGGAATGTGAAAATAACAGGTATTTTGATTAAAAAATTTGAATGCTAGAATGAAGAGTAACCTGAAACGGAAGGAGTAAAATTGAAAAGAAGTAACTGGAGAGCACATATTTAAGGTCAACAACATAGCATACATCTTTATCATATTACCTTATTTTTGTCTTCTGCAAAGAGCATTCTTAAATCACCCATATATGATAGACTGCAAATTTGAGCATACAGGTCATACTGCACATAAAGGGATAAAAACGGAAGATGAAAACAACCACATAATCCATTACATAATATCATGGTGTAAAAAACAATGTTGATACTAAACCTCAGTGAAATCTGCTGGCAGAAGGAGCAGTGAAGCCGAAGTTGCCATTTTCAGATTAATCGTGTTAACCTTACTTATATCCCAGTTATCAACAAGAAGATGAACCTACAAGAATCCAGAAGGCAAATGGCTATGATGTCAAATTTGCACTAGAAGCATATGCATGCAGTAAAGTTGTACAAAGATTGAACTAAACATGAATGATGATATAACGTGGACCAGGAATCACCACAATGGCAAAACAAGAATATCAGTGCCCACACTCCCGTTCCCACAACAATCAAGAACAGCACATACATACAGGTTTCTGCAGCCGACCGCTCAGGTAGAACTGATCCCAAGTCAAGACATCCATTGCAAGGTCCTTCATCCTCACCACACCGTACTTTATCCTCTACATCCACATAGCTACAATTTTGTCACTAGGAACCCAATGTCAAAGGAGACAATTTTGTCACTGAGACACAAAATGCAGCCTCCATTGCATATGCTACCTTGCCCCTCCACTCAACAAATGGATTGAAGTACACGCCGACGCCGACGCTATCTGCCAGTCGAGTAATCTGAACTTCCACGGCCAAAGAACCAATCAATCCAACAATTAGCAGAGCAACCAACTGGGTGACCAAGAAATTGCTGAATTTGGGGGTGGGAAATAGGTGCTTACGGCGCTACCGCCAAGGCGCGCCATCCAGCCAGAGTAATGCGCGGGGTTCCTCTCCAAGTTCTGCACCAACCAACCAAGAATCCATCCAGGAGGATCACATCAACCCAAGAAGGGGCAACAGTTTTGATGGGCTAATCCAGAAGAGGAGGGGTGAGGGGTGACCTACCTCGGAGTGCCACTGGAGGGGCCGGATACGGAGACGCAGACGCAAAGGATGTAGTCGACCATGGAGGCCGCGTCGGGGCGCGCGTGGAGGAGGGTGGAGCCGTACGCGCAGCAGAAGTCCACCGGCGGGAGGAGTTCGCCGAGCGGGCCGGCCAGCTCCACCGCCCTCGCCGCCTCCACCGGCCGCATTTGGTGTCTGGCCCGAGGATTCCCTCGTCGGGGAGCAACGAGCCGACTCGAGCTCGGCTCGGTCGAGCCACCTCCTAACCGAGTCGAGTCTAGCTCGGCTCGGCTCACCAGTCGAGTAAAAATGCTGGCTCGGCTCACCTACAGCACTGCCGTTTGCACTCTTGCAGAGCCTCTACAGACAGCAGCAAATTTTAGTAAATTTTTTTAGTAAAAATCAGAAATTACAGATGCTATGCAAATTTCAAGAAGCACGTCAACTAATCGTAGTCCATAGATAAAAAAAATCAATCAACAGTGCTTATAAGCATTACTGCATTAGCCAACTGTCGGAAAAAATCACATTTTTTCCATCTTAATAGCAGAAAAGGATGTCACCTTAATAGCAGAATGCAAATCCAGATTTGACATGCATTTGATAGCATTCATACATTCATACGGCGATCTCAGATAAGCATACCACAATCGAATCGAGGCCCCGGGTGGAGGGACAATGCGTCTCGGACTGCCGGACCCCGGAGCGCTGGCTGCCGAACGGGGGGCTTCGCGTTCGGGGCGATGCCGCGGCGGGCTGCTCACTGGCGACGACGGATCAGGCGGTTCTGGCCTCTCTGGCCGACGCGGGCGTGGCCGTGGGCGT
>KE372742.1:89160-105771 GCA_000418225.1 Zizania latifolia | reverse complement strand
AAAGTTTTAATAAAATAAAATAAATTTATTTTATATAATATTTTATTTAATAAACAAACTAACATAATTAAAAATGACATATATATAAATAAGTTCATAGCTTCATATCTCAAAAATAGTTTATAACTTAGTATTTTAGAAAAGAAATACTGAGACCGAATTGAGGCCATAATCTAACATTTTAGAAAAGAAATTAACTTATCATACACATCCCATTATCCTAGAAATGCACATGGCATCTAACATTGAACAACACAAATGGCTGCACTAAAAATAAATCTGATGGAAAGATTGAAACATTGAACAGCAAAATAAGTATATTGTTTGCATGCTAGCTTGCCTCTTTTTTCTACGAAGCTTGCACGGGAGTAAGTGACAGCTTGAAATCTTGAACGGAAGTTTGTAGCCTTCGTTGCCTTGCACTGGAGTAGGCTTCTCTTCTTCTTGCTTGTCCACCATCGCCACCGCTAGTTGCTCAATGTTCCCTCACAACTCACTTGCTCGTTCATAGCACGTTCACAGCTGGTTGCTAGGGTTTTCAGTTTTAACATGGTGATGGGTGGACTAGGCTATACAATATATATTACAGGTTGAAATGCTTAATTATATTTTAGGCCGGTACCGAAATGGCTGGTATAGCTAATTTCGGTCGAAACGGACGGAATGGACCGAAATGATCGGTATTGTTCGGTATTTGAACCAGAATGGAACGACACTTGCTATGTACCATTTTAGATGCTGGTATGACCGGTACCGAAATGGTATTGACAAGCCTGATTTGAACTGAGATTGTGAGAGCATCTCTCCATATATCTTTGTGACGGTAAAAGATTTTATCGTTATATAGCTTATAACTTCAGCACCTTTCTTAAAACCCATCTGCTATATTTTTGAATCCTCTTTTTTTATTGGTATCCAATAGTGGCAGGCGGGCAAAGGACGTCGCTCTAGGCAGAGGGCAGCATGCGTCGGGCAGAGGGCGGCTCGTTGGGCAGATGACAGCACGCCAGGCAGATGGCGGCACACGGCGAGCAGAGGGACTAAGGCAACACGTGGGAGACAGAGGGACCAAGGCGACAGACAAAGGGTGGAGAGCGGTGGCAGGCGGCTAAGTGGGGCAGGCCATGCGCGGCGATGATAGGGCGATGTGTGGGGGGTAGAGGGCAGAGGGCAGCAGCCGAAGGTTGGTGGGCGGAGGGCGGACGACGGATGGCGGGCGATGGACGACATGAGGCCAGCGGCGCGACGGGGGTTGCGTGACGGAGGCATCTAGTGGGAAGTGTGCGCAGGTGAAGAATAGGAAAGCTCTTCGCTTCTTTATTTTTAGGGAACGAGAGGAGATGAATATGGAATGAGATAAGGAAACTGTTAGAGATGAGTTTTGGAGCTATATTCTCTACTTTTAACTATAGGACATGAGATGGAGAAGCTGCTGGAGATGCTTTGTGTTGGGAATATGATCTCGGGCTACCTCCCGAGTGGTTTTAAGCTAACCAGTCAATGGTCAGAGCACGCCATGAGGACAGTGATTGGGATCTGAAGGCGTCCGAGTCCAGCACTCGAGAAAGAAGCCCTCCCAACCACATGTATTCGGACGGTCACCATTAAGATTCAGGCCGTCATTAATCTTCATAATCCCGTAGTTATTAGTGTGGTTATCCTTTGAGTTATTACCCATGATCCGACCGTTTATGTCATTAATAGGTCATTAGTGGGGATTTATTCATCATTTGTAACCCCCGATCTCTTCCATATAAAGGGATCGGCGGGAGCCTGAAAAGGGAAAGACGTGAAATCAGACTCACACAATCTAAAGCTCTCATACGCTAAAGGCTATTCACGTCCGAAGCTCATATCACACACAGGAGTAGGGTTATTATCCTCCGGGAGGCTCGAACCTGTCTAAAAATCTCTTGTCTCTGTCTCTGTGATTGAGATAACCATCAGATCATAGCACCGCACTACCCTTAGCATAATCAAAAACCTCTCTACGGGCACCCCTGTAGAGCACTATTGTCTTACACAACGACACTTTGAAGAGTGGATTCTGAATTATATTAGAGTATCGTAGAGCCTCATGTAAGATTCTCTCTATATTTATATGTATTTCAATTCTCTCTATATCTTATATCACATCGAGACATACGTGAACTTAATGTACAGCTATTATAGGCTATTGTCGGATCTCAAATCCACGTAATAGTAGGACATCTGCTACTTTGGCCTACTCCGAACCACTCTAAATACATGTGGATTTACTCATATTTATAGTTATCGATCTGATTATTACAAACCGTTAGTTGATGAGATGGTCAAAAACCACGGTATCGACTCGATTACCATGGTTTTTATACCAAGCCCTAGATTTGCTTGGAATTGGTGAAATCAGTCTGACATGTAATCCATGGTAGTCTAGAGTGTGATACAATGCCTGATCCAATGTATAATTCACTTATTACCAGATTTTTGTTTCTTATAACTAATTATAATTCGAGTAAATAAAGATCAAAGATGTTTTTTGCGAAACCTTTGATGGGTTATTCTGTAAGACCAAATCTCTAGCTCAGAGAGGAGAAACAGGGGTTTTTATCATCCCAAATTAGACATAGGACCATAAGAATAGAATATAAACTAAATTATTCATCTTTCATATATATTTAAGTTCTTAGGTTGAACTGGTTAATATATGCAATTCAATAACTAGCAAAATAATACATTTTTAATCTACAACTTAGACCATTGATATCTACAACTTAGACCATTGATCGTGCGATTTTTCCTATAACTACTCAATAAAAATTGTGAATCGTGAATTTTGCAATATCATTCCATGGCTGCATATTTGATTGCTTGATTTCTTTTCAAGGTTCATATGACTCACTAGTTCCTTTCCATAGGAGTTGTTTAATTGCATAACAGTTGCGGTCTCATAATTTTCACAATCAGGATGATACCTAGCTCTAATTATTATTTATGGGTTTGCATTTGTTGTTTCTAAAACAAAATATATGCATCTAAGATACCAATAAATGTGTTTTTTATCAGCACAGATATGAATTTATTGGCTTTAAATGATCAAATATGCACATAAATGTGTATATATAGATATTAGCTCGAGCTTTTATTGAATCTCCAAATGACAATGTACAATGTCCGCTATAAAACCACTGCCAAATCCCATTAGATCAACCCAAAGTAGAAGTTAGCAGCATCTACTTATCGATCTGAAACACAAAGCCATCAATCTTCAGATAAACAGCAGGGTTTTCAGATTAAGGATATTAGGACTAGCTTCATGAGGATCTTCAGTCTTGTCCTTCTGGTGCTTTCATCAGGTAAACCTGCAGATTTGCTTGCTGCATAATTCCTCCCCCAAAATGTACCATATGCAGGTGATAGATTAGCTCGGGCTTGGATTCTGTTTGTTTTAGCTTAGAATTATTGTAATCTAGCTATATGTGAGAATTATAATAAATCGATTTATAATAATTTGGAGGAAATTAAACAAGTTGAGTTGTTTGGTAACATAGTTTATTGCTAATACATCCGTTTCAGAATGTAAGTTATTCTAGTCTTGTTTAGATTTATCTATGGATTAACGAATCTAGACATATATCGTTTCAGAATATAAGTCATTCTGGCCTTGCCTAGATTCATTATATATGTCTAGATTCATTGATCTATAGATAAATCTAAGCAAAACCAGAATGACTTATATTCTGAAACAGAGTGAGTAGTATAGATTATTATGTTTATATGATAAAAGATTGCAATTCCCTCAAAATGAAGCGTGGAGGGCTAAGTGTTAAGTATGAGATGATTATAGATAATTTCTAAAAAAATACAATGTGTATTTTAATCTCTCTAAAGTAATAAGCTAAAAATCTGAGTTTACTGTAATAATCTGACTGTTTGTTTTAACTTTTAATCAATAAGATAGATTATTATAATCCTAAACTGAAACAGATATAACCTTAACAGCGTATTCTACTATCTGAATCCTGATTAATTTCATACTGATCGATCGTATTCTTATGTTCTTAGATACGGTGATGGCCGCGAGGACGACAAATGCCAGAACATTAGCCGCTCAGGCCTGCGAAATGTTGCTCTTCAGTGTGCATTGTGATGATATCCAGCCATGCGTCCAACTATGCGCGACTCAAGATCCTCTGTATCCTACTCCTTCCCAGATTACATCAATCGTTTGCCATGATGATTCAGCATGCGAGTGCACTTACTGCCCCCAATAGTCTAAGCTAAGCTCAACATTCCAGGAAGAACCAACCCTCTCTTAGGGTTCAGATTCTGGTCGCCTACAATAGTTAGGCTGGAGATGGTGTGAGTTTTGAAGTGTGTGAACATGTAGAGTTCATAGTGTTTGGCCATGATCACAGTGGTGTATTTCTGTGCTTGATTTACGAGCTTTGAGAGATCATTTCAAACGCATGTATTTTTTTATAAGGTTTTCATATGAATGCTAGAAAAATGTGGACCAAACAAACAAGAAGAGAAGAGTAACATGGATTGAGTTTCATCAAAGCTCTAGTTCACATTAGTTTCTCCTAAGTTCCAAAATGGATGATCCAGATGAGTCAGGGTAAATATGTTTATCTTTTTACTGTTTATTCACACCCACTAACTATCAGAAGCTACCAGATGTTATTGTAACCTTCAATGCATTGTTTGATGATGAACACTAGGCACTTTGAGAAAACATTAACTATTTGCAAGCCATAAACTTGAGAAAATAGTTGACAAAGAAGTGAACAAATGCATGTCTTCTTCACAGAAATGAACAGCAACAATTGCACATTACAAATGGCATGAGCACAACATTGTGCAGCCTAAACATTCGAATTTAAAAGCGATGGCTATGTACAAAGGCATGGATCTTATGTTCACAACAAAGTGTGGCAGACCAACCCTTAAAATCATCACCAATTTTCTTTAACAATCTTTGCTTTCTCAAATATGAATTTCCCTTCCTTGTACTTCTGGGATTCTTCAAATGCTCTCTCATACTTCCAACCCAATACCTCACGGCAGTCACGGCAGTAGATGTCGGCAACTGTGTGAAGCCCTGTCGTAAGGTGCCTATCCTCCTTTGGACCCATAGATATGTTCATGGCATGAGAAAAAAGAAATGCACGGCCGTTCCTCCCCTAGAATAGCCAAAGAGCAAGAGATAATTTCATCCTCCAAACAGTCAAACGTAGCGAAAATCCAAGAGATACTTCAGAAATGCGTTCTTCGTCTAAACTAAGCACAATTGTTTGTTAACAACTAGTCTTGTGCTAATACAGCTGACAGACACCGACAGTGTATGCAGATACAAAACTTTTGGTAACTAGTTATCTTCTAGGGTAGCTGCTTGTACAAATAACTGAAACTCTGCTATAGCAATTTCTGCACATTCATTACTTCGATGGATCGATGGATCATAAACAGCAGAAACAAGCTTTTGTTGAAAATGTAAATCTACAAGCTCCTACAAATGCAGCATTTATCAACCATAGATTACTGAACCATGGTACTGTAATCAAAGCCCTTGCATTCTGATGAACTGAAAGAAATTAAGGGCACTCTTGGCTCCTACCTTATGCGGTTATACCATGTTTAGCATGCTACACTCAATCAATCTGGCACTAAGCACATTAGAAGCCTAATGATTAAGTTCAATTCAATCTAGATTCCCAGTACAGGGCCTAAGGTTAGCATCTGGCACTTAAGTAAGCAGTCCTAAAATCCCAAGAACTAGAGTTCTTCACCTGAAAGGCCTTGGAGATGATATCGTCGTGGAGGCAGACGTGGTTCCGGCAATGGCAGCAGCTGTACAGCCGCGGCCCGACCATCTCCGCCATCGCCAGTACCCTCCCCTGCAATCGATTCACCAAATCAAAAGAAGCGGATGCATCACATCACGAAGAACAAGAAAAAGGAAAACTTTTTCAAGAATCGGAGAAGCGGGCCAAAACACAGATCAAGAAATCAACGATCAAACCGCACCTACAAAGATTTCTCCCGCTATCGATTCCAGAGGTGGCAGGGAAGACGCCGCCCGGAACTGACTAATCAATCAAGCCAAGAAGGAGGAACCGAGGAACAATCGCACGCAAGAAAGGACGACAGCGGCGGCCAAGAAAAGATGGAGAGAGAGATGGCGAACAAAACCAAACAGAGCACGAAACCCTCTGGATGCTTCGATCGAAACAGGCGGCGGCCGCTGCGATGAAAAAGAAATTAACTTGCCCTGCGCAAATGCTGAGGAGGATGGAAGGAACAGGAGGAGCGGTGATGAGAAGGGAATCCAGGTAGGAAAGGAAGAGTGTGACAGTCTGACAGTGATGTTTAGGTTATAATATGTAATTTGGGTGGAGTTAATCAGCTTAAGAATGATGATTAAGGCACGGATGCTTGATCAAAATTGCCTATCCACTTTGTTAGGTTGCTGGTTAAGGGAGCATGAGAAGTTACAGTGAAGCAAGCAAAGGATTATTCATATTTTAATTTTTATGATTGGTGTGAGTGTTACTAATGACACTGCCCGTGACTCCAAATGAGATTGCTGTCATGATGCTGCTTGGACAAATACTGATGATTACCAAAAACTGCTCTGATCATATCAGGCATATATTCCAATTGACATGCACTTTATCACTTGATATTTTGCTGTATTGGAAATATAAAAAAATCTTTGATAGATCATAGGCCAAATATTACATTAGCCAATCAGCTATTTTATACTTGTTCTTAATTGTTACTGATAAGCACAAGTGTCACCCCATTGTGAACTCATCTCAGCTTCTTCCTTTCAGATCCCTACTCCCTAGCCGAAAAAAGAACAGTAACATTAGCAGTGTAACACGTGCCCGCTAGATGCCACGCAGTAAGTTCTCAAAATCCACTTTTTACCTCTGAAGATTTAGGCTCCGTTGCTGTGTTTTATCTGCAGGGATTGCAAAGATGCTCTTTATCCTTAACTGTCTAGGATTCTATCACCAGCACACAGTGATCTACTGATCTCCATTTCCTAACTAATCTAGGATGTTTTAGAACTATAGTGAAGAAAAAAATGATGTATTTTGATGCAAGCAAAGCAACTAAGATTTTTGTTGCCTTGTCCAGGATTAGAGGGTGCATTCAATTGCTTGCCTCATCTTCCTCCTCTCCCATCCCCCAAAGCAGCAAAGCCAGCCTGGTTTCCCAAACACCCACAGCCATCGCCTCCTCTCCTCTCCTCTCTAGCTACCACCATCATGAGTTCAATGCCCCAAGAAGCCATTGCACCCAATCCTTCCTAACCTTCCTGTCTCCTGCACACTCCACAAGCAGTACCGATGCTGAGTTCTTGTGGTGGCCATCCAAGCTTGCCACAGAAACATGACAGATGTGATGAGCAAGGAGGCCAAGATGGGTTCTTGATGAGGGAGGCAAGGGCATCGCCACCTCCTCCTCCATATTCCTCCTTTCTTGGATCCACAAGCTCTTCTCAAGGGAAGATGCTGAGCTTCTCCCCCAATGAAACAGCAGGTGAGAGAGATGATGATGCCAAGAACCAAACAAAAAAGTTTTTTTTTTTTGCTTATTTTTTTTCCTTCTCTGGTGAATGTACTGTTGCATCCGTGGGGGTGTAGTTTGATCCCAGCTGTGATTGTTTGCTCATCATGGTTTCCATGGCACCGTCCTGCAAAAGCCCCTGCCTTTGGTGTCTTGTCAAGAGCAAAAGGAAGGCTTGTTATTCCCCCACTCTTTTGCTTTTGCAACCCACCTCAAGGATGTGTCTTGTCCCCAAAGATGTGAGCTTTTTTCTCTCTTGGAGATGGCTCACTGCGGCCCCTTTCTCTCACAAAAGCTAAAGAGGGCAGCACCGACTTGTGTTGTTTCCTTAAATCTTGCATGTGTTGGAACCAAGAAGCCAGCCATGCTCATGGGTATCTTTGGCCTCAGTCCTATTTGCTCTCTTGACTGACCATTTCACTGCATCATTTGTTCTCATCACTCTGCTTGTCTTGTGATGAAGGGTTAGGTTTGAGCTCAGGAGGAAGCATGCAGGGGGTTTTGGCAAGGGTCAGGGGGCCATTCACCCCAACACAGTGGATGGAGCTGGAGCACCAGGCCCTGATCTACAAGCACATCGCTGCAAATGTTTCAGTCCCGTCCAGTTTGCTCCTCCCCATCAGAAGAAGCCTCCATCCATGGGGTACTCTTTTTGCTCCAGCTCCTGTAATTAGTATTCGTTCTGCATCACCTTAAAGTTGTTAATAACTCAAGATAGGAATAAGGGAATAACTACTTAGAAATCATGAAAGAAGCAAGCTCAGGTCGTATGGTTGCAGTTGCCTGTTAGTCCAGTGACTCCAGTCTACATCAATGTAGTTTCAGATATAATCATACAATAGGAATATGTGTTTCTTCACATTGGGATTCTGTTATGTTGTAGTTGATAGTTATATTTTTATTGTCTTTCTTTGGACAAGATGGAGCCTGGAGGTGTGATTAGTTTGTTCGCATGGCAGTAATCGAAGTCCCTTTCTGGTAAAAAAACACGACGGCATATCTAGGCATTATAATGATTTGCTGCTCTTGAATGTTTGCATGTACTAATATTTCTGGGTACCGATGTACTACCTGCTCAAGTTTAGATATAGAAGTCTTCGCTTACATCAGGATTATGATTTTTAGTTGTGTCCTATTAGTCTTTTCCACAACAAGATCTCCAAATTAGTCATTAAGAATTGAGCCTCAAGGCAACTTGTTTTGCATATACATACTGAGTTCTGATGTGGACCTGGGAGATTTGAATGTTGCTGAAGTGGTGTAAGAAAATATAATTTTGAGGTGGTTTATGTAATTCTCACATTAAATAGACATTCTATTTTGCAGTAGGATGGGGATCATTTCCTCCTGGCTGTGCTGATGTAGAACCCAGAAGATGCCGCCGCACGGATGGCAAGAAGTGGCGGTGCTCCAGAGATGCTGTTGGGGACCAGAAGTACTGCGAGCGACACATAAACCGTGGTCGCCATCGTTCAAGAAAGCATGTGGAAGGCCGAAAGGTGACACTCACCATTGCTGAACCACCCATGGTTGTTGCTGCTGGTGTATCATCACGCAGCCACGCCATTGTGGCTTGGCAGAAGCAGGTGAAAAGTTCAGCTGCTACTGTCACTGATCCTTTCTCAACACAATCCAAAAGGTGAAGTTGCTTGATCCTACATGAATATACTACGTTTTGTGCTTCTTGCAAGATTTGTCAAAATAAATGACATCTGTTGTTGGTACAAATGGTAATGCAGATGCCTAAGTCCTAACAGCTTATTTGTAATACATGTATGTAACAGGATTCCATGCATGAAAATACATCCAGCAAGTTAGATATTTGAGTATTTGACAATCCTAAGATGAATTTGATCAAGCTAGTGATATCAATCTATAGTAGGAAAGTCCTCATGCCATTCTCCAGTTTCATTGTAGTCGCCGTGATTGCATCAGTCCATTGTTTAGTTACAAAGTTATTTTTCCTATGATGAACTCCATTTTTGCTATTCTCTCATTTTCTTCTTTGAAAAAAAAACATTTTGCCTTTAACCTGCTGCAGTGGACAGAAGGAAAAGTTGTGCATTGTTGTCTTCTCTGAACTAAAGATCTAGACTCTGTTTTGCAGGAAATTTGCAGAGAAACAGAATGATGCTGACCAATTATCTCCAATGGATTCGTTTGATTTCTCACCCACACAATCTTCTCCAAACTATGATGAAGTAGCATTGTCACCACTGAAGTTGCAGCATGATCATGATGAATCTTACATTGGGCATGGAGGAAGCAATTCATCCGAAAAAGGTAATATGTGGCACGAAAGTCGGTTAACAGTCTCTAAGGAAACTCTCAATGATGGACCTTTAGGTGAGGTTTTCAGAAGCAAGAATTGCCAATCAGCTTCTGGGAACATCTTAACTGACAAGTGGACTGAGAGCCCCAACTCACATTGCCCAGCTGGAATCCTACAAATGGCTACTAAGCTCAATTCAGTGCCCAGCAAGAACACAGTAAATAGTGGTGGCACTGCACTAGAGAATCACACTGCTGCTGATAATGGCTATCTTACTGCAAGAATGATTAATTCTCATATTGTCCCAACACTCCTGTAAGTGTTCTACCCTGTCCTGTTGGGTTCACAAATAACTGAAACTAGGCTCATGGCACGAGTTATCAGATTCAAGGTTCCGAGTTGAAATCTTGTCTCCTTTGTTTTATGCTGTTGTTACCTTACCTTTGGTTGAGGTTGTTGTTGTATTGTTCAGGTGTGTTGTATTGGTCTGATTCTGTTTGTAATGTGATGAAGTAAAATGCCCTGCTAAGGATTTATATTGCAACCAGACTCGAGATTTCTGTGCTCAATTCTTAATTTTAATGAATCATGATCAATTTAAATGAACAGGGAATTTTATTTCATCGAGGCTGTTTGGTGTAGCTCTACATTCTAGATTTCTTGGAACTGGTCAAATCCAGCTTTAAGAAATTTTAGATTAAGTTAATGTATTTAGGGCTTATTTGATAGAGCTCTAATTTCGAGATTTATTCTAGATCTGGGGTTTGTATAGTATAATAATATAGTTTAAACTTTTATTTTTAGTTCAAAATAAAAACTAAATTACTTAACTAAATACCCTTAATTTATCCGTAGCTTCATATTCAGGATTTCTTGGAGCAAGGTTGGACTAGCTTTAAAAAAATCTGAATCTGGAGATGTGCCAAACAGAGCCTTAGTTAAGTTGTTTGGTTTTATTTTGAACTAAAAATAAATATTTAAAGTATTTTATTTTATCGTACAAACTCTAAATCTATTGTGATTTTAGAGTTTGAGCTGAACTAAATAGACTTTAAGTTGTTAAACTTGCTCCACCTCCAGCCTTCTAAGAGAAGTTTGTCAGCTTGAAACTCCAGGTATCATGGTGGAGCGATAAATTTATCATATCTAGAGATAAGCTAACTGCTATTAGCTAATTATTTTATATTTTTAAATATTTTCAAAATATTCATGAGAATTATGGAGCTAGGCCTGCTTAATGCTACTGCTTGGTTTGCAAGAGAAAAATATTGTGCTAGTAAAATATATATTCACTATCGCTCAAGAGGCCCATCCAATGAAAAGCCCGCCACGAGGCTAGTAACTAACTCTCACAATGGGCCAGAAAATTGATGGATTTGATACCTAACAACCCAATGTGCCACCAGTAAATCTTTTTCACCGTTAAGGTGTGTTTGGTTAAACTGCAAAAACTGCTGTGAGTTATAAGCTATGAAAAAAGCTATGAGCTATAAAAGTTAGTGTGGAAGTAACTTTTCAAACTTTTAATGGTATAGTGGGTATTTTTTGTAAAGTCTGGATCGAGAAGCTGTGAAAGTTGGAGTGAGAGCAACTTTTACAGTCTTTCTAATTTATACAGAAAAAAGTTATAGCTTTCAGAAAAACTGGTTTGCCCTAAGGTTGTGTTTGCTTCAGTTTTTCTAGAAAATCTATTTGATTCAGATCTTCCCAACTAAAACTGGTTAAAAAAGCTAAACCAAACACAACATTAATATAGCTATACCGTTTAATAATTAAAACCATATTATAATTACAATTATTTTAATATGACCTAGAGAGGCCCTAATAAACTATCTCGCTAACAAGTGAAACACGTACGCTTAACTAATTAATCAGATGGCCATGAGCATCATTAGTGGTCAATTATGCAATGCCCGCGTGAACACGGCCGCGATTAGCAGAAACGTGCACGTGCGTGCACTTGCAACTGCTGCTCTCTCGGCCTGTCTCTCAGCGATCGGCCACGTAACCCCCTGCACCCGCACGTGGCGCCGATCAATTTGATTAATTAACCGCACCTTACGTACGTGTGGTCCTGTGTAATCACATGCTTAGCGTACCCTGAGTAATAATGAAGCTTGTTTTTTTTGTCTGTCACCTAACCGCACGCGGCACAGTGTTATACGTCATTTCCTCGATTCATAAGTTTGACCAAGTGTATATATATTTTACCATTATTTTTTTTTAAAAGATTATAACAGACTATAACCAGTGCTAGTTGTAAAGGGTGTCGAGAGGTATAGGTGTTGGTTCTTATTAAGAATCGTCACCTATATTGGGATTCTGGGTTTTAAACTTAACAAGGGAAAAAACAACGAATATTCTGTAATGGTCGCAAATAGCGAGTCACAAGTTATGCAATTTTTCACAAGGAAATCACCCACGTGTGGCTATAATTTTTGAACCCTGTCCTATGAAATTTATAGGGTTATTTGATTGAAGGAAGGTTCCTTGGCTCAACACACTAGATCTACTTTCACATATTACCTACTTACCATCTCAGCTCGACATAGTTTCTCATGGAATAGTCTATGCTATTCTTTTGATTTACTTTCTGAAAAATTGTAATATATATTTCACACTCTAAATAGCTTCAAATAAAAAAAATATAAAATGTAAAGTTATTGATCTCATCAAGCTCTACAGTTTTATATAGAGCATATATCCATCTAATATCGTTTGAAAAAAAATAAAAAATTTCCTGTAGGCACATTTGAAATTCTTATAAGTGCTAATTTTTAGAACCAACATATATGACAATCTTTAATATATGTACCGGTTTTTCAATAAAATCGGTATTTATTTATTTATTTCGGTTTAGATGAGCCAACACCTATAGAATCGTACTCTGTTTAATGTTAGTAGTCATAATTTGGTTATATAAAAAATATTTTGGTAAAACCTGAAATCGTCAAAAAGTATAAAAAAAACTAACAATTATTGATGAATTGGAGATAGTATCACACGTGTGGGTGAGGGTGTAGGCCCACCCGCCGGCCGGCAGGCAGCTCGACAACGCGAGCAACGACCACGATTCGCTTGTCCGATCGATCGGCGAGGAATCCATGGAGAAGAGAAGCTTCTGCGAAGCTGCTCATGCGTATTATACGTACGTACGTTGGTCGTATGCGGCCGAGCGGATCCGCTCCAGATACGAATATCTATACGGCACCGCCGCGTCCGTATATTGTAGTGCCGGGCTTAATCCTGGCCGTCCACGTGGAGGACACATGCCAACAGCTAGCAATCTCCAAGATTCAGGCATACGGCGAGTATATATGCATACGCAGTGGCGGAGCTAATAAATTTTTCAAGCCTGGATAAATCTAACTACATTTTGTATTTGATATAAAAATTATACTTTTAATCTCTAAAATAATACTAAAATTCTATAGCGTATTCGCGAACGAGCGAGGGCGGCTGCCCGGGGTGGCCTGGAGGTGGCTCCGCCACTGTCCATACGTGAACGTGAGATTACAGTAAATTATTTTGTCACATGAAAAAAACTAACATCTGGAAACTGAAAATAAACCCAGCTGGTTTATCAAAATCTTTGACTCTTAAATAGGTTCAACAAAAATCTAAACTAGTCATGGGAACAACTAGAACAAATCAGTTTCACTAAGGAACTGTTTGGTAAAGCTCCAATGAGATTCATGTTAGATATGAAATTTATATAGTATAATAAAATAGTTTAAACTTTTAATTTTAATCCAAAATAAAAATAAATTACTTAACTAGATGACAATAGATGTAATTAAATATAATCGGTGAATAAATCCGATAATTTTTGGTTGTACTGTCGAATCATTAATAGTTTTGGAGAACTTTCTAATTTCATGTTATGATCTAAAATACCTCTCATTTTGTATATTTTATACTATTAACTTGATGATAAAATAGAAAATATATTTGTGGACTTGAGAATAATTTTTTAAAAACTTTTATGTATTCTTCATAAGCTTTGTTAAATAACTCAGCTACTTACGAATTTACGATCATCGTCGTCTATTACGATTTCACGCGTGTCAACTGCCATGCATATATGATATATCCATGGCCGTACACGAGCGAGGACCAGCGAAAAGCGTGCGCTCGGGGGAGGAACACCTCGTCACTGATTTCCCCGCGCGCGTGTGCCGTCGTCGTCCAATCCCCGCACGTACGGACCGGCCGGTCCATACGTGTGCCGCCTTTGCCCGACACGCCTTTTGACTACTCGGCCCTTAATTCCTAGCTACTTTGACTAATGACACGCACGTACGTCTGCATGCATGCACGCACGCACGTACACAGGGCGCATGGAATTAGCCGGCCTGTTGAGGAAAGGAATGAGGATATATAGTAAAAGTAGCTCTTAGCCAACACTCTACTCTAAACATCGTGTAAAAAAATTTACTGCTTTTGTCTTAGAATATAGTAAGTTTTAAGTTTGGTTATATTTATTAAGAAGATAAGAAAAAACCAATATTATCCTTAAGTTTGGTTATATTTATTAAGAAGATAAGAAAAAACCAATACTATTATTATCTTTCTTAAAATATGTGAGTGCAAATTCAAAAGCAGTTGGATTGAATATGCAAGTCCGAATATATATAGTATGAGTAATTTAAATATAAAAGTTATCTCCTACAAGTAAAATGTTACACAAATTTTAAACGCTAAATTATCTTAAATTATGGGACAACATTCTACTTTAAAAGTTGTGTAAAAAATTTACTGCTTTCGTCTTAGAAATTCTAAGTAAGTTTTAAGTTTAGTTATATTTATTAAGAAGATAAGAAAAAATCAATATTATCATTCTCAAAATATCTGAGTGCAAATCAAAAGTAGTCAAGTCCGAATATATATAATATGACCGAATATATATAATATGAGTAGTTTAGAGATAAAAGTTAAAGTAAAATGTTACTATATTTAAGATAAATTTTAAACGCTAAATTATCTTCAATTATGGGACAATAAATGTATTTTTTTACTTTTTTGGAAGGTAGTATAAGCTAAGAAGAATGGGCCGGCCGATCGATCATAGTTCGATGCACGGGACAATGGCCAATACACGCATCTAAACTATACATTTCACCATGGATGCATGCATGTACCGTACGGAGCATCGTTGTCGTCACTCACCGACACGTTAATTAACTGTACGGTGGAGATCAGAGCTGCACGCATATGCATGCATCTAGTAACTAGCTAACCTAGCTACATCTGACATCATTTTGTATATATACGGTGGCATGGAGTAATTTAGTAGGATATCTCAACAGTTCTGCTCGATCTGATCGGCTCGAGTGTTGATATCTTTGTCGGGGCCGGGGCCGGCCCTAGCAGGCTATGCTCTTAGCTTCTACGTTAGTTCCATCTTTCTTCCATGTGAAACACGTGACGTAAATATAAATGCATCTACTCAATAATTGACGAAACTTGATCGATCGATCGGCCGGGGATTAGCTGCTCAGGCAACATTAGTTGTTTTCTGCTGTAATCTAGTGTCGTCTACGTGTACATGTTTTGATCGTGATCTAACACTATAACAAAACATTCCTACGAAGACATCTTATTTATCAAATAAAGATGTTTTGTTTCGTTTTTCACAGAGAACTGAGGTGCTTTTACAAAGCGTCATAGAAATGTCTCAAAAGCGCTGCTGGGGATTGAAGTCACAATCTGAGTTTCATTAGAAATGATCTTACCCACTAGGCCACGAAGTTTTCACAACAATTTTTAGAGTCTATCCTATATAAACCACGGAGGGGGTGCAGCCATAGGGTATTGACCTAACCAACTTCTGATTTAAATATTTATTTTTTCTGTCTAAATAATTATAATAGTATTTTTTATAGAACAATAACTATGAGGTCTATTTTTAAAGTAGTCTAAATAATTCAAATATTATTTGATAACGGCGATAAGGAAGTGTTTATTTTTCCGGATGAGCCTAAATTATTTACATTTTTCACGAGGAAGCATAAATGATTTACATATTTTTTCATCCAAATAATTAATATTATTTGGATGATAATGACATGCATATAATAAGAAGATGTTTCAATACTCATCTCCATGGATGAGACATACCAAAACGTCTCAATATTCAAACAACGTCTTCAACCTACAAAACGTCTCAAACAACGTCTTCAACCTACAAAGCGTCTCAAATAACGTCACAGTTTAAATTATAGTGTTAGAAAAAGAGACGACTTTTAGAAACGTATCAAGTAAAACATCTTTGTGCAGTGCTTTTATTGTACTGTAAGAGCACATTCGTCATGCATAATCCATATAATTAATTTTTGATGCGCTCGTAAGGGCAGATACGTAAAAGTGTACGTGATGCACAGTGCCAGAATCCATTAATCATTGTTTACCTATGTCGACTCGGTTTTATAAAAACTGTTATAATCAGAACTATTACATATTTTTTCTTATCTTATTAGACCAATAACAATAAAAAATAGTTAAATAATATATTTATCAAAAATATATCTACGAGTAAACGTGTAAGCGGACAAAATTATCATCCCTGCCTCTATTTAGTTCCATATCTAGTGAGTTGCTAAACTGTTTGAGAAGATAAAATTCTATAAGCAGTTGCTAGAAGCTCCTTCCACACAAAGGACAAAAGGAAAAAAGCATCAATTTTATCTCTGCACGGACGCGACGAGACGGCAGCCGTCGGCCTGGCCGGCTCTTTCCCCGGCGACGAGACGCGCGCGCATGCATGCATGCATGCTCTC
>KE372742.1:61436-76057 GCA_000418225.1 Zizania latifolia | reverse complement strand
ATTCTGTGTATCATTTGATTGCATTTCCAGAATTATTGGTGGAAGCACACCATAGTCTACGTTGCTAAAGGACGTGGCCCTTCCAGAGTCATCTTCATCTTTTAATAGACCCACCACCTCTACAGGAGAAGGTACGGCACCATCTATATTACTGAAAGGAACAGCTACTGTGTCTACATTGCTGTCTAGCTTTGACTTGTATTGCGAATCCGGTGACAACTTCTTTCTAGCTTCTAAAATCTGTGTCAAATCAATCAGCAGCGGGTAGTAAGTTTGATAGCAAACAATGAAATGGAATGGCAGGTAGCAGTTTTTCTTCTACTAAACAAGAACTAATTGAATGGTAAACAACTAGTTATATTGATCTGTAAGAAAGCAAAGCCATGAAGAAAAGCCCATCATGAACCAATAACCATGAGTCCATGAAGTATAAGGGATAACAGTGTCCTAAACTAGTGTTATGGAATATGGATTACATAACTTCAGGACTAATCAGCCTCACCATACAAAACCTTATGGCCCAACACTTGAATGATTCAAAATATTCAGTTCATAGCTACTTCTGTGACTTGCTGTTGATATTATCTTTACCCACTTTATATCCAGTTTCTATGAAACTTGATAGTCATGTAAAATAACACAAAGATAGGATAAATAAGGTCAAGTTCATCAGAGAGATCATAAGATTCCCATTAAAGGAATTGAATTTACAGAAATGCAGTAATGCGTAAAATTAAGCTAGCCATTCAACTATTATTACAAAATTAAGTGGTCACTGGCAAATAACAATTAAGGAGAATCATTTCAGGTATGGTAGGCCAATTTCAGACCAAGGACCTTTTTGGATGGGCTATATTAGCTCAGTTTCCTGAAAGACAATGTTTAGAAATTAAAATCCAGCTCCATCTACCATATCATAGACCTTAAAGGTATCCAGACAGGACTAATGGCTAAAAACCTTTCTGAACTCTGAAGAGAGTAAAACAACAGACATCAATATATCATACTATATCCTTGATACATCCTGAAGAAATCTGACTTAAGGATTTATAGTGAATCATTATATTCTCAAGAGGCACTAGATATCCACAGCAACCATTATAGAAACTCAAGCCATAAGGAAATTCATCCAGCAGCGGTGATAGCATAATATTGTGAATTTCCTTTTGGCCTGAGTAATTCTATTCACTATTTATAACAGGAATAAGACAATCAAAGGGAGGGAGAGAATGGGCTATATTGTGATACTTCTGTAGTTAGATAATCATGGTTTGTGAGGATGCAGTCATATTTTACGACTGCTGAAATACCACAAAGGCACAAACTCAATACCTTGATAGCATTACACCGCGAGATCAAGCAAACAACTATGTTATAACAAAAGCACAGTTAACATGATCCATGATCCAGTAAACTTCTTCCGTACATAGGTTCAACTGAAGGACACAAGAACCTTGTTAATCTCTCACTCATTCATAACTCAATAACAATGATGCAAAGTCCCATATAAACAGTCACTGCATCTACATTTGTGACTACATTTTCCATGTGGTAAAGCCGCAGTTCTCATATGAGCATGGATGGCCTACTGAAGCCACTAAACTCAGAACACGAGAAATGTCTATATAGACTAGTTTTCTTGTCACTGCTCACCGCTATCTTCAAGAAGGTGATCTCAGTTTCGTGAATACTCTGATCTTGCATCAGAATACAATCAAACTATTCCCCTCACTTTATAAAATTCTATGCAATTACAACTCCAAGTGAAGCATTACAAGCAGGCAAATTACCTGTGGAGTAGATAGAAGCTCGGCATCCTCCTTTCTGAGCTTGGGATGCAGCAGAATGAAGTATATCTTCCAGAAGCAGCCCTCACCCATGTGGCTCGGGCAGAGCTCGATCCTCAGATCAGCCAGCTCCGGCGCCACACTCTCGACGGCGAGCGCGTGGTCTTGCTGCGCATCGGTCATGTCGAAATCTGAACTTCACCAAGAATGCAATGCGCATCACAAATCAATGGAACGCCCTTAAGAAGGAGAAGACTTTGGTGAAGCCCAGAGACGCACGAACCGTCAGAATCTGAGTCGGCGTCGTCGGGGAGGAGGGGGAAGTCGAGCCAGAGCTCGGGCCGCATGGCGGCGTCCCGCGCGAAGGCGACCACCTCCTCAGTGACTCCGGCAACCTCTGCCTCCCCGTCCGCGTCCTCGGGGGGCAGCAGCGAGGAGGCGATCTTGGCGAGATCCGCAACGGCCTGGCGACCGGGTAGCCGCGCGAGGCCAGCACGGAACCGGCCGGCGATCTCTGCCGCGTCCGGCGCGCGGGGGATACCTCCGCTGCCGGGAGCGGGCGCGAGGAAAGAGGTGAGGCCCTGGAAGCGGTGCGCGAGGGCGTCGGTGAGCTCCGAGAGGTCCTCGCGGACGCCGCGAGGCGGGGAGCTGGGGCCCGCCAAGTCGGAGGCGGGCGGGCGGTGGTCTTCGCCTTCGTCCTGTTCCTCGGGGGCGAGGAAGGAGTTGGCGATGGAGCGCGCGAGCCACGCCATTGCCGGCGGTGGCGATGGCGGTGGCGGCAGCGGCGGTGATAGTTACCTTGTGTCTCTCCGTGGGCGCGTTGTCTAGTCTCTGTCTGGTGGGCCCGGTGGTTGGGGAGGTTAACCAACCCAAAGTGTACCCTAATTATCTTCACCATGCAGTGGTCCTAATCCCGTTCTCCGATGAGAAATTATTTATTAAAGGATAGACCAATTTTATCCTTCCATATTAACGGGAAAAAATCCTATCGATGGATTATTCACTTTTTAAATTGGGTCATTATAAAATTTGGTACATAAGAATTGCCTCTATTATTTATGAAGACAACTAAAAAGATGATTTTAGTACACGATAAGTGGTGTTTATATGGTAATATTTTTACACTAATAATGTGAAAAATCAGTTATATCTATGAACTCTTTTTCTCTCTTCTCTATATGCTACATTTTGAACTCTTTTATTTAGCACGTCAACCTATTTTGTTTTTGTACTTTACGTTTGAACTCTTTTATTTAGCACATAAACCTATTTTGTACGCTATATTTAAACTCTTTTATTTAGCACATCAACCTAGTATCTGGTGTATGAACCTTTGAACTCTCTAAGTTATATGAATATTATTGTTTATATGTATGTGTATGTTACATGGATACAATAGAAAAGTTGTGGACATATGTAATAGCTGTTGATTCTAGGATTAATACCATATACGCTCTGTGTATTCGGAAATTTTTTCCCTATGTTCTGGCAATAGCACTCTTTTCCTACTTATTTTTGTATTTCTACAAAATGTTTATCAAAAAATTAAGTTAAGATCGTAATTTCTAATGTTGTACTATGATTGTGTTTGTCTTCGGTTTTACTAAATCATATAGATTTTTCAACTATAGTAGACATAGTTCCATTGTCGTCTAGTCCGGTTAGGATATCTGGCTTTCACCCAGACGACCCGGGTTCAAATCCCGGCAATGGAAGTTCTTTTTATTCTTTTTTACCGCTCGATTTTTGCGCTAGGTAAAGTGTAAACAAACTCTTCGAGGAAAAAAACATTTATCTCGAAGAAATGTCTCGACCCTCCCTGCTTCAAATGAAGTTTGTAAGAGACGTGAAATTGTGCTTTGTTTTTCAAAATTATGAAGCATGCACGCTTGTAGAAACAATTCAACTCTAAATAATACTCCTTTGTAGAAATACAATGCATATAGTTTTTGGCATGGTATCTGGCATAAAAACTTTGGTCATTATTTTTTTTCATAATAAATCATCAGTAACTATAAAATTAATATCAAATGAAAAATATTTTCAAATACAAATTCAGCTATACCACATACATAAAAAAAATCATATATATTTTATATTAATTATTAGTGAAGGGTTATAAATGTTTATTTTTTAAATTCATGCGCCCCTTGTATTTCTTTGAAAAACATAGCGGACAACATTTACAAATTTCATCTAAATAAAAGGTATACGATCAAATTTTCTTTAGCTAAAAAGGGGTTTGCATTTCAAGAACTAACTAGATAGTAACTAATAAAAAATGTCAGCCAAAATTAAGGCCAAACATCTTTGATTCTGCTCTTTTGTACGATATTTGGACAGTTTCATGTGAAATTCATGAGAAATCATCCGTTGAAACGTTGGCCCAACATGCAGGCCCATCCACATAATTGGGCCGGGCCGAAGGCCCATTTTAACACGAACAGACCGCGCGGCTAAGGCGGCGGTCCCACCTACCAGGCCAACCAGTGACTCAAGTCACCGCCCGCCACGCCTCGCTCTCCTCGTCGCCGGCGAGATGGCGGCGGCAGCGACGGCGTACCTCGACGCGGACGAGAACCTGGAGGCCATCATCGCCCGCATCGATCATAAGTCCCGCAAGATCGAGACCCTCCTCAAGCAGTAAGCTGCCCCCTTTCTCTCCCGACTTGTCCCCCCTGCTTCTTGATTACTGGGTTCGCGGGGTGACCGGCTGTGGACGCCGGGCAGGTCGAAGCCGGTGGAGGCCCTCAAGACGGTGCTCGAGGGGTCGCCGCTCAAGACCCGAGACGAGCGATGCAAGGTTCGATTTTAACCCCCTTTTGTGTCGGGACGGTTGGTCTCCTCCATCTCCATGGATTCTCTTGGGGATGTCGGGTTTCTTGATCTGGGCTCGCTGTGTGCAGTCGGCGAACTGGATCGTGGTGCACCGCGCGTTGATGGCGATCAGGGACGTGCACGGCATGTTCAGCTCGCTGGATCCCGAGTACTACGACATCCTGATGAAGTGAGACGCGCATCCTCCTCTCCTCTCCTCTCCTCCCTTTCCTCTCTTTCATTCGAGATCCAACCATATTGATCTGCTCAGAGTAATTTTCTGCGTGCAAATGTCAGGGTAGGGCTAGCTGTTTGGAATTTGGATGTTGGCGATGATCAATTTCTAGTTTAAATTCGAAATGTGCCATTGTAATCTTGCATTCTGTTGTTTTAGTAAGTGCTACGAATCTAGCATGACATGCTCTACAGTGTATGCATCAATTGTGCATTTTATAGTTGAGCATTCATGGTCATTTGCACAAAGACTTGACGAGTACTTAATAAGTTGGTGCTAGATCTAGTAAAGCACTGATTGTTTTGTGCACTTTTATAGTTTTATGTTTTAATTTAGAGAGCCTACTGCAACTATCATGCTTGAACAATGAGGATGGCACTAGTCACTAGTGGATATCTGTACTCTCATCAGCATTGCTACTTCACCCATATCTCCATTTTCTCTCATGTTTGATTGAAAATTGTGGCAGCATTCTCCGTAATTGGCAATTCAGCATTCTCCGTATTTGTTTCACTTTATTTTTGCATAACTGTTGCTCATAAACATTTTTAATGTAACTTATGTTGTCACTCTGTCAGCAGTGAAACACTCGGTAGTTCCTTATTTGCTTTGCTCCTTTTGTCTTCATTAGTTCAGTTCTACTGCAAATGCGATTTGTAACCGAAATTCAGTCTGAAAATGATCTGCCTCTAATGATATACAATTATACATCAATTGTTCTGTTCTAAACATTGGTACACCGCAGGTACCTATACAGAGGTTTGTCAACCGGGGACAGGCCAACGTGTGACCAGTGCCTCAAAATTCATGAAAAACTCACTGAGAGGGCAGGCTTAGGGTGTATATTGCGTTCACTTGCTGATACGGTAAACACGGTGTGAGATTCCTCTTTGTGGAGGGTTGGCAACACAAGAGGTAGGTTATCTCCCAGCTGCCCCATGCTATGAAAATCTCTTAAGGGCCAGCTACTTGCATGGAAATCTGTTGTCTAGATGATGCTAATTGGTATCCTCTTCTTTGCCATTTGGCACCATCTGACTGGTCTTCGTTCTACTATAGTACTAGAGTTGCTGAAGGCTGTAGTATGTATGTACAATGTTCAATGTTGTTTTCAACACATCATGTCGCAGGCGTGAATTATGATAATCAAAATGTTGATTTTCAAGTGCATATGGGTCACATGAATGATCATCTCCTGGGTGATATTTTTTCCTTGCTTTGGTTTGCCTTTCCAACACGACCGTGTTGCCATGGTGTGCCCCTCTATGTCGACTAGGGTTTCTTTTTCGCTGTGGCGCTCATGAAGGGAGTAATTACATGCATGCTTGCAATCGTTTTGTTTTCTCTCGATCGATCTTCTCCTGATTTCTTGGCATTGATGGGATCAATTCGGCCGTGTGTGTGCTTGCATCGATCGATTGATCGATCTGCCACGCACGGGTTGGCCTGCATGCAAGCTGCTAGCTAGCTAACTTATCTTCTCTCACATGATGCATTCACTCATGCCTAGCTAATTACTGTGATTGATTTTTCTTCCGCTTGTTACTGTGAGCTTGAGCTACGAGAAGTTATAAAAGTTAGGCTAGGAAAAACTTTTTAAGCTTTAAATAATATGATGGATAATTTTTATGAAGCTTAAATCGACAAGATACAGCTTCTTAACTAAAAGAGCAGCTTAGAAAAGCTCATCAAACTTTGGATACCGTACAAACAGCAGTAAAAAATTCTTAAAAGGGATTTTTACCATAGTGGCCGGCTATTGCAAGTTACAATGTTACATGCTTACGACGTGCTCACCTCATCACAAGATTGTGTGTGTATGATACAGTTAGTTACTGGTAGGTTAATAATCAGTTACCATATTTACCAGTAATAGTTATACGGTTGGTTAATATTTATCAGTCAGTGAGATGAGTGGAAAACGTGATCCGGCCACTTGGGATTGAATACGTAGCACGTATGTGTATAATATATACGTACTTACGGAGAGCACGTACGTACGTACGTACGTAATTCAATCCTCCCACGTGTAATCGTGCGCGTGCGTACGTACGCACGTACGCCACAGTGTCTATAATCGCAAACATAATTATATAGAAATGCTGTGATGAAGAAGTTTTCGAATAAATTGCATCATCATTTAATTAGTTCCAAATAGCCTGTGTGAGATCGGTATCATACTTTTGTATAAACAAAAATCCGACTCCCATGCAATTTGTCGTATTTTTGTGTTGATCTTTCTCCCTTTGAAATTAACCAGGGGCGGAGCACAGACATAATCAAGACTAGCGTTGAATTTTTTGACTTTATCAATATCTTCAAAAAATTCAAAACTTTTAATGGAATCTAAAAAGGATTAATGACCCAATCTTAGTGGAAGCAGCAAGCCCTAATTGTCCTTGGGCTCCGGCCCTACTTCAAATAATTATATGGGTTCGTACAACTCCAGATGCAAATAAAATCGATGTATGCATATATATTGGTTTTATCTTTTGATGAAGTCAGAGGAGTGTGAGTTGGCCAGTGACAAGCAAAATGCAATGGCTCACATGCCATTATAATTTTTTAAGAATTTAAAAACAATATTGTAAGTGATTATGGTGGCTTCCATCTATCAGTGTACCGATAATATATTTTCAAACATGTTTCTAGCTTAGCCCTAAATTGCAAGCGTAAAATTAATGCCTCCAAAAGTTGTTAGAAGCCTGCACCTGCATTTTCGACTGCTAACAAACCAGGAAGCAGTGTGGCTTGAATTGCCGCCATCTCTCCTCACCTGCCAACGCCTGCAGATCTGCTGCTGTTTGGTAGCCTCTCCTTCGGTGTTGCTGTCTCTCTCAGTCATTCTTGAAAAAAGAACAGTTATCCTTAATCCATGAGATAGCCAGACTGTTTTATTTCTTTTAACAATGTCTGTTTAACTGTGTCTTCTGATGTTTCAAACCCAGGTAAGGAGTTGCATCTACATTATCCTAGTGCAAGAAATTTACTCTACACAAATTTCATTCAGAAATCAGAACACCTGCTTGAGCAAGCAGAGCTGCCTTGAAGCACCTGTGATCAAGCAAGAAGCAAAATCTTCTAATATCTAATTGAAAGCAAAAAAAATAATGCTAGTTGGAAATTCGTACTAATTTTTTTGAGAGGTGGAAAACTACATAAACCTCAATGCACCAGCACTGTAGTACTACCACAAGCTTTAAATTGCTCACCAACCATACAGACTGAGAGACCAGAGCCATAACTGCCTCACATCTCACTGGCCACTCCACTTCAGCTCCAGCAATCTCCTCTTCAAGCTCTCAGTAATCCAAGCTGAGGAGAGAAAAGATCTGCATTTTCACTGTGCCAAGATCACACTCGGTGCTTGCAGCCTTGCAGAGGAGGATGGAGGAGGTGTACACCGTGAAGGTGGGGGAAGCGACGCCGGCCGCCGGGGGCAAGCCGTCGGCCGGGCCAGTCTACCGGAGCATCTACGCCAAGGACGGCCTCATGCAGCTCCCTGAAGACATCCTGTCCCCTTGGGACTTCTTCAGGTTGGTTCTTGGCAAGATAATGGCCTCTTTGACGCTGCATTCCCTTTGCATTCATCAAGTTTGTCCCAAATTTTCCATTTTTTTCTCGTTTCTGTTCTTGAAGTGGAGCTGTCAAGAAGTGC
This sequence comes from Zizania latifolia, assembly GCA_000418225.1. Classification (NCBI taxonomy): domain Eukaryota; kingdom Viridiplantae; phylum Streptophyta; class Magnoliopsida; order Poales; family Poaceae; genus Zizania; species Zizania latifolia. Next base: position 67,560 of record KE372742.1, on the reverse strand, counting down.
CCCAAGAACAAGATGCTGGGCCAACGCCAAGTTTCAGAAGGCAAGGTATGCCAAATCTGCTAAAGTGATAAAAGCATTGGTACTGTTTTAGTTTCAGAATTATACTATATTTTTCAATTCTGCTAATGTGGCAAGAATGCATTTTCTGTGTGTTTTTGTTAGGCTGGTGACTATGAGTGGCTAATGTATGAACAAGTGTACCAGAAAGTCATGAAGATTGGATCAGCCATCAGAAGCTTAGGTGTTGAGCCGGTGAGCAAATGTTGTTGATGAGCTGATCTATTTGTGTATGTTGGGATTTTCTTCTGTTCTTGAACTGCATGCTGGCATGAATATTTACGGAAGACAGTGTTGATCTATGTGGTTAGGGAGGTCATTGTGGCATATATGGATCCAACTGTCCAGAATGGGTTATGGCCATGCAGGTGAATTCATTATTGTTTGTTATGCAGGCCATGTAAGAATTTTCTGAAGAGAAATCTGATGTAAGATTACCTGTATTTTATTGTTTGTTATGCAGGCTTGCAACAGCCAAGGAATATGCTATGTTCCACTGTATGACACCCTTGGTAGGTTCTGCATGCCACAAACAGACTCACATTAAGAATAAAACACCAAATAAAAAATCCCCTGTAAAAATTCTGATCAAACAAGCATGGTATGATGGTATCTATTGCTGTACTTCACAATGTAACACTGATTGGTGCCTTGTCTCTGAATAAAATGAAGGTGCAAATGCAGTTGAATTCATATTGGATCATGCTGAGATCTCTATAGCATTTGTGCAGGAAAGCAAGATAAAATCAGTAAGCAAGCAATGATCTTCGAAAAATATCTTGTTCTCAACCATACTAATTAGCATGCCATATATGTAATGTGTCTCAAATTAAAATCAGATGATATGATTGGTTAATATATCCTCAGTCTCTTATACAATAGACTAAAGAACTTAAACCAGTTCTGAAGATCAGTTTCTCTTGCATCTAACAAATACTTGAATTGCAATCTTTAGGTACTATCTGCAGTACAGAAGTGCAGAGCCCACATCAAAGGTTAGCTATCTGTACTCTGGACACCAAACCTTTTTGGATGCCTACATATGTTTCATTTCTCGTGTTATTTGTGCAACTTCAGCCATTGTTAGTTTTGGAGATGTGACAATTGAGCTGAAAAGGGAAGCTGAACAATTAGGACTGTCCTGCTTTTCTTGGGAAGAATTTTATTCAGTGGTTAGTCAAAGTTCCTCTTACTCTACTTATTCCGTAGCTAAAATATCAATTCATTAAAAAATATCGACCGGCGGCAACAGCTAGGCTACAAGCCCCTTCGATATTAATTCATTACGACATCATAGATATCCTGACACATGGTATGTCACTTTAACAGGGAAAAGAAAACTATGAACTTCCTAAGAAACAAAAGGATGACATTTGTACAATCATGTATACCAGTGGAACAACTGGGGATCCAAAGGGTGTGATAATCACAAACAGGGCTATCATTGCCGGTGTTATGACCACAGAACATCTTCTGAAAGTGACAGACAAAGTGGTAAGCCTCTCAAACCATTTTTCATGTATACACATCAAATTGGGGCCTCCTATTACATGCATCATACTGTTGCATTATTGCTACTGTAATAGGACTCTTTAATTATAGTTGAACACCTATAGTCCATTACTGATTAGATTTGTATATTTCCTTGTATGCTGTTCTGACCGGTTAAATACTAATATTTATGCAGATAGTTGAAGATGATTCATATTTTTCCTATCTTCCATTAGCTCACATATTTGATCAAGTAATTGAAAACTACTGCATTTCTAAAGGGGCATCAATTGGATTCTGGCAAGGGGTATGACCATATGAGCTTCATCATGGAAGTGGAATAGTTCTGTATTTGACCATCTGATGGATATAATTTTCTTAACAGGACATTAGGTATCTGATGGAGGATGTCCGAGTGATGAAACCAACAGTATTTTGTGGTGTTCCTCGTGTTTATGATCGCATATACACAGGTACAATGCAAAAAAAATAAATTCAAATGATCTTCTCAATTCCAACTGCATTTTGTGCTTAGTTGTAATATGGTAATCTTATGGTTGAAGGTATCAATCAGAAAATTCAGTCTGGAGGGATGATAGCCAAACACCTTTTCCAGTATGCATACAATTAGTAAGTACTGTGTAAAAAAGGATTTCAAATACATACTGTGTAAAAAAGATTTCAAATACATATATACCATCAAACCCAGAACATGTTTATAATTCTCATATAATTGAACTGCCACATTGTCATCAGCAAACTTGGCAATTTGCAAAAAGGGTTGAAACAGCATGAAGCATCGCCGTTTTTTGACAAAATAGTTTTCAGCAAAGTACGTGCAGATTTTAAGACTTCTTTTCAACTTCATTTTGCCCTAATTAGCACATCTATGGAATAATTTTTCATTGATGGAATGATGGCACAGATAAAAGAAGGTCTTGGAGGCCGCATACGCCTCCTGCTATCAGGTGCAGCACCTTTGCCAAGACACATCGAAGAATTCATGCGAGTTACCAGCTGCAGTGTCCTTGTTCAGGGATATGGTGAGAGTTGTAGAATTCACATGGCAATTCAGTTCAGTAATTGAGTTGCTATGGAAAAAAGATCACTGTTACGGTGTATTCTACTAACTACCATAACTACCAGTAGAATCTATCTTAGTCATCTTTAATTGATCTTATTTTGGGTATAATTGTCATTATAGAATTTGCATTTATCTCTTTTGCCAGTCAGTTGCCATCTCCTCATCTCCTATTTTTTTGACGATTTTACTATTTCTAAATTCTACTGTCACAAATCAATATGACAGTAGAAATCATTTGTAACCCCTGGATGGAAGGAAATTAAGGGTTAGAATTCATTTTAGAATGCGCCATAAAATTGCTTGGAAAAAAATTGTAATGCATGTATATCTTTGACTGCCCAGATAGTATGAGCAACCTTAATCTCAAATTCATAGCAGAATTCAGTTCTACTTACCAGTACGATCCAGAGAAGCAAGATCACTCACTCTAATCATGCTCTTGGTATGCAGGGCTAACTGAGAGCTGTGCAGGATGCTTTACATCAATTGCCAATGTTTTCTCGATGATTGGAACAGTTGGCCCTCCTGTGCCGACAATTGAAGCGCGGTTAGAGTCCATTGCTGAAATGGGCTATGATGCACTCTCAAATGTGCCCAGGGGTGAGATCTGCTTGAGGGGTCACACCTTGTTCTCTGGCTACTACAAGCGCCCTGACCTCACTGAGGAAGTCTTCTTAGATGGTTGGTTCCATACAGGTAAAGCAATTTCCCTCAGGGGCAGAGCTAGCGAAAAGTAGACGGGACGAACTAATTTTTTTAGCCACTGCTTTCCTTCACTTCCTAAGCATACTGAATGATCTGCAAGTTGAGATAAATTGTCATAGATGAGAAACCATCTTGTGTGTGAAGGTGATATCGGAGAGTGGCAACCAGATGGCACGATGAAAATCATCGACAGAAAGAAGAACATTTTCAAGCTGTCCCAGGGGGAGTATGTAGCAGTGGAGGTCCTGGAAAGTGCATACATGCAGTCTCCCCTAGTTGCATCGGTACGATGATCGAAACGAAGAACAAATCAAAGTAGTTTAACACATGATTTTGTTCAGATTCAGCTTACATGGATAGTCATCTTTGGATCAGGTTTGGGTCTATGGGAACAGCTTTGAGTCCTTCCTTGTTGCTGTGGTTGTCCCTGAGAAGCAGGCCATTGATGACTGGGCTGCACTGAACAACAAGGCTGGTGACTTTGCAGAATTGTGCGATAATCCGAAGGCAAGAATGTACATTCAGGATGAGCTAAACAAAACTGGCCAGAAACTAGGGGTGCGTCGATGAACACCGAAGAAACTTGTAAACTGATAATCTGTAGTCAGATTTCTTGATTTATGACAGTCTATAAGACCATCAACTTTTGTACCTTGTGCCATGCAGTTGAAAGGATTTGAGATGCTGAAGGCAATTCACCTAGAGACAGTGCCATTCAGCATAGAGAAGGACCTGGTGACTCCAACTTTTAAGCTCAAGAGACCCCAACTGCTCAAATATTACAAGGTTAGAGGGAACAAACTCTATGAGCATGAAGTCTTTCCTTTGGTTTTGTTCTTGTGATTTCTATTAGGGATGCAATCATGTGCATGAAGTTTTCATGGCATCATCTGGTGATCTCTTGAAGACTGTATGCAGAGGCGGAAACAAGGGTGCGACGGCTGGGGCTTGAGCCCCACCCCTAGCTCCTTATTGCTATGAAGTTATATGAAAATCTTTAAATTTTTTGATCGATTAGTTAAGAATAGCTGGATCAGGCTTAGACGTGATATATTTTTGGCTTCATCCGTAACTGTAAGTATGTGCATAACAACAACTTCTTTTAATGCAGGATTGCATTGATCAGCTGTACAAGGATGCCAAGGCAGGAACTAAACACTGAAGGCAAAACAACAGCAAGTGGTTATGAATTTGTCATTCTTCAGAAGGAAGCATGTGTATACATCAATAATTATTCAGGAGTTAAGTCTTGTATATCGTGTTTCTACATACAAGAACAAAGAGTGTGTCGGTTGGTGATGGAGCTGGTGAAAACTTATACTGTCCCATACATGTAGGCAGGCCCAGCTCAGCCATGCTGGAGATATGCGATGTATGTTTATTCAGTTGTTTGTTCCTGATTAAAATGAGAAGATGTTTGGTTGATCATATATGTGTCTATGTGACACATTGCGTGAAGTAAAAATAGATAAACAACGAGTCACTATGTGGAACTATTTTTGTTATAGCTCATAAATTGCTTGCATCTAGTGAGCTTGGTCAGGGAGAAACAGAAATCACTCTCATTTGTATGGAGCCAGCTGATGAACTCCTTTTGTATCCAGTGAATTAGGCTCAACTACTTGTGTAGGTAACAAAAATAATTGGATCTTGTATCACACGGGTTTGGCTGAGCTACATACAGGCAACCAAACATGCCCCTACTGTCCTGCCATTCATGACCTGTTTTGACAGACATATGAATGAATGCTATTCAGTATTCACCTTTCTTAAGATAACAGAGGTGCTGGTGCAATTTTCATAATCTTAAGATGTACCTAGAATGTGAAATGCTAATTTCAGAGCCCACACTCTTAGGGTTTAGTTCGACTCAGCTGAGAGCATGATCAAATAAGTATTAGATATTGGGATTGGAGTGGGCATGGTGAATTTATCCCATATGAATTAAATCAAGAAATTAACTATATAACGGGGTCAGGTTATACTCTTGTGGTGGTTTAGTTTAGTATACAGACCAAGGGCTATCTAAATCCTAAAATAAAGGAAAGACTGCGATGAAAATGATAATAAATACAGAAGTCGTAGTCAATAAGGTAGGGATCATTGAAACACCGAACCATCCGATGTAAAAACAGTTTTCGGTGCTTTCACGTCTCTAAAATTGCAGTCATGGTAAGAAAATTGCAGTCATGGTAAGGATACGGCTAGCAAATTAGTCGGATTTCAATAGCACAGGGCAAGCATGAGCAGTTTAAAGCATTACTTAATTACAGAGATAGCCTATTACAGGTTCATTAGGGCATACTTGGCACAGACAATGTATGAAGCAAAAGAGTGCTCGCCAGTCACCTGATGCAACTAAACGATCGTCAACCACAAAATACATGCCAATGAACTTAGTTCTTCGTCGCAAAAGATAATGACCACCGATGTTGCCATGTTGGACACTGGCACCAAAAGAAACTGTCCATGCTCATAAGATCAGGTCGTTCATGATTGTTTGGAACGGGACCTCAGTCTGCTGGCAACACAATCAGGGCTCTGTTCGATCATCTTTCTCTTCTTTGGACCTGCCGGCTTGGATGGAGTGACACATCCAATGTCCTGATCAAGATTAACCTGACAATCCAGAGAATCAGATGTCACCACAGACTTGCATCTGCCATCATCCTTGTAGTCATCAGAGGAGTTTTTCAGTTGGTGGCCAGCTTTGCTGCTCATTTCTGCGTCGTCCAGTCCCTCAGCAACCGCAGCATGTCCAGATGCGGATGAGGTTTCTAGTTTGGT
>KE372742.1:28356-47320 GCA_000418225.1 Zizania latifolia | reverse complement strand
CTGCTTTACCCCTTTTGTTTTTCCTTCCTTTGAGCAGATGGCTCGGCACTGGTTCAGTTCTTTCACTAACCCCAGTGTCGGACCATGTGCTCATTCTTTTAACCATTTATTTACATGATCGAGGCCTGGAGGGCGTATGGATCATGGATTCAGGATGCTCGAGACACATGACCGGGCACCACAGTTGGTTCTCCAGCCTCACCCCCACGAGCTCCAAGGACTACATCACATTCGAGGACAATGGTCAAGGAAAGGTACTTGGGGCCGGCAATATTCGGATTTCTAGCCATTTCTGCTTGCGCAATGTTGCCTTGACCTGGGTCGTCCCCTCATGGTGTGCCTGGAGGGTCGCCCAAATCTCTCGAGCTGTGTCGAGATGGCTCACTCTCTCAAACTCGATAGGGCCTAAGCCAGAGATAGAATGTTCACCGCCTTGTTACTGAACTCATGCTGTGCAACAATAACAGGTGTACTGCGCTCAGCATGAGGTCGCACAGAGAACGTGGGATGAACACAAATGTCCCAAATGTCCGAGCCCTGGCTCAAGAGATAAGCCAGCATGAGTCTTCCAATAAAAATAGCCAAAGGTCTCCAGGGACGGAACTTTTCTAAAAGAACTCATGGTCGCTAAGGGTTAGAACCGGTTAAGGTATGAACAAACCCTTAACCTGCTCTGATACCACTTGTTAGACCGAAACTAGCGACCAGAGGGGGGTGAATGGGCGCAAATAAAATTCACAGCGGAAAACCGAACTCCTGAAATTTAAGTATTGGACTCGCAAGTAACTTGAGAGAAATCAGTTCGAGACTAGATAATAAAGTCATACCTGGCAATCTGATACAAATCTTTCAGGATAAAAATTTTCTCAATCTCAAGTATCCAACTCGCGAGTGATTAGATGCGATAAGGCGAACGCCTGTGCTAATGTTGTTCACTCATAAAGCGAGTCTATGCCATCCTCGAAAAATGAACGTCGAAAAGAAACACCACACGTAGGTACAAGCGTAAAATGATCTATCAATATGCCTCAACTAGAGTGACGAGCGTTCTATGGAAAAAGAAACACTCGAGACACTCAAATGCTAGAGATCAAACACTTATTGAACGAATGTGATTTTATTTCATAAACCACACAAAGAACAATCCAAATCCTCTCAAACAATCACACAAACACTTGACATGCATCACACAATAATCACAAACATTTCAGCAAATAGGTAATGTGCAGTCCAAAAATCAAGTGCATATATACATTAAATCGAACACATAAAGAGCGAGAGGATTAGAGATGAGAAGATATGAGATGAACCGCTGTTCGTCGTGTTCCCGTGCGTGTCGTCGATGTTCGTCCCGTGCTCCATCTCGCTGCGTGCAGTCCACGTCTCCCTTCACGTTGCCACGCCGCGCGCAGCCCCTCGCTGCAGCCCGCGTGCCGCCCCTTGCTGTAACACACACCTCCTCTTGCTGTACCGAAGAGAGAAGAGGAGGGAGAGATGGTTGCTAGCTAGGGAAGAGAGAGAGTGGGTGGAGGGAGGAGGCTTGGAGGAGAAGCTTTCTTGAGGAGGAAGAAGCTATGCGCATGGAGACAAAAATTCTAGATAGGCACACTTTAATTGAAAATGTCTCACCATACATGAGGGATGACAACCCTTTATATAGGCATAGGGACTAAAGGAAAAGACCGCTATACCCCTAGGGTTTCATCCACTCATACACACATGTCCAAGGGGCGAACATGAAAAACATCCCGAATAAATGGAAAACATCCCCGAATATTTTTTATTCGGCGTCGCACTTTGCGTGACCGTTACGACACCGTCAATTCACACGGTAAACACACTTTTCCGTTGGGGGGTGACGGTTTTGAGCTGAAGCTGTCAAAGCGTCCACCGCCTTCGACCGTGCACCCGGATTGGACCCGATCCGACCCCGTGGCTCTTCAGCCCGACGGTCGGTCGTTCGTGTACCTGAGTCGCACGCGCCAACACCACGGTGGATCTCGTTTCTTCACTTGCCGCTTCAGCTCCGTGCACCCGGATTGGACCGGCACGCCCTCGCGACTCCTCTGTTCGACCAGCGTCCATCCGTGTACCTGAGTCGCACGCGAACTCCGTCACGGTCAAGTCTCTTCATCTCTTTTCTCTCCTCGACGCTTCACGTCTTCTTTCCCCGTTGACAATCACTCATCATCCCCATGGTATACACCATGGCTCCTCAGCCTCCGCCTCCGCCTCCCTTTGTGCCGCACCACTGCTTCCTGTCGCGCCAGGCGGGGGCACTGCTGCCTCCTATCGTGCTGCCTGGAGGCTTGGGCCGCTGCTGCCTCCTGTCTTGTACTCTTGTGGCTGCCAGGGAGTCAGGGACAGGTAGCAGCTTCTGCTTCTATCTCCCTTCTGCCTTCTCTATCTGCCTTGTTTCTGTCTACTTAATTATGTCATGCGACTATGTGAGAATGTTACTATTTGCTACTTGAAGGAAGAATTGTTTTATTAAATCGAGTATTTGGTATTTTTATAATCATTAATTTTTGTGTATATATATATACACGATCAGTTTTTTTTTTTGGAAAATGACGTATCGAAGTATCGCTGTATCGTGTATTCGCGTATCTGGGTAACGTAGATTTCTTCAACTTGTAAGCCAAACTGGTTCTTTCTTTAGAAAGCGCTAAACCTATGTTAGGAGAGCAGTGTATGCAAGTCATCGAAAACTCATTATGTTTCTATTGCCATTTTTTGAAAATATTGCAGTAGTTCATTAGCTCTCTTATGCTTTCTAACCATAGTCCAATTATTGTTTATGCTATAGTAATTTGTTTGCCTTAGTTACCCTTGGTAGTATTTATATGGCATCCATAGAAGTAGTGATAATTGTTATTAAATCGTAGCAGCAATTGACATTTAGTGCACTTTGTAATGTCTGTGCCACATCATTATTTATCTGCGTGCCTTTTATACTTTGATGCATATGCTAAAGAATTGTATTTTTGTCATTTTTCAGGTTTTGGTCTTGTTGGCATCCTTCTGTTGACTGCATCACAAGGAAAATGGCAAGCACAGCAGGTGGTGACAGCAAGGAAGCCATAAATGAGCAAGTAGTTGCAAACGCTTATGCAAACATGCGCTCTGAAATGACTCAACTTTACACCAAGATTACAGAGCTAGAGATGGAAGTCAGTGAACACTCTCTTGTGATTGATGCAATCGAGCCACTGGATCACTCAAGGCGTTGCTACAGAATGATTGGTGGAGTCCTGGTTGAAAGGACCATCAAGGAAGTCTTGCCTGCAGTGCAGTGCAACAAGGAGGGACTTGAAGACGTCATCGCTCGCATGAATGAAGCACTGGAGAGGAAAAAGAAGGAGATCACTGAGTTTGAGCTCAAGTACAAGATCAGAATCCGGAAGGCAGACACCAATGCTGAGGAAGAAGGCAGCAAGAAGGAAGGGTCTGCGCAGGGTGTTCTTGTTGGTCCTGCTGGCCAGTAAAGCAAAACAGCAAACTTGCATACTGCTCTTTGCTAGAGATTATGAAAGTTAGTGTGCTCTTTGATAGATGTCAAGTTGTCAACTGATACCAATCTCTCTATCTATCTATGTGTGTGTGTGTGTGTGGATGCTATGCTTATTTAGAATTGCCGAATCCGTTCCATGCAAAACTAGAGGTTATGCTAGGTGAGAACTTTGATGATATCTGCAGATTTTGTGCAGGTTGTAACTTGAGTTATTCATCTTTGGTCACCCCTCTCTTCTGGTGTTTTCATGCTTTGGCCATGGCATGCGTTCGGAATTAAATCTGATTGGATTTTGTAAGCAGATCTTTTGTAACATTTGTGCCCAAGAATTCAGCTCGTATGAAATTATATGGAATGTGACAAGGCTTTCATATGCGACAATTTTTGCTCCATTTGGAGTGGCAAAAATGTCCAGATTCCGATGAGAATCAAATCTGAACTCGCCCCTGTCATATACTCTTTAGTATATATTATAAGTTGTTTATTTTTTATAAGTAACTTTGATCAATTTTATAAAAATTAGTTTATTATGTTTTTCTCTAAACTTTAAAGTCAGAAGTTTAACTTTAACAAATCAAACCACTTATAATATAAAACATAAAACGGAGGGAATATATGCTAGTATGTCAAAAACAAAAAATGTAATTTTCTATGGCCGAAAAGGGTAAATACACTATGATTTTTTTATAAAAATTAACTCGCACATTTAATTTCATGCGAAAACGCCGAAATTTCAGAGGAAAAATGGGCCTAATTCGTTTACAATTTGATATTTTGATCCAACGGTGAGAAATTACTCTCGGCATCTCTGCTTCCGGCCCCGCGGCCACCCCTTCCCGCCGCAATCGCCACTTCCCCCGAAACCCACCACGCCGGAAACCCTAGAGAAATCCCGACCTAGGAGATGGCCTCCGGCGAGGGCAAGCCGAGCACCAACGCTGGCGCGGGCGCCATCGTCACTAAGGGGCGGAAGCGCAAGTACCTCCCCCACGGCAAGCCGGTGCGGAAGGGGGCCTATCCGCTGCGCCCCGGCGTGCAGGGCTTCTTCATCACCTGCGATGGTGGCCGCGAGCGCCAGGCCACCCGCGAGGCCCTCTCCCTCCTCGACTCCGTAAGATACTGTGTTACTGCCTTCCGCCGCTGTGTGTGTCTAAGGTGCTCTGCTCCGTTCGTCCGGCGGGCGTTGCGCGTCGTAGGTGCTCGTCGTATTGCACGCGCCACCCTGGTCGGCGTCGTACGGTACGGGTTACCGGCTCAGTGTTTGCTTGTGGTTATGGCTATAACTCATCAACTCACCAGTGGCTTTCGGTGTTTCACTCATACAATTATTATTGAAAATTTCGTTCTTGGAGGCGGTGATTGGGATGTTTTGCTGAAGTTAAATGTTAGTGTTATTTTTTGTTCAGTGTGGTTCCTCTGTTGTGATGCGGTCCATATGATGTTTGTGCATTATCGTGCACCTTTGAACAGTTGAACTGAAATGAGATATTAAGTGGGTAGTTGCTACCCTGGATGCTGGCTTGTTTGTTAGTCGTTTGATTTTTTCTGACTGTGGAGCATGCATGATTTTATGTTTTTTTAGAAAATGTATCTCTTGGTTAGAACCTCCTGTGTGATGCTCAATTGTTGGATCTGCAGTTCTATGAAGATCTGGTGGATGGGACAGGATCAGGCGAGCAGTCCAAAAGTGTCCCTGACAAACCAATGAACAAAAAAATTAAGTTTGAGGACTCTGATTCCTCGGATGATGATGATGAAGATCATTCAGGAGATGTGGCTGATGATGCAAATAACACAAAAAAAGGCCTGACCATGCCATCTGAGCAGCAGCTGGAGGCGCTTGGTACCTCTGTAATTGCCAGCAAGGACAATGAGGATCAAGCAGATACTGCTGGTGAATCAAAACCAAAGAAGCTGCGTGTAGAAGATCGTCTTATATCTGAACAGACAGAACCTAAAGAGTCCACTGAAAAACCAACAGAATCCACTGATAAACCAAAAGGGTCCAATGATAAGCCCATTGATGATTTAATTGATGAGGACCTGAAGGAGCTGGGGGATAGGAAAAAGGTTTGTTCCACTTTCTACAGTTGAGAAATTGTCAGTGTAGTTTACTCATCTGTTGTCATTTTAGGTAGGAAGTATGGGATTCTTAGCTCCTAAGCAGTTTTGCAGGATGCTAGACATAAGTATCAGCCATTGAGTCTTAGGAGTGCTTTAAGTTCATTGCTGTCTTCACACCCTTTGTCCCTTATCATTCAAATGTTTGTTGAGTTTAGATATTAATGAATCTTAGATCGTTGTGACTAAGTACTCTCCTACTTAATAACTGAAATATTAATCACCCTTGATCAGATCCTAAATTTTGAATTTCGTTTGTAGTACATAAAGGGTTCTGAACTGCTAACATGCTTGAAGGGTCAACTATTGTACGAAGCTATTCATTCACCATCATTTGTTTTATTTTAGTATTGTTTTGACATCGTTGTGCACTTATGTATAACTGTTTAAGTACATTAAAGCAGTTTTTTGTGAGAAAAATCTTGTTAGGAGTCTAATTTGATGAATGATATGTATTACATCTCACTACTTTGATCAACTGTTTGTGTGAATTTGAAGCTGATGAAAACCATTGTACATCAAACAGAGGCTCTTTGCAACCCTCGATTCAGGTTGCAATGGTTGCATTTTCATTCAAATGCACAAAAGAGATGGAGATCCAGGTCCAGTTGAGGTCGTACAAAATATGATGTCGTCAGTAGCTTCAACTCGTAAACATATGTCCAGGTTCAGATTTGGTTATATTGATATATCTTCCTCTATGCTCATTATGTATCATATTTTAAGATAAAATTTCTTTCAAGAGATAGATTAGGCAGTTGTTTTCTTGTTTATAGACTTTCTGTTTTGTTGTACACTAGATTTATTCTGAGGGTTTTGCCCACTGAAGTGGCATGCTATGCATCAGAAGAGGAAATAACAAAAGCAATTAGTCCACTTGTTGAAAAGTATTTCCCAAAGGAATCTTCTTTGGTATATAAGGTAACTTGCTGACCTAATTCCTACATTATGTTTCATGTAACCCATTAGACAGGGAATTAAATTCTGAGGGAAACTTAATCTAGTAAAACTGTAAGAAAAGATAGGAGGACATGGCGCCAAGTCTTTGTCTATGGTAGCTTTATTCATATTTCCCCTTGTCCAATTAGGTCATATGAGCAGTAAGTCTCTAGTGCTGTACTGTTGTTACTTCATGGTGATTTAATCATCGGAGGCTAAACTAGCCATTATGTATAATCATGTGTTAGCACCAAGTGTGAACACATGACAACAAGTTATGTACTTATGTGTTCATATGATCATATCCGCTCTTGTTAGTCAATCAAATAGCAATGTTCAATTTTTTTGCTGCTTGGGTAACTATCCTTAAATAAGTCACTAGTGTATTGTCATTTGATGATTCATCCCTCATAGAAGTGATCCAAGTATCCAACAATATTTTGCCCTTTCTCCACCCAAGAAAGTGCAGTAGGTAGGTCAATGCAAAGTATGCCTGACATACACCACACTTTGTGGCCAAGTAAATGCAGGAAGTTGCAAGAACAGACTGTAGTTATAAGAAAAATGCAAATTGAGTTTGTTTTTCTTTTTTTGGTTATACGGAATTATGTTCCCTTACTTGGATGTTTTTAATCTTTGCAGTTTGCTGTGTTATATGAAGCAAGGTCGAACACAGGAATTGATAGGATGAAAATTATCAATACTGTAGCAAAATCTGTACCTCAACCTCACAAAGTTGACCTCAACAATCCAGACAGGACTATTATTGTCCAGATTGCTAAGGTTAGTGATTTTTATACTTAATGCCTTTCAATTGGTACTGAATTTCTAGTGTTATGGTCCGTAATCTGTATGAATGTTTTGTTAGAAAGCTAAGAATATATCCTATTATTTTAACCAAAACCCATAAGGTCAATTGCTTATTCAAATGAAATATAATATATTTATAATTTTGAATGTGATTTCTGAAAAGCATCATATATATCTCCAAGCATGGTTTATGGTTTTTAAGATTTAAATGTCCGATGCATGATTCTCAAGTACATGGATAGTTAAAATTCTGTAACGTAAAAGGTTAATGCTAGCTAATTTAATTAATCTTTTGATTGGTTGCTCTGTCACACTTCGTGTAGCTGTATTAAAAGCTATATTTGGTCCCGGCAGATTTTACAAAAGAATACCCACCTTGATCACATTTAATGAGTCATGCACTCTTGTGGTATTTTCAATGCCCTGTAGCTGGGAAAGCGTCATCCTTTAATTGAGGTCCTTTTTCTTTCTTTGTTATTATCCTAACTTGTTCAAACAAGCTGAGGATGATCTAGTTTGCAACCCGAAATTTCTGTTTGACTGCTCAATTCTTTACCAATTTAGGTAAAATATTGTGTGGTCTTCTTGCATTCTGCTCTGTGATTAAGTCAACCAACACTGAAACCTGCTGCAGAGGAGCATGCGGTCACTGAAGCAGTTTTTAACTTGCCTGGGAAATGTGCCATAATTATTAGTTGGGAATGTTGGGATTCTGTTGTTCAGGAGTAAAACGAGAATATACTTCTCCATGATCTGTATCTAGGCATCAGCCACGCTGCATATCTATTCTAGTAATGGGCCAGAAGATATGGAAGATATACATGAAACATGATAAAATGATCACTTATTGAATTGCAAATCTGTTCACCTTTTGGAGCTGTGCTAAGCTGGTCTCACACTCTCACTTCATGTTCTGATGGACTATTATTGTTTGATTTTTGTGCAGACCATATGTATGATTGGAGTGGTCGAGAGGTACAAAGAGCTCGCAAAGTTCAACCTAAGGCAGCTGACCTCACCACCGGAGAAGTAGCCCATCTTGAATAAGATTCGGCATCAGTTGGTTAGTTGTTGGTTGAGCCGTGAAAATCACGTCAAAAGATTCAGATGTATCCATTAAATCCTGCATGATCGTTGAAAGGCACCCGAAATATTTAATGCTTCACAGTGCAATTTTGAAACTTATTGACTTACTTCTGCAATAGGTTCAATAATTTTTATCGAGGCTCTCGTTTTATATACAAGTGCATGCTACTATCTCAGTTTCATATTATTAGTTTAAACTTCTCCAACTTTAATCAAGTTTAAACAAAAATATATTAGCATTTACAATATCAAATAAATACACTATTAGAACAAATTTCATGGTTGATTTAATGAAACCATTTTAATGTTATAATTGTTGGTATTTTTTATAAAATTAGTCAAAGTTAAAGAAGTTTGGCTAATCAAAAAGTTGAATTATAATATGTAATGGATAGAGTATTTTTATTGTGGTAACATATGTGATTTGTTTTGCTTTAACTCAGAATTTTCAAAATACTGACTCAACTGAAAAATAACAAATTTCAAAATGCTGTGGGTTATCTACTTATCTCAAAAACTGTAGTCTCTGCAGATGGAGTATTTGATTCTTCTTTCACTGTTTTGATACACAATTTTTTTATGTACAGTAACTGGATCATGATTCATGAAGGTTGAACCTGAAGTATTCAAATGACATTAAATGTTTTTGAAAACTTTAGTGGGCCAGGTTTACCTTTTTTCTAAGATTTGACCAAAGATTTGTCATTGTTTCTCATTGTCCATTCATTCTTGAAAGCTGTCATAGGAACTGACCAAAAGTCAAGAACTTGATGGTTGTATATCGGCGACTGTTCTGCCGCCAAATTGGCCTCCACTGGGATTACAATTCAGTCAACATCTGCCAACTAATACCTCCATGTTACAGTTAGCCCGGGTGAAACGCCAGAAAGAGTGATAAATTCACCGATTCACGGATGTTGCGATGAATGCTATTGCTATGCTGTGATGCTGTATGCTTTCATTGATGGATGGTGATTGGTGACTGACGGTCTGTACCAGGTTCGCAAAACTGCGTGTCTGTCTCGCCAGCGAATGGTAAGCCATCCGTAACAATAGAAACCGGACCAATTTGTCAGTCGGTTTTGTAAATCTGGACTATATGCCTACTGATAGTGTTGCGCTTTGAAAATCATTCCAGACTAAACAATTGGTATCATTATGGTAGATTTGTTTGTTTTTGGACATTTAGTTTCCTTCAGAATTCCTTAATTTTTGTGACTGTAAACTTGTATGCCCGGTAAATAGATATAAAAGAATAAAGAAATAAACGTCCACGGTGTTGCAGTTGCAGTGAAGGTTGCTAGCGGTTACAATTAATTCCTTGACACCTAAGTTGTCTCGAAGGAGACTTCATCCGATCTTTTTTTATCAGTTTAGCAAACAGCACATATATGCTGCAATTCAAAAAAACCCTAGAGAATTAGGCCATCCTCTAATCTCCATTGCTTATTTGCTTCTACCAAGCACCAAGCCTAACCTGCACTGTGTTCTGCTCTGCCAGCCCGAATTGAATTGTGGATTGAATGAAAGCCGCGCGCGTGTCACACCGGCCGGCCCGGCGGCGCAACCACCGCCGGAAGCGAAAGCGACCTTGCCGGCCACCGAGCCGTACGTGGCGTCGTTGGCCTGAACCATCCAAGCAGAGCATCTGGGGATGTGATGCTGATGCTGGTAGCTGAGGTTGGTCCCCTAGCTGAGCTGCAACCAGTTTTCTACTCGTAGCATTTAAGTAGACCTCGACGTGTGCGGTGCCATACTGCCGCCACATATAATCTCTGGATTCTAAAACAACTTTAATTTAGTATGGATTCGGAAACACTTAAGTGAAGTAATATTACTAAAATATAAAATATTAGTATGAATATTTTAGAGGTAATATTGATTTTTTTAGTACTGTTTTTTATATTTAAGATAAATTTTAAAACTTAAAAAATATTATATTTTAAAACGGATGAAGTAAACATGACATGACTCTTATGGATGAGCACATGACAGGACTATAGGCTATTCTCATCTCAATTTCGATAATCGGACTTTGTCATACAATTATATGTCACGATAGGTAGTAACATTAATAATTAGGGTAAGCAGCCTTTGTACGTATTCTCAATTAGAATAAGAGGATGCAATTAGATATATCATATATGTCTTGTTCAACATAATATTATGTGATATATATAGATATGATAGGAAGTAACATGGATAATTAGGATAATCGTCCGGTCATGCCGTGTGACCAGACAGGCATGCAACATTAGCAAACCACATTGTCCTGTTAACAACTTAACCTAACCTAACCTAAACTTTCAGTACATTGCCTTAACCCATCAACCTACTGTACTTTCTACATTGTCAATGTACATAGATGGACACGCAGAGTAGCACCAATTATTTGGTACGTGGGGTTTCTGTCGGATGTTTCTTTCAGTTTCTAGCAGCTATAAGTATTTCTAGAATCTGAATTATAACAATTAGAATTCAGAAGTTAAAAAACTCTGACTACTTAGACAAATTAGATAGATATTTAGACTAGCTAACTACTAAGAAATCTCTAGCTGAAACAATATCTTATAGTAATAGAGAAAGGAATAGCATTAAGCTATAATATTAAATTAGTAGTATGTAGACTAAGTTAGTTAGATTTAAAAT
This sequence comes from Zizania latifolia, assembly GCA_000418225.1. Classification (NCBI taxonomy): domain Eukaryota; kingdom Viridiplantae; phylum Streptophyta; class Magnoliopsida; order Poales; family Poaceae; genus Zizania; species Zizania latifolia. The sequence goes on along the minus strand of KE372742.1, from coordinate 36,201 downwards.
TAATTTCTAGTTAACATAAAACATAAAAAAATATGTAAGGTGGCTACTACCACACGGACAATTCAGCTGGTTTGTTCAGCTGGTGGCCGGAACAAACACTCCATCAGAGAAAACCACCAATAATTCCGTCAGGTGGGCCCCGCCTCAGCATTACCTATTGTCTTCTTCTTGGAATCTTGGTCACTGCCTTTTCTGGCTGCTTCCCGTCTCTCGTCCTCTTCCATCGCCGCTCGTTGCCGCTTCATCCGCTCTTCATCGCCGGAGGAATCTCCATAACTCCATTTATCGGTAAGCGCCGGCGGCGCGTCATTTGATGTAGAACAGTAGCTTCTGCATGGATTGGAATTTGGGTTCTCCTTTCTTGCCGGCTTTCAATGGGGGAAAGGGTTCAGAGAAGTGTTTTGGCAACATGGAGATATATTCCTTGGGATAAATTTGGAGCCTTTCGTGGTAGCCAGCTTCCTTTGGGGAGGTGGAGAGCAGGTGCTTTCCTCCTCTAGCGCATGAGCATAAAGTCACTAGCTTTCTTGCCTTTTCCCCCTATCTGTGATAGGACGTTCAAAGTTGGAAGCTTTTTTGTGGGGAGAAAAAAAAGGAATAATCGTTGGTATTGATTGCATGGTTTCTATCTTTGATCGGTATTCCTTTGGAGAAAGTTCTCATCTTTATGGTTTTGGGTGAGGTAGGTTGGCGAGGGAGGGAATCAGGGAAGGAGGGAGCTTATTGCGAGCGGCCATGGAGAAGAGGAAGGAGATTCGGGAGCTGCGTGATCGGATGGACAAGACGCTGGCGCTGCCCGACCTCGCCGACGAGGATTTGCTAAGATCTCTGGTGAAGAAGCAGATTTTGGCGTCGTCTCTGTCTGGCTCCGTTGAAGGTTTGGGTTTAATTTACTTTGATCTTCTTTGGAGTAGTTAGCTTATTTAATGTAGTGATGTATGTACTTGTTTACTTATCTGTAATGCATGTGAGCTGTTATAGTTGCAGATGAAAATATTCTCATGTGTGTTTCGAAAAAAGAGAGAGAAAATATTCTCATGTGATGCCGCTAAAATTCCATTGTTCCATCATCTATGTGTGCCCATCCTATCAGCCTACTTGAGTGATATCTGTTCCTTTTTTTTGCTTATGCTTTGATGTTGTTTTTAGGCGATATTGATCTTATTGCTGAAGCACGGTCCAAAGAAATCTCAAATTTTCTTGAAATGCTAAATACTTCGGGAAATGAGCGATCTTCAAAGATTCATGAGGCACCACATAAGGAATGGAAGGTATGTATTGAACTGAAGTAACACATTGAAAGAATATGTTCTGTGTGTATGTGATTAGAACATAAAGTAATTGGATGTTTGCTTTGCATCAAAATGTCATGCACTTGCTGTTTTCTAACTTGTTCATATGCCATGCTATCATCAATTTCCAGAGTGAAAGATAAGAGTTCTGTTAGCAGTTTCTGCCTCTCCTATATTATTTTGTGTCAAACTTTTTTGTTATCATGTCTTCTTCTCCCATCTTTTAGAAAGTCATTAATTGTACTGTTAGGTTCCCATGTAAATTGGTATATGTTTCTGCAACGATATGTAGTTACTTTTTATTATGTAGGTGAAGCAAGACACTGACCAATTACGAGTCATGTATCGTGAGGGACCAGAGGGGACCCCATTTCACACCCTCCTTGCTGAAGGCTTTGCCGATGGACCTATTGATGTTTGTATGGAAATCTAACTAGCAATGAGTAAAATGCTATGACCTGACAATACACCCAGTCACTTAAGCACACTTTTTTGTGTAGGTACATGTGTTTCATGGGAATCATCTCTGTACAAAAAATGGTGAGCAGATTCATTAAGGACAACTTCAGATGTTCATATTTTCTTTCACATTATCAGACACTATATGTGTTACTCAAAAAATTGTGAAGATAACATTAGGTCATGCTTGTTTTAGCCTGTGGAATCAACATAAAAAATATATAAAACATGGCAGTACAGTTTTTTTCCTATAAATTGTGTCATTCAGGAAATAAACTATGTATGCACTGCAATTTAAGATAAGTAGACCATCAATTTCTTGTGTTCTTCACTCCGTTTCTTTCCTGTTGTTTCATCACATGACTCAATTTCTCTGTAACACATGATGGCGCTTAATTAAGAAGTGTACTCATATTGCCTATTTTGCTTATAGCAGTCACACTGTGACGACCAACATGTACTACATTTTAGTAACTACTACCTCCGTTCCAGAATGTAAGTCGTTCTGACCTTTCCCAGATTCATCGATCCATGGATGAATCTGGGAAAGGCCAGAACGACTTACATTCTGGAACGGAGGTAGTACCTGATGTTGCACCATTGCACATGTAAAGTCCCTTTCTGCGGTAATCTTATAAAGACAGCATAAAGTTCTTCTCGCCAAATACATAAGGATTGAAGTAATTGTTGTGGACAATGTTTGGGAAAATGGGGCTAATGCTATGATTTACTGTCAACAACTTATGCTTTATACATATTTTTCACCTTCATTAATGCTTCAGCATCTGTCTTTTTTTTATGAAGCAAAGCATATTTTCCCGAGTAGAATTTTCATAGCTCCCTGAACCAAAGAAATAGAGAACATCGACAAATGGCATTTTCTCTCTCAAATGCTTGTGTGGTTGCTTTCCTCCAGGTTTCCACAATACAACCTTCCAACTTTTAAAGTCGCTCAGTCAGGCTGCTTGAAGAAAGTTCGGATTGGTGAAGAAATTTCTTTGGTCAGGTTGGCTAAATACTAATTATCCTTTAGAGTCTGTGGTTCTTACTGTTTTAGTTGTTTTTTCTCTTTTATAGATGTTGTAACTAATCTGTTTATTCACTATTTGGAAGAAAGGGTGAAGGTTCCATGGCCAGTTTCAGAGAGAGAAGCTCTCCTTCACTACTTTGAATTGGAGTATCTTAAAGAAGATCTTGTCATTGTAATCATGAAAACGGTGCGTGGTTGAATTTCTTGGTTATAGATTCTTTTTAACCTTGACCAATAGCCTTCATCGTGCGTGCCACAGTTCATTTATTTCTGCTTATTTGGCCTGTTTCAGATATCAGATATGGACAATATAAATATACAAACACATGGATTTAGTAGGGATGGAATTCCTGAAGCCGGTGACACTGTTCGGATAGACGTAGTTGGAGGCTTTGTCTTGCAAAGGATTACTAAGGAAATAAGCTTTTTCAGGTAAAGAATCTGATCATATTTTGCATCGTAACAGTTAATATAGAGAACCAAATTTCATCATAGATCACTCCATAAAATATTCAAATTGTACCTACAGTTCTTGGACTCAAATTAGTGATTCTGTGAATCAAAATGATCCAGTGACTGAGTAAAAGGACTTGATGACTTTATCATAGAAAATGCCAGAGTTCCATTTTTATATGTAGTTGTGACTTTATCTATATGTTCCAATGAATGTATACATTTTTTATATTATTTGAATGTTTGGATGAAGTACCAGGACCAACATGCTTCATTTTTTTATTACACCAGCTTATTTTTCATTGTACAGCTATGTGATTCCAATATACTCAGCTGATACTCCATTTTTTCAAATCCTCCACTCAGGGCAATAGCTAATATGGATATTAAGCTAGACTTCGTTCCACCATGGCTAATCAACTTCATATCAAGGCAACTAATTGGCAGTGGCCATAAGCTGTATCAGAAGGTCAGTGGGAAACTTCCTTGATGGTATACATTTATGAAGATTTAATATTAATGCAGATAGCAATTTACATAGTTTTCTTGGTACCATTATGTGCGGTCAGCAAATTATGAGACAAGAGATACCACATGATAGTTCATGTTGATCATGAGATTCTGCGCAATATACCCTGTTGAACACTTGCTATTTGACTTGTCTTTGCAGGCAGTCAGTACTGTGGCCAGTTGTGATGAGGATTACAAGAAAGCTTTGAGAGGACCACTCTATGTTAGAATCCGTGAGTACCAGGGTTCAACTGACATGGCGAAAGTGACACCAATGGAGGAAAATGCAACAGAGGCCCTCCCTGACAATCCCACCTCGCAGAATCCTCTTTCAGCTACTAGTGTCACCTCGAGCAGCGAGATAGTCGAAGAGGAGAATGAACAGAAGGGATCACTCAAGCTGGATCATCTTGCAGCAGGCCCATCTAACCAGCCAGCTGACCAAGAGAAACATGTTGAAAATAAGGCTTACATTAGTCCTGAGGTGCAGCAGGCTTTGAGCATATTGGACACTGCTATTTCAATTATCCGAGGCAACAGCGATGGAGATGTCCGTGCTGTCCAAAAGTTTCTCAGTTACGATGCAACTTTGGATGGCAGTACCATGGATTCAAGAAATCTACACACTAACATTCTCAATGCAGACAACCTTCCAAATGGGCATCCTGCTACTTTGCCACCTCGAGATTCAAGGTCAGCGCTAAGAGATATGAATTTCTTGTGTGATACATTTATATTTGAGCAATTGAGTTGATGACACAATTTTTACATGGCATCTCTTTGATGCAGAGACACCCGGCAAGCTTCTTCCTTTCCCAAGGAGAGTGTTAATAACAGGGAGGACGATGCTCTGGACCGTGATTCGTATCAAAACATGGCACCTTCTACCATAACAAAAACGAAGTCGATGACATTGAGGAACACAACACGGGTGCATGGAGAAGAGAGCCTAAACACCAATGGCTTACATCAGAACGGCTTCCACAAGGACAATGAGTCGAAACGAGCAAGGAAGACAAACAGGTGGCTCTGCTGCTTAACCCCAAGAACCACAGGGTGACAGGATGACGAGAGTCCATTTAGCTCGCAAAATTAGCTATCAATTTTTTGAATGTACGACACTAAGTTATAAAAATTCTGTAGTTCATAAGTACATGGGAATTGAATGACAACACTGGAGGCAGCTTATGAACATTGTACAGAGTAGAGCATGCCCCTGATAAATTGTATAGTAGCTGTTGTATTGTTGTAACAGTATGCGCAACTCTGATTCCATGAGAGGGTTCTGTTATGGGGGTTCATGTTGATCTGCTTGTTGGTGCTGCCTATCATTGAGTGAAAGATCATGTGAACCTTCCCAGATTTTCAAAGTAAAATTTCAAGTTTCAGCCTTTTGAGATTCTTATGTGCAGCAGTTAAGGGTGTATTTAGTTAAAGCTGTAAGGCCATTTTAAAAAAGTAATGTATATGAGCAAGTAATGTATATGAGCTGTGAAACACGTTGTTTGGCTGGAGTAGTTGTGGATCTAGAGCTTTTAGTAGCTGTGGATCCAAAGCTTAATAACAGGAAACAATTATTCCATACCTCATAATACCCAGCCAAATTTGATGGCTGAAAATGTAAAAATTTTCTAATTTGATACGGTTTAAACTTCAGATGCATATTCTTCAGCATATATTAGTTTGAGATCCATTCTGAGTTTAGGCTAGTAGAAATTTTGACTAGGTGAGCTCATTAGAATGATCTAGCCACCTCAGTATTTTGACTTAAAAATTACTCTTTTTCATTCGTCTTGCAATTTTGCGACTCAGAGAGTTAAGACGCCTCAAGATTTTGACATCAAAATTAACGTTTTTCATTCCTTTGACAACTTTGCGACTCAAGAGTATGAATGAAAACGGATTGAATATCAATGATATTATTATTTTTTCTTTAGATTCAGACATAGTTAGATACTATTGCATACAAATACAAATAGAAATGAATTCAGTTATAGATATTTATTGGAACATGATAACTGTCTATGCAGATAATAAATGTGGCAAACGTTCTTCAAATTAAGAATTTTCTTGAATTCCAAAATCTTTTGAAAAGTCTCCGTCCTTTTTGAAATCCTAGAGAAAATATTATATTTTTAACCTTAGAAATCCTTCAATTTCTAAGATATTATGTAAGAAGAACATTATATCAGAATGAGTGAGTGTGGGCCTGAAAGTAATTGAAAAAAATAATAAGTAATAAAGACCAACAGTAATATGAGTACTAGGTTGTTCCATTTAGGATACATTCAATATATTTTAGCACCGAGAATTAGATGTTACTCCTCTTACAAATAAGCAATTCATCAGCATAATATCCTTTGCAAATGGTCTGCTTTGAGAAGAAAGATAAAAGACATGCATGCCAATAAGGTGATAAGCATTAGATCTAAATGCAGCCATATCTTAAGACAAAATTGACCATCCAGTTGACGCAAAGTGGTTGCTAAATGCAGCATTCAAATTTCTGGTGTAGAACAATGCATCTCTGCCTGCATCCATGCTGCTGCTGCCCTCCCAATTGCTATGGTAAGATGTGCGAATGAATCCTGCACACGTCTGCAAAGTGATTAGAGTTTGGCTCGATGCAAGATGCTGGTTCTTACATATATTTATAACCAAGGACCTTTTGAACTTGGAACATCCATCCACCAAAGACTGGCAGCAAGATAACCATTGACTACTCCAATAAAGGCAATAATATGAACACTTGACCCATCACCAATAATAGAACACAGTTTAGTTTGCTTGACCCGCCACAACTTGCCGTGGACTACTGGTCACTACTACAATGATTGCTTTTCTAGTGAATCTTGGGTGCTTTCATGAGAAATTTCGTAGTAGTATCTAGGTAGAAGACTGGCAGCTATGTGATGACACTAGCATGCATATAAATGTGAGACAATCTGAAGAATGAAGGTTTCATTCCTATATACACCCTTCGGCTAGCTACATTGTGATGGCACGATTAACACTAGTGTTGTTGTGCTTCTCATGGTTGCTCTTCTGTTCCTACGCTCTGGTCTCTCCAGGGAGCAGCAGCAGCAGCCATGCCAGCGCCGACGAGCTCGCTCTCCTCTCCTTCAAGTCCATGCTGTCAAGCCCATCCGAGGGTTGGCTGGCATCATGGAACGCGTCCAACCACCTGTGCAGCTGGGCAGGAGTTTCTTGCAGCCGTCGGCACCGTGACAGGGTGGTCTCACTGCTCTTGAACTCCTGCAATCTGTCAGGGCGCATCTCGCCATTCTTGGGCAACCTGTCCTTTCTCAGGGAGCTGGACCTAGGGGGCAACCTGCTCATCGGCGAGATGCCTCAGGAGCTTGGCCGTCTCAGTAGGCTTGTGAACCTGAACCTGAGCAAAAACTCCCTCCAAGGAAGCATTCCTGTGGCCATTGCTAGAGGGTGCACCAACCTGACGTCGCTTGACCTTAGCTCTAACGAGCTCCAAGGTTCGATCCCTTTCCAGATTGGCACCACCATGAAAAAACTTGCATTCTTGTCGCTTTGGAAGAACAACCTATCAGGAGAGATCTCTCTATCACTGTCAGAGTTGCCATTGCTCCGGATCCTATATCTGGATTCAAACAAGCTGTCTGGCGAGATTCCACCTGCTCTGGGCAACCTGTCCTTTCTCAGGGAGCTGGACCTGGGGAACAACCTGCTCGTCGGCGAGATACCTCAGGAGCTTGGCCGTCTCAGTAGGCTTGTGATCCTGGACCTCAGCGAAAACTCCCTCCAAGGAAGCATTCCTGTGGCCATTGCAAGAGGGTGCACCAACCTGATGTGGCTTGACCTTAGCTCTAACGAGCTCCAAGGTTCGATCCCGTTCCAGATTGGGACCATCATGAAAAAACTTGCAATCTTGTCCCTTTGGAAGAACAACCTATCAGGAGAGATCCCTCTGTCATTGGCAGAGCTGCCATTGCTCCAGGAACTCTATCTGGATTCAAATAAGCTGTTTGGTGAGATTCCACTTGCTCTGGGCAACCTGTCCTTTCTTAGGGAGCTGTACCTGAGGAACAACCTGCTCATCGGTGAGATACCTCAGGAGCTTGGTCGTCT
>KE372741.1:341960-388439 GCA_000418225.1 Zizania latifolia | reverse complement strand
ATACCTAACCTAACCCAACCCTGTCCAAACAATCAATCCGAACGACCTGTTGGGCTCAAAGGCTCAAACTAATCGAGCAACACTGTTTGTATATATACCTGTTTACCAGCAAGAAAAAAAAAAGATCAGGGTCAGGGAAGAAGGAGCTGGCCGGCGGCGAACCACCTCCGCGTGACGTCCCGGAGCAGGGTGTCGTTCACCTCACAGAACTTGTGGGCCCAGCCGGGCGGCTCCACGGCGTCGAACCCTAGACCGGGCGTCCGGTCCTTAGACTGCAGGTTGACCCGGGCGGTCCAGTCGGAGACGTAGGTGGACACCCGGCGCCGGAACTTGAGCCGGAACTGGTCCCACGCCTGATACTTGTAGTGGTTCACCCGAGCCCACCGGTTCCACTCCGCGCGGGCTCCGGGCCGCAGCGCGAAGTGGTGCACCGAGTTCAGCAGCGACGGGTCCACGGCGTCCAGCCGGAGCAGCGACTTGTGCCGCTCGACGGCGCGCCGCCGACCGGTGTAGCCTTGGGTGACGCCCTGCGCCGGGTGCGTGCTTCGGCCCGACGGGCAGAAGTCCATGCAACCCACCCACACCTGCCCCACCTCTGGTCTCACCGACACTATGGACCGGACCATGGACTTGGCGGGCTCACCGGACTTGGCCCACCGCGGCGAGAAGATGAACTCGTCCACGTCGATGAACGCCACCCACTCGCACAAATCTCGGTGCACCGCCGCGCCGTGCGAGAAGCCGGCCTCCTGGGTCTTGGGCCAGGGCCAGGCCAGCGTGGACACGTCCAAGCCCTCCGACCTCAGCCGCCGCACCTGCTCTGCCAGGTCGTCCTCGCTCCCGTTGTCGTACAGGAGGAAGCGCTCCACGCCCACGGCCGCGTGGTACACAACCCACTCGCGCAGGAACTTGCCCACGTCACGCACCATGGTGCACGCGCAGATTTTCCGCCGCCTCTTCTTCTCCGCCGCCGCCGACGAGCCGCTACGTGCTGGACTGTACGTCGCCAGCGAGGGGATGGGCTGCTCGCCCACGATGGTCACAGTCACTCGTAGCTCTGGGGTTGCGGGCTCCGCCGTCGCCGGCGGAGACGGGCACCGGAACACCTGCTGCGCCGAGGTGGCTGCCGGGAGCGAGGCCACGACGACGTCGGTGCTGCCGCGGTAGTACACGCACCGCACGTCTGAGGCGGCGCGGTTGACTCCTTGCCGCGGGTTCACGCCCTTAGCGAAGACGAGCACGTCGCCGCCGTCGACCACGACCGAGTCGTACACCAAACGGCCGCTCCACTTGAGCATCAGATTCGGTGAACGGCCTGCAGAGCCACGGTCGACGACGGCGTCCTTTGCTGCCGCGGAGGAGGCCACGATCCACGGCGCGTGCAACGGCTGGCGGCGCCGCTCCGGCTCCGGCATGGCGCACATATAGGCGTGGCGGCCAGACGATGGCAGCCTCCCGAGCGCGCGCGCGGGGGACGACGCGCCGCCTCGAAACTCGCAGACCGTTGCGTTGTCGCCGGCGGGCGCACTGGCGTTGGGGTGCAGCACCACGAGGACCTCCCAGTCCGGGAGCAGCACGGCGTCGGCTGGAGGGGCCGCGCGCGTGGCCTCTCGGACGGCGCCGAGGCTGAGCGGCAGGCGGCGCGGCGGCACGAACAGCTTCCCCGACGGCGTGCCGCTCGTACGGATGAAACCTCTCGTCACGACGCCGGTGAGGAAGAGGAGCGTGGTGAGGAGAGTGAGGGCGGCGACGACCACACGGCACGCTCTGACGTGCCGCCGGCGCGCCTGCATAGCGGCGGCGCGATCGATCGATCAACAAATCAATCAAGATGCGATATGATCGACGAGATGGACGGGAGTAAAAGCAGATGCTGATAACGCGCGTGAACCGGCCGAACCATGCATGCATGCAGCTCCTCAATTCAAGTCCGGGCCACAATTTGCTATCTCTCCATCGTATCTATATATATTACGCGGTATTTGGATTTGGCATGTGTATGCAAATTAAGAGCGTGCCTATACATATATTTTTAAATTTCCATGCAGGAGGTGAGTTCACAAAGTTAATTGCCACGTATAATGGAAGCTGGTAGCACACTGTGACGTGCACGAATCAATACTAAATATTCCGCTCGACCTGCCGCTTCCTTTTAATTAGATTATATACCTGTAGGTTGTTACGTACTAACTACATATTAGTCCTTCAATAAAAAACTGTTTCAATTTGAACTTCCATAGTAGTAGTAGTTGAAGGAATTACAAGCAAATTCTGGAATAAGCTCTGATAGATTTAGGTATTTTCATGGTCAGGAAGTGGCGGCGACTGAGACTAGTCAGCCTTGATCGTTCAAGTCATTACTCTGACCTCAACTCCTACTAATTACTAAACTGCACCTTGTTTTGTTTTGCTGCGATCAATATCAATGGGATAATAATAATCAGTGTAGACTAGCAGTTTGGTAGATTATAACTAATAAAGCTTTTAAAGATGGAGATGTGGAATCAGTGCTCTTGTCTGCAAGAGGGGGTATAAGTATATATCCAAAGGAGGCAATTCAAGCGATTCTGAAATGTTATAATCAGCTAACGCGTCCACGCACAACTGCAGATGATGCTATGCTTCTTCTTCTCCCAGAAGCAGATTCCACGCTAAATACTTACATAAATACAACGCGGTTTGTTAATTGACTATAGTATTAGTGAGATTAAAGGCTGACCCCTTTTTAATTAGTTGGCTCCACACATATATACAGGGAACAGATTCACTGTCTTTAGGGCCTTTCTCTGTGTCGTTGACAATAATTCATCATCAAAATCAACTATGAATCTGTTGAGCAAGTGAATTCACTCTGGATATTAGCAAGCAAGCATTCATTGGACAGTTGAGGCGTATCTCAGTGATTGGTTATACAACATAAAAAAAACTGCAGCCAACTGAATCATACAGAACATTTTATTGTTGAAGTAATCAGAATGACAAACTGTCATTTTGGTTTGAGAGGAGAATCCGTGTACCCACTGGCAACAACATCAATAATCAACCACACAAAATACAATGCCTCCAACTGAGCTAGCTGCCACCAGCGCCGTGTTTGACCAAACAGTACGAAATCAAAGCGTGAGTTATTCAGAAAAAAAGAAGTGCAGTTTAATCTCTCTTGTCTTTTGTTTTTGTAATGTATGTATGTATGTATGTGTACGTATATGCCTTCAACTATTGTTGTTTTCAAAAAAGTTTCAATGTTGATGCGCGCATGCAGTTGGTCTCTCTGGTAGTCGTGTTGCCGTGGAGTTGGCCAGTTTGTTGCCGGCGTCGGAAATTCTCGCGAGGAAGGTGCCCAACTCGGCCCGTTGCCGGGCTCTCACCTGCGCCACCAATTAACGCTCGTTACTCCTTAGTTTCTCAGATCGGATCAGAATATCAGATGAACAACCAATTCCTCAATCTACTATATATGCTGTATGTCTGTCAGTCTGTGTACCTTGTCACTGCTTCCATGTTGTTCTCCCTTGCCCTGAAATGAAGACCAATCAAGGACAGCGTTTCATTATGTTGCGAGACTGAATTTAGTGCTGGTCACGAATTAGCATCTTAAACTGTTCAAGAATCGAGGATCAAGGACTCAAGGTAGGTGTTGGCTGTTTGGTTAGCAATTACCTGGGCGATGAGCGTGGGAACTCCATGATGGGATACATACTGCGCGTCCACGATGCCGGTCTGCTCTTCAGGATCCTGCATGCCAACTCAACAGATTAGCATGCACGCATGGAGTATAAATCGATCATTCATGTCAGCATGGCTTAATTTCGTTACGTTGCAGAATCAGTGCCCTGCAGCTACGACCAACTGAATGTCTGAATGACCTACCGAGACAGACTACTAGACTAGTAGTAGTGTACTTACGTCGACGCATCTATAGAAATTGAAGTCGAGGCCCCAGCCGTGAACCAAGTCATTCTGCATGCATGCAGATTCATCCATTAATTCCTTTGTCTTTGCATCATCCACTATTGCCTGTCACTCAGAATTAATCTGAATACCTGGATCATGTGCCAGACGCATGTCCAGGCTTCCCGGGAGAAGACTGGCGCCATCACCTCCACGAACCTGCATATCGATCTCTGCCATTAACTAATTATCAGGCTATGGCTAACGGTTTGTCTCTGATAAAAATCTCACCCGCTGCAGGGTGATTGGTGTACGTCGGGACAACGGCCTCCTGCATTCGTCCTGTCCATGCAAAGTTCAGCCACCGAGCCAACACAATACTGACCATCAATACTAGTGGTCTGAATTTCTTCAGATTTCGTTTCCTTACGTACCTGTGCACATCCCGGCCGTCGTTTCTTCTTACGGTCACGTCATACGTCCTCTTCCCTGTGGTGCTGTCCAATCCGGGCTGCGATATCTCCAGCCCGTGCTTCCTCACCATCTTCACGTACCTTTACAAATTACGATTGGTTTGCTCAAACTCCACGGCTGATCAGCTCGAATATACAAAGCCTGGCTATGATCACAAGCTGAGAATTCAGACACCATGCACGTACGTACTCTTCCGCGGTGAAGTGGTCGACTCCCAGATCCTCGTCCCACAGGAAGATGTACTCGTACGGCGCAACGATGCTCGGATGGAGGAACCTCTTGGCGAACCACCTTAATTCATTTGCAATCCATTCAGACTAATTACTTCACCCCATCAGCTGAACATTAATGCTGCTCACCATTTGGTCTGCTTCCTGGCGCTGACATGAACAGCCCGCTTCGACCACTCGAGCTCATCCCATTCAGTCGTGCGCCCGTCGTAGTGGAACAGAACCACGTCGAACTTGTCAGAGAACTATACATTGTTAACTGGGATTAGTATTCACAGGATTACACCTGACAACACATGTTCAGTTCAGAGATGCAGTGCTACCAGAAGCAAGAAACATTCAGATATTCATTCACGCCGCCTCTTCTTTAACTGAATCTCAGTTTCTTTACCTTGTGAACAGTTGCATTGACATTGGCTTTCTCAGAATATCCCGCCGCGAGCGCCAAAAGATACTTGCCAGTCGACGCATCCTGCTCATTCACAAACATACCAAGCTCTGTATAAACCGTCAAGATTTAACACATTGAGATCAAAGTGCAGAGAGCGAGTTGCATACCTCCCTTGGTGATCCCCACAGCCGGCGCATGTGAAGATCAGACTCTCTAACTACTAAGCCTGGTGGTAGCCTATCTTCACCTTTCGGTTTTGGGGGCAAATGATTCTAAAAGCCATAAAAAAGAAGAAACTATGGAGTAATTCATGCACCAATTCAGCAAGGAGATAGTGAGTTAATACAAAAAGCATTTCGGGTGGGCAATCTACATGTTCAGAGCTCTGTACCTCTGAAGTGCCATTAAACTTGATGGTGGTGTTCCTGAATGGTGCCCAGAATATGCCACCGAAGCCGTTGTTTGCACCAGCACCACTACTGCAAGGGAATATGCTACACTGAAGCTGCATGCATGGCGCAAAAAGACATGCAATTTGTTCAGATAAATGTTATCTCAAATTTCATGGGTAAAACAGACATATATGTACCTATCCATTACCTTGGGTGTGATTTCAACCGGAAAAGAAATGCCAATGAAGAATCCAAATGCTGCCGTGGATAATGCGGTCAGGATCGAACTCGCTTTCATTCTCACTGCTTACTAACAAGATCACCCAAAAGGTTATCACCATAAGTCCAAATGAAAAGGAGAAACAGCAGTAAGAGAGAGTGGTGAGACCTCACATTATTTCTGTTGACAACTGCAAGTGAACCGCACAGTTTTCGTTTTGTAGTCTGCTAACAAGATCTTTACTCTTCAGTGAGACAAGTGCAGAACAAAACCCATGTTTCAGGCAAAATTAACCCGAGCATACACACAGAGGGAAAGCAAAGGAGTTGAAGAATACTTACAAGAACAAATAGAATTGACGTCCTGTGCATTGGTGAAGGCAGAGAACTAACCTATATATGTGTTGTTATGCTGGCTAAGCTATTCTGCTTGGACTGCTGCTCTGTTCAGGAGCCTTTGATGTGATTGTAATGGAGGAGAAGTAAAGTAATACGATAGCTAGAGTGGAATCGGGTTAACTACTTTTCCAGGGAACTATGGTACTTGCTTCGAAAGCAGCTGACTTCCGATCTCAGCTACAAGCTAGTCTGAATTTCTGCAACTTGTTTCGTGATGTATCATGTATGCTAACTGGCTTGCACATGAAGTATGGCCGGCATGCTTAGCTCTCAAGGGCACATACTATATATAAATATATACTGCTTAGTTTTCAGATCAAGCCAAGGTGATCAAATTATCTAGTCCATCAATGTGTTAATGGAGATCAAGTCATATGTAGGTCGGACTCGATATACATAATTTTTTCTCAACCTATTATACTTAGTGATGTCCAAAGAGAAATTAAGAGGACGATTAATTGGCAGGAATCAAGTCATATGTTGGATCTAGTCTGCAATGATTTAGGGCGTTCGGTTCGATTACGATGCGTGCAGATGGAGTCTTTGGCATTGACCAGCACAGATTCCAAGGTCAACATACCCGATCAAATGTACAGCACTCCATCCTCGATCAACTGTCATAAATCAATCCATTGAATCAGGAATACATGTGATCGATGGCTATGTCTCTGTACCTCAATTAGATCGATCCTAAGCAAGCATGCGTACAAACTATACACGAATACTCAAATCTCTCTGTAAATCAATCAACTAGCGTGTATATATCAACTTGATTACCTCGACTCGGAAACTAACCTAGCCGAGTGGTTTTTACCTTGTGGGATAAACTGGGAAACAGAGGCCATTTCGCTTCTCATGTTTTTTCTTTTTGGTTTTCCCTAAACTGTGCTGTTTCTGAATTCAGGGGCTGATTAAGCTAGCTACAAAATCAGTAATTAACACAATTTTTCGATAGGATTTAACTAATCCTATAGGGCACATATATTGTATGATCCAATAATTAAATGTGACTGGAGATGCAAATCATTTTTATTATCATCAAAAAATATGCCTAGATATCCCTATCACGACAGTACAAATCCCCTTCTCACGAAGATAGCTGAGTAGCCAAAGCAGATGATTTTATATTCATACGGTGTATTACCCTATAATCTCTATGTAACTTTATAAAAAATATCTATATAGTCGGTTATAAGTAGAGGTTATCCTCATACGTTTCTGTTTATTTTTGCTTATAAATACATGCCTCCTTTCAAGGGATATGGGCATTGAATACTTCAAACTAGATAAAAACAAATCACTAGACGTAGTGTTGTTAACTTGTTATTCAATTCGGAGGCTTAAACCAGTATAAACCCTCTGTGTTAATTGAATTCTGAAGCACACTTAAACTCTGTTGTTTTCTACTTTCACTGCTACAACACCTATTACGTGCATTACTGACAATCAAAGAACACTATGAGATATATATATATATATATATATATGATCAGTTGAAAATCTGAGGCAATTATCTTTTTTTTCCTTTTGCGGGGAGAATCTATATATGCATTGATAGCAACAAATAATAATTGGATTATAAGAAATATTACGGACCACTGTGCAGCCAGTACACCAGAAATCCAACCGACTATTATCAAACTAAATGAGACCTAACTAACCAGTATATATATAAAGTCAACAAAAAAAATACAAAGTCAACGTGTGAATGCTTCAAAAAGAAAAAGGGAAGCCAGCAAATATTTTTGAGGCAACGTACCAATGCAAAATCAACTAATTAAAGCTACTTGTAAGGACTGATATGATCTAGTTCATGCTCTGATGAGTCTAGTATGTTTATTTGATAATTTATCATCTTTTTAAGTGACTTCGATTATTTATTATTTTGTCAACAATCATAGATTTAATGATTTTATATGTCATCCACACGAGTGACAAATAATTAAATAGCCCAAATTTTTAGTGACAAATCATCAATTCTTTCTACAGTTGAGTTCGTGCATTTTTGGCGAAAAAACAAGAGATGTATCTTTTGAACTAAATATGGTTAATTAAATCAACTGGAGATGATATAGACTGTTGTTGGTGTTAATAATTGAATTGAGCTATGTATGATGATCTGCTGCTGCGTTGTTGGCTTGGGCCAGCTGCTTGTCGGCGTTGGTAATTCTGGCGTTGAAGCTGCGCATCTCGTCAAATTGCCGGGATCTCACCTACATATACATATTAACACACACAGGCATTGTTACGTTATATCACCTCGAGTTCTAGCTGGACATTCTTTTGCATGCATAGACATTTATTATGAGTAATATTAATTAATGATGAGTCAATTAACAGGATATATATGTGTGTGTACTATATATTTCCATAGATACCTTGGCACTGGTTGCATCTCGTTCCCCGTTGCCCTGTGGAGGGAAATGAGACGCACAATTAATCGAGGAGTGTTTAACTAGCTAGGAGTTACCAGTAAAGCTTAATTGAGACAGTGACAAGATACTAGTACATAGACCATATATATATAGTAGTATGCGCAGAACGTAATTACCTGGTTTAAGAGCGTGGGGACACCGCGATGGACAACGAACTGCGCGTCGACGACTCCAATCTGCTCATCAGGCTCCTGTGATCAGTTAATTAATACATATGCATGAATGCTTCAATTGATCAAGGTCGTCGTTCAATCAGGGAATGTAATTAATTAATGGAGGAATTGAAGTTACTATACATCGACGCATCTCCAGAAATTGTAGTCGAGACCCCAGCCGTGAACCAAGTCATTCTGGATCATGTGCCAGACGCATGTCCAGGCGTCCCTGGAGAAGACAGGCGCCATCACCTCGACGAACCTGGACTTGTGTATCTCGCCGGCGGGTCTCCGGCCGGTGACCTCATATTGCGGCCTCCTCCCTCTCGTCTTGTCCAGCGCCGGCTGCGAGATCCCCAGCCCGTGCTTCCGGACGATGCTGACGTAATCCTCCGCCGTGAAGCTGTCCACTCCAAGGTCCTCGTCCCACAGGAACACGTACTCGTATGCCGCTACGATGCTCGGCTGCAGGAACCTCTTGGCGAACCACCTAAATATATTATTATCGATGCATGCATATGCATGCGTGGTTGATGAGCTAGCTCATCGATCTCACTTAGCTTCCTTCAGCAATCAAGCTACCTAGCATGCTTAGCTATCTAGGATTCTAGGTTACTTACCATTTGGCCTGCTTCCTGGCGCTGACATGAACAACCCGCTTCGACCACTCGAATTCATCCCACTCGTTGATGCGCCCGTCGTAGTGGAACAACACTATGTCGAACTTGTCTGAGAACTGTATGTGTGTGTACATATATTGTATCAAACTCCGGTCGACAACTCGCACACGTACACACACGCTAGGAAACAATCTATGCAGTATTAATTGCTTAATTGTGCATATATCGATCCATCGTTAATTAATTATTATCAGCTAATATATGATTGATGACCTTGTGGATAGTTGCATTGACGTAGGCTTTCTCGGTGTATCCCACCGGGAGTGTCAGAAGGTACTTGCCAGTCGCATCATCCTGCAGCATATATATACACACACATATCGATCAAGACATGCATATATATGCAAGTACGTAGTAGCTAGCATTTGAATTAGTGAGGATCTCAGAGATATGTATACCGATGTTGGGTTTCCCCAGAGGCGTCGCAGGTGAAGATCAGACTCCCGGACTATAATGCCAGGAGGCAGCCTCTCTGCTACTCCTCGCGGTTTTCTCACCGCTGCTACGTCGGTACCGTTCTGCATATGCAAGCAGCAGCTAGCCACTAATTAGCGATTAGTCGCGATAAACATCAATTGAGACAAGGAGCTAGTGTTAACTCCACTGAAGAAGTGGTGCATGTACCCCTGATGTGCCATTATTTGACTGGGCGGTGACACTGCTGTTTCCGATGAATGGTGCCCAGAAATTGAGGAATACGTTGGTAATGTTACTTGAGCTGGACAAGTTTGTACCACCGCAAGGGAGGAACCCATATTGAAGCTGCAGTTAAGGTCGAAACAACACATGCACACACACATATATATTAATTTGTTCAGCTACATATAACTTAAGTATATATAGTTTTCTTATAGATATATATAGCACATGCATGCATGCATGAATTGCTGATGGAAAGATTAATAATCAAGGATATAGATAGATAGATAGATAGATAGATAGATAGTGAGTGCAAATGCATATATATGCATGCGAGCGCGTACCTTTGGCGTGATTTGTACCGGAAAAGAAATGCCAATGAAGAACCCCAAGACAACCGCGGATAATACCGTCAGGATCGAGCTTACTTTCATTATCGATCCTCGCTAGCTAATAAGTCACAGCAGCAGATGTCGATGTCGATCGATCAGCTAGCTTGCTCTGCTTTGGTGCTGTGTTGGACGTACGTACCAGTGCATGCAATGCTTGATAAAGGAATGAGGAGATCATATCATGCGAATGCAAGTCGTCGTCGTCGTTAACTTGTACAGGAGAAAGCTTCGCTTACTTACGTAGCTTCGACTTGCACCCAAAGCATGACATGCATGCGGTTGACTCCGATCCAGCAAGCACATCTTGCTTGAATTGCCTAGCTACCTACGACGTGTAATTTGATCCTAAGCTATATATTATGTTCTATCAGATATAAAAATATCAAAAACCCTATTTTCTATTCTCAATTGGAAGAATTCATCTATTAGAGATGGGGATGAACCATTTTTTTCCAGCGGGGAGGCAAATGGGAGGAAATGCCTCCCCATCGGCTATGGCGAGGGCGGGGATGGTTCGGTGCTCCCCGTCCATGTTTCCCGGGTGGGTCCCATTTGGCCCACAATCATATACTGCCACCATATGAAATGCAGCCCAACAGTGCACGTAGGAAATACCACAGGCCACACCACGAGCTAGCTAGTGCCCACTGCCTATTATGCAACATGCTAACCGCTGCTAGCCAATCACACATCTCTTATTCCCTAATCCTAATGCAATATGCTTTTTAACTGAGATGTTAATTTAAGCACCAGGCTTATTCTTTTTTTATAGCGGAGACAGGGACCCTTTTCCTTTTGGGTACCCACTCCCTATACAGGGGCTTAGATGAAAGAAATTTCTTTTCCACCGGCGGGGACGGGATGGGGTAAGGAATTTTCCTCTAATTGGAGACGGGTATGGTTACCCATTTCCTGTGGAGAATTTTTCCGTTGACATCTCTAATCGGATACCTTAAATACAATACAAATGATTTTTAAAAATGTATATTATCAAAACATCTAGAAATTTTTATAAATATTTAGATTACATGAATCTGAAATAGTGTAAGTAAGATTAATCGAATACGTAATTAAGTAGCGGTACGTAGTTTTTTTTGGCAAAAGGTCATATTTCATTTTGTACGTGGCGAAGAAGACGAGAGGAGAAAAACCGATCAATGGAAGGTACACGCGAACAGGTACGCACAGTAGGCCAACTCACTTCCTGGCCTGGCCACCCGTAATAATGATATAAATTACAATATGTAATTTAATTTGCACGTACGGTTACGGAGACATGTCATCCTAGCTAGCTCTATATATCATGCATTGCCCTTCCCCAATTGGCAATTGGATGCTTGATACGATGGATCGCTACATGCATGGCAGCGCTCGCATTGGAGATGACTGATGAGGACAAAGGGGCTCAGTCGGTCGTCTCCGCTCCGGTCACTTCGAGACTTGGAGTCATCTTTCTTTTAATTTTTGTGTGTTTGTTTCAGACGACGACGACGACAACAGCAGCAACGAAGAAGAAGGGATGCGATTAATTGATGAAGGGGATGAAACGGCAAAGTTGCTGCTTGGACCTGCTTTTACCTACAGTGGTTGAAAAAAGTGATCTTCAAGTAAAAACATTTTTTATTTTTATTTATAATGGTTTAGCATCAAAACTGCTAAGATTTGCTATTTTTTAACTAATACCTTAACACCATGTTTTGAAATAAAAAATGTTTCTGGCGAAACAAGTAGAGCCAGCGTTGACCCCGTTGACTTGGGAGCCTCTTCCGGTCTTTCCTTCTCGGTCTAGTCTACCGATTTTGTGATCCACCAATCTCCAACGAATTTTAAGTGAAAGGAGATAGAAGAAGCACAAGGAGAGCAGAAGAAGAAGAAGAAGAAGCCCAACTTCCCCACTTCCTTAGTTTACTCCTCCCCATCCCAGCGCTGCTCGGCGGTTAGCGCTCGTCTTCTTCCACGCGCTTGACTTGCCTAGTGCCATGGGCAACTGCGCCAGCGCCATGGATGCCTTCATCCAGAGGGTCAACAAGCCGGCCACCGCAGGTCCCTATCTACTCACTAGTTCATAATCCATCAATATGATTGATTTTTTGTCAACCGCCAATTGCATGTTCCTGCAACAAGCTTCTTTTCCTTCCCTGTACTTGATTCCTGTCTTGCTTTGCTGTTTCACCGGGATCACAATTTCATCGGTTAATTTCACAAGGGGCGGCCGGCGGGGCTCTACTGATTTGTCTACTAAAACTGAAAACCCCTTCTTGCAATTCATCTCCTCCAGCAGATTGCTACCAACTGTTAAGTAAAAGAAAGTGTCTTCTTTCTGCAAATACTGAAAGTTTTTTCCAACTCCTTGAACAACCTCTCCTGCATCCAATTTGCTTTATATGCTTCCCTGCACCGGCACATTCTACCACTGCAAATCTACACTGGTCCAATATCAACAATACTGTGTTGTGCAGCCAAATTAAATGCATATGGAACTGCTCATTTCTATCCAGACTTCACATTTCTTAATACCATGTAGAAATGTCTGCGTCAAAGAGGACTATTAGCTCCACCACCACCGGGAAGCTGTCAACAATTAGTACCAGCACTTTCATGCCATCTACAGTTAGTGGTGCAAGCACGGATGATGCTTATCCGGACGGGCAGATTCTTGAGTCTCCAAATCTCAGGATCTTCACCTTTGCGGAACTCAAAAGTGCTACAAAGAATTTCAGAACTGATACAGTTCTTGGGGAGGGTGGATTTGGCAAGGTTTACAAGGGATGGGTTGATGAGAAGACTATGAACCCATCAAAGAGCAGCACCGGCGTGGTGGTTGCTGTCAAGAAGCTCAACCCTGAGAGCGTACAAGGGATGGAGCAGTGGCAGGTGATTGTCAAGTTTAACAATTCGTTATCAAAAAAACTTCCTTTTTTTAATTTCATTATAGATTGCTTAAACTAAATGCACTTTCACTTATCAGGTAGATTTTTGTTTTCTTGAAATCAGGGGGTTAGTGCAGCGAGTGTTCAGTGTTCACAAATAGATTAAGTTTGTTGAAATGTGTTGTCTTGTAGTTTGAAGTTGCTCAGAGCTGCAATCAGCATTTTGCATGCTTATAGCTGGGTGGAGCTTGCTGACCCTTTGCAGTACTTGCCACTCTTGCCATGATCTGTGCATCTTGCACTACTTCTGTCTTCTCTATGCCTTGTTAACTGTTGCTTTGGTTAATTTTATTGAATAGTCAGCAACAAAAACCCTTGGTGTCTCTAGTCCTACATCACTTTGATGCTCTATTTGTCATTTACTTTTAGAGCATACTCAAATAAT
The DNA here is from genome assembly GCA_000418225.1 of Zizania latifolia. Lineage (NCBI taxonomy): Eukaryota > Viridiplantae > Streptophyta > Magnoliopsida > Poales > Poaceae > Zizania > Zizania latifolia. The sequence continues at coordinate 374,827 of KE372741.1, read as the reverse complement.
GTTCTCTCACTAGTTGCTGATGATGGAAGCAATGCTACTTTCCAACCTTTGCTGTTATGTGTTTCTCTCAAAAGGAACTGTGTTTCCGGTGCAGTCTGAAGTAAATTTCCTTGGGAGGATTTCACATCCCAACCTTGTCAAACTCATGGGATATTGCATGGATCACGACGAACTACTTCTCGTGTATGAGTTCATGGCAAAGGGGAGTTTGGAGAATCATCTATTCCGAAGTGAGTCTTTTTTTCAGATTCCCTTCTTTTAATGACAATATCCGAAGCACTTCTCTTTATGCGGACTTCGTGTGCAGTACTACACTTTGCAGATGCTGGTGCAATAGCAACATCATTTTCATCATGTATTATATATCAAGCACCATAATCCATAGTGCTATCCAACTAATGACACGGACTTTTGAGGACACCAGCATCAACGAAATTGTCTGGACCTAGACAATTCCTCGTTGCTGCTACCTTCCATTATTCTTACCTTGTAAAGTTGCACTAGAAGATGAAAAATATTACTCTGTTTCTTTGCTGGGCTATCAAGGGATTTTATAATCAAACATCCCATCTACGTCGGTTCTGATGCTTGTTCTTCGTCATCATTAGGAGGAGCAGTTTACGAGCCACTGCCTTGGAGCCTCAGACTGAAGATTCTCATCGGCGCAGCTCGTGGCCTTGCCTTCCTTCATTCATCCGAGAGGCAGATCATCTACCGAGACTTCAAGGCTTCAAACATCTTACTGGATTCGGTATATATTATTTTGATCACTAATAATGACGAGCACCATGCTGTGCAAAAGCAAAACTCTAATCAGCCTGTAACCGTGTTATTTTTCTTCAGAACTTCAATGCAAAACTATCAGATTTTGGGTTGGCCAAGCATGGCCCAGACGGTGGAGAGTCTCATGTGACAACACGAGTCATGGGCACATATGGCTACGCTGCTCCAGAGTATGTTGCTACTGGTATGTTCATCAGACTATCTGCACGCACACAAGCAGGCATCTGTTAATTGTAAACACTGGTTAATTTTGCCTCACATGGACTAGGCCACCTGTATGTGAAGAGCGATGTGTATGGCTTCGGCGTCGTGCTGCTGGAGATGCTCTCCGGCCTGAGGGCGCTGGACCCGAGCCGCCCCAGTGAGAAGCTGAACCTGGTAGACTGGGCAAAGCCATTATTGGCTGACCGGAGGAAGCTGAGCCAGCTGATGGACGGTCGGCTTGAAGGGCAGTACCATTCTAGGGGAGCCCTCCAAGCTGCTCAGCTCACTCTCAAGTGCCTGTCCGTTGATCCCAAGAGCCGCCCATCCATGAAGGAAGTCGTGGAGGCTCTCGAGCAGATCGAGTCAATGAAGAGCAAGTCAAGGGAGCCCAGGAACAGCTCATCTGCGGTGCGTGGACAGGGGCATTCACCAAGGAGCGACAGTGCAAGAACGAGCTCTAGGGGCAGGTGATCATGTGTTAAGATGTCTGATTCTGCTCTAGGCAATGTAAAGTTAACTAGACCTCAATTCTTGTTGTCATGACGAAGTTTGCACCGGTCATGATGATCAATGTAACAGTATAGCAATATACCAAGACTTAGTAGCTGTCATGTATAAATTCAATTATTTTTTCCACTGAATCACCACAGGTTGAATTGCATCAGATTGCACCAAGAACAGCATGCAGCCATCTTTTTTCCCCGGTTAGTCATATAAGTTCAGTACAAGTGCTGAAATTCTATGTTCAGCTATGAAGAAAGTACACGGTTGTATCATTTGTTTCATTATCAAGAAGAGTTTGTCAATCCTCGTCAGGAAGGAAAAGAAAATGCTACAAATCTTGCTTCATGTATAAAACCATTTCTATCTGGATATTTTTGGTGAGGTCAAGATTGCTAGTTGCTGGAAATCAAGAGATAGAAAGTGATGGTGGATTTTTTTTGCTTGCAGCTGTTACAGATCACTCCTCCTTGAAGCTAAACTCTACAGGGCTCCAAATTAGTGTGTGCACTCTTTGCCTTTTTTCTGTTTATAGTGGGAGCTCCACTGACAAAGCCAATCTAGCTTTAGATTATGAAGCAATAAGTTAGAGTGGGAATAGGGTTTAAGCCTCCAATTCGGCACGCCTCACTTTGAAAGGTTTGGTCAAAAGTTGTCATGGTTGGAGCTAAGCCTACCTGTATATGTCAGCCAGGCAAAGGAGGTATGCTTCAAGTCAAATTCTTCTACTACTATGTCCCTAACCTGATTGGCTCAAGTTTTTCTTCGATTCTTTTAGGTGACTAGCTACAGTTGTGCTCACAGAAATTATCCAATTCAATGAAATGTTGAAATTCATCCGAATTTGAGAAAAAACAATCTTGTGAATTTAAACAATGCTTTATTGAAATTCATTCAAAATCTAAATTTTAGTTTTCACAAGGAAAAATGTCAAATCTTTTTGTGATCTGGTACTTTGCCCCCATTTGAACTTGCTTCAAATTTGTTTTTTCAAAATTTTAAGTTCTATTCATAAATTTAGGGTGAGAATTACGTATTGTTAATTTGCAAATGTTCAGATGCAGCGTGTTAATTAGTGTTATGATCCAAAGTAATATGGTCGTTTAGATAAAATCTAACGGAATGGGTATGTAGAGAATCAAAATGAAAACTCAAAGATGTAAAGGGATGAAACGAAACTTGGGACATGAAATGGACTAAATATAAACTCGACGGCATTTAAGGAATTTTAAGTGCATATAGGTTGATGAGGAGAGAGAGGACACATGTTCATTCTGTTACTTAAATCAAGAGTGTAACATGACAAGACAAATTGGGTTTATTTACACAATGAATAAGCTTAATCTTTCTAATGAAAGCTTCATTTCATAGGTTAGTACGTTTCACCCACCCTGTCTCCGTTGGCATTTTGCTTCCTTTGTTTTATTGCAATACTGGCGTTTGCTTTACACAACGTAGCAGTACATGTTTTTCCTCTGCTTCAAGTTCACAATAGTCCATTTGGTAAACAGCGAGTGACCGTAGCAATTCCACACTACTCTCAAAAGGAGAAATGTACAACGAATGTCCCTTCATTCCCGCTATGATCTGAGAAAAAAAACAAAATTCCGTGCTATCGCCACCCAGCTTTCGTACCCAAAACAAAAGTGGAAACAAAAAAAAAAGGAAATTTCCATCCGCACCGCTCCTCTCCCACACTCGCCCACTCCGCCGCCCATGGCGTTCCCCTCCGTCTCGTCGTCGTCGTCGTCGGCGGCGGCGGCGGCGGCGGCGTATCCCAGAGGTCTGTTCTCACTGCGCCACCGCTCCGGATTCCTCGGCATCCTCGTCCTCCTCCTCCTCCTTGTCCTCTCCTTCCAGGTGCGCACCCCATCACCGTACTCGTCATCTCCTCACTGTCAGTTTCAGCAAACAACCTGCGGTTTAGGATTCTTTGCCTCTCCTTCTGACTCCCAATTCGATCCCGCAGCTCGTGATCCATGTCCCCTCCATCAGATCGGCAGTGTCCCTATGGTTCTTCTCCAATAACCAAACGTAAGAACAGCCACTGCGTTCTTCCTTCCAATGCCCTGATTAAAGTTTCTAACTTTGATCTTACCACCATTGGGTATTTGAATTTTCAGCAAGCGCGAGGGTCCCGGAAGTTGTCCTGGATGCCACAATGCACAGGTTTTCTGATATTCCGATGACTTTTGAGATCAGGAACAACTGAATCATGTTTCTTGCCAAATTACTGAATGCGCGTTGTGTTGCCTGGTAGGATATGGATAATGCTGATAAGACTATTGCTTATACGGACCAGGATGGTCGAATCAGACTGTTCAAAGTTACCACAAGAGAATTTATGTCGTCCTCTATCTGGAAGAATCCTTTGTTACATAAAGATACCCAGCCAGTAGCCGGAACTGTATGTTGTGAACAAAATGTGTTGGTTTATCTGCACAAATGCTTTTGGTTTATAGCTCTCACTGCTCTTTCTTCTTCTGTTGTAATAGCTAGAGGCCACAGATGAGCAATTACTAAACACCACTAGGTCTGAAGTCTCCAATCTTTCAAGTACAGGAACTTTGGAAACCAAAAGAATGGATCCAATTAAACTAAAGCGAGAGGTTAATTTCTTATTTGTCTGATATAGTGATCATCGGGGATGATGGATATTCACCTTATGTTATGAGTTTTCTAAACAATCGTAATTGATTAACTCCTCACCATCTCAGAATATCTGGTGTACCATTATGGTTCCTGCAGGTATTCCGGCGTAAAAGAAAGGAGCAGAGGATTCAGGAGTTGCTTCAGATGGACAAGGAGGCTGAACTCCACATGCAAAACATGGCCACAAACAGCTCGAGGAACTTCAGTAATAAAGTAAGAGCCAGCTACAACATATGGAGGCTTGAGATTCACCATACTAATACGGATTCAACCCTGAGGCTCATGAAGGATCAGATAATAATGGCCAAGGTGTATGCCACCATTGCACATTCCCAGAAGCAATCTGACCTGTATGTGTTGCTCATGAAGTGCATAAAACAAAGCAAAGCAGCTATTGGGGATGCACACATGGATCATGAACTTGATTCAAGGTACTTTACTCTACACCTTTGAAGACTTGTCAGTTCAGTTGCTTGTTTGCTGTGACTCCAAAGGATATATTGTTTATCACCCACATTTCTTGTGCAGTGCTTTAGAGCGAGCAAAAGCAATGGGGCATGCTTTGTCTTCAGCTAGAGATATTCTGTACAGCTCTGGTGAAGTATCGAGAAGATTGCGTGTTATGTTGCAGTCTACAGAACTAAATATTGACAGTGTTAAGAAGCAGAACTCATTCCTGGTGCAGCATGCTGCAAAGACGGTCCCCATGCCCTTGCACTGCCTGCATATGCAGCTGACAACTGATTATTATTTTCGTGATGGTGTAATCAAGGAATATTTCCGTGATGCCTCTTTGAGGGAAGAAGAAGATAAAGCAAAGCGTGAGGATCAGTCACTATACCACTACGCTATATTTTCAGATAATGTCCTTGCAGCCTCGGTAGTTGTTAGATCAACTGTTACACATGCCAACGAACCAGAGAAGCATGTGTTCCACATAGTCACCGATAGACTTAATTTTGCAGCTATGACGATGTGGTTTATAAGTCATCCTCCTCTACCCGCTACTGTCCATGTGGAAAACATTGACAATTTCAAGTGGCTCAATTCGTCATACTGTTCAGTTCTACGACAACTTGAGTCAGCGCGGATCAAAGAGTACTATTTCAAAGCACATGATCCATCATCACTCTCTGATGGGAATGAAAATCTGAAGTACAGAAACCCCAAATATCTCTCTATGCTTAATCATCTAAGGTTTTACATGCCAGAGATACACCCCAAGCTTGACAAGATATTGTTTCTCGATGATGATGTCGTCGTACAGAAGGATTTGACACCACTATGGGAAGTTGATCTTAAAGGGATGGTAAATGGTGCAGTTGAAACCTGCAAAGAAAGTTTCCATCGCTTTGACACTTACCTCAATTTCTCACACCCAAAGATCTCAGAGAACTTTGATCCACGTGCTTGTGGGTGGGCTTTTGGGATGAACATGTTCGACCTGAAAGAGTGGAAGAAGCAAAACATCACTGGAATATACCATTATTGGCAAGATCTGGTAAGTGGTGGATCAAGAAAACTGTGTTTGATTATATTGTTCAAATAAATCTGCCCCACCATGGATTTTCTGTCTATGAAGGCCAGGTGACTATAATAAGTGGTATTTATCTTTTGTTATTTCCATTTAATAAGAGAGTCTACTTGCAGAATGAGGATCGCAAGCTGTGGAAGCTGGGTACGTTGCCTCCAGGACTGATTACTTTCTACAACCTGACATACCCGTTGAATCGCACTTGGCATGTCTTGGGTCTTGGCTATGATCCAGCTGTTGACCTTGCTGAGATTGAAAATGCAGCTGTAGTTCATTACAATGGGAATTACAAGCCCTGGCTAGACCTTGCTGTTTCGAAGTACAAGCCCTATTGGTCCAAGTATGTCGATCTTGACAACTCACACATTCAACACTGCTACATGAGTGAGCGATGACAACGTGTAATTCTTCGCCCAGTTTTTTCCTTTTCCCCTTTGTGCGTGTGTATGAGCTTCTTAGTGTAGAGTGATTCACTAGTAGGAATCTAGGCAGAGTAATGGTCATGATCTTGTCATTCTTACGCTGAATAATCAAGTTATTCCTCATACATCAATTGTGTCGAGTAATTTATACCTCGCGAAATTGTAACTATTGTTTTGATCAATCAATAATACACGAAATGCTGTATGGCCAACTGGGAAATGTTCCCAAGATCAGCTATGCTGTTGCCAATCTCAACAGTGATGCTGTTACTGGAAGTTCTAGATCAGTTAGCAACCGCATGTCGCCAATGGCCAATCTCAGCAGTCATTCATTGCAACTACATGTTAAGAGTGTAACACTGCTGGTGCAACGGCTACTGTTGCTCGGGATCAGCAGCAGTAGTCAGGTTAGCTGCTGCGGTGATCACCAGCAGCAGGAACCAATAGACATCTGATTCTGACGGCTCTCAGATTGGCTACTGCAAGTCTTTCCGTGTCATGAAACTCAGGGTGTCAGTGCCTGTGACAAATATTCTCCAAGGAGCACAAACAGAGATGGGGCTTCAAACCCAGCCAGCTATCCGCGCACAAATTTACATAGATTTAACTTATCCTGTAAAGCCATCCACTGGCAAAAATGCGATTATTTGTCTGCTATGCCCAAGATAACGCAGATGCACGAATAAGATGACACACTGGAGAACAGAGGGAGGGGCTATGCTCAAAAATATATAGCACATTCAGCAGTCCACTGAATTCCCAAGACACAGTACGGCTACTGCTTGCTTTCAGGATCCCGGATACAGTTTCACAACTTGGGTCACCACTATACATATTACCGTATCAAATTTTATTCACTACACCCGGACGACACGTTTCAGTTCATGCTTGCCTGTCCAACATTGGACGATTGAATTCCTCCTTGCCGATCTACAAGTTCGGTTTCAGGTTGAGCCGTGATGCCAGCTTCTGCCCAAGGGATGCATCACACTGCAAAGCCCATACATACAGTTTCAGGGTTACAAGTAGAAGGTACAATTACACATGGTCACTCACTGAAATGTTAAGCGCTTTGCACCCAGGAAGAAATTATGTACCTGTGACCAGTAAGAGATCCAGATGCCACGAAGTTCATGTGTAACACGAGCATCTGTGAGAGCATCAACCCACCGCTGGATGAAACGATCTTGCCTGTTCTCCCACCAACAAGGTTTAGTTAGCACGGCGGCTTAAATTCTTCTATGTGTGTCCACCAATCAAATTGAACCCGAACAAACCTGGCAGGGTCAAAGGACCGGTATCTCTCACCAGCCTGCTTGAAATTGTTCTCCTTGTGAATGACACACTGCAGTTCCAACGAAAAAAACGAGGCAGTAAATGTTGTATCAAATGAATTGTGGTCATTGTACATGGTGTAGTACTTGCGATGCATTTAAATTACAGATGTCCTGGCATTCCAATCCACAAACAAGTATCCTAATGTAGTGTAAGTGAGGAACAAAACCATGCTCACAAGGCTGAAGACCAACTGTGCATAAGAGTTCAGGTGGTCCAAGTTACACACCTTTTCCCGACAGCCAGTTAGAACACGAGGAGGAATAGGGACCTTCTCAGCATGACGGGAAGGATCAAACCTTGAAGGGAAGTAGTTCACCTAAAAATAAAATCAAATAGATGTAAATGCAATAAACTGAATGGTGGTTTCATTCTTTCGTGTCAACTGGAAGGAACACTGTAATGCACAAAAACAAGAAGATGCATCCCAACGAATGCAACGGAGGTTGGAGGAGATGAAGACTAAAAGAACACAGACATTACCTCCTCATCCCTGTGCATGAAATTCATGAAGCCATCATGGTGGTTGTTGTGGTATGAACATTTTGGTGCATTTACGGGAATCATCAAATAGTTGGGACCAAGCCGGTGCCTTTGGGTATCAGCATATGAGAAAATCCTCGTCTGAAGCAGCTTATCATCAGAGTAATGGATTCCAGGGACAGTTATTGCTGGGCAGAAAGCAAGTTGTTCATTTTCTGCGAAGAGGTTGTCAATGTTCTTGTTCAGGACCATCCGCCCAACTGGCTGCAGTGGAATGATATCCTCTGGCCATGTCTTAGTAACATCAAGAGGATCAAAGTCAAATCTGTCCTCATGATCAGGATCAAGATCAATAGTCTGGATGTAAAGCTTCCATTCTGGGTAATTCCCAGCTGCAATAGAATCAGTCAAGTCCTTTGTGGCATGGCTGTGGCAGGTGGCCCCCACAGTCACAGCTTCATCATCCAACAGGCATTTGACACCACAGGTAGGCTTCCAGTGGAATTTGACAAGGTGAGGCTTTCCATCCTTACTGATTAGGGTGTAGGTGTTGACACCAAAACCATCCATGTGCCTGTAGTTGAGTGGGATGCCAACATCGTCGAAGAGGAAGGTGAACATGTGCAAACTCTCTGGGTGATGTGAAAAGAAATCAACTACTCTCCAGTTCTCCTGCATATTGGTCTTTGGACTTGGCTTGAAAGCATGGACCATGTCAGGGAATTTCATGCCATCTCGGATAAAAAACACAGGCATATTGTTCCCAACAAGATCAAAATTACCCTGAAAAAGAAATTATGGCTGCCGTTAGGGTATTTAGCATTGAATCTAAAATGTCAAAATATGGCAATACTAACTGCAAATTAGTAACAGTATGGAAAAGTGTATATATATATCAATAGCGCAAGATTCTTTTTATTGGTCTAGTTCCAATTGCCCTGCTTTGTTATAAGTATATATAATAGAAGTGCATATATGGGACCAGACCATATTTTACCTTTGTTATGGTAATTAGTCAACTGCATAAGTCTATAATTGTTAAAAAATGGTAGCAACGCTTGGTCCTTTAATTGAGATAAACAACAGTAAATTCAAATCAGCTACAGGAGCTAGGGCTATGAATTCGTATGGATAACATGCAACACACTGGACCTTAAGGTCAATCAACCTTCACCAGCTGTAAACAGCTAACCATTTGATTCTACAGCTTTTGGCGTTTAAACTGCTTGCCCAAAAAGCCATCGTGATGAAAGAGTACAACATACTGACACCTCTCTTACGCTTCCAAGCATAGGGTAAAAGGAAAATAGTAGGTACCTCTCTAGTGTAGAACTTCACAGCAAAACCACGAGGATCCCTTAAGGTCTCAGGGCTTCCACGCTCATGCACAACAGTGGAGAACCGAACGATAACTGGGGTCTGAACACCAGGAGCACGGAGAAAATCAGCACATGTGAGGTGAGAAATATCATGAGTGACCTCAAAAAATCCCTTGGCACTGGCTCCCCTAGCATGAACGACACGTTCAGGGATACGCTCCCTGTCAAATTGTGCAAGCTTTTCAATCAGATGATAATCCTCAAGAAGGACAGGCCCTGTCAAGCCGCAAATCAGGCATGAATTAAAATGCAAAATACAGGAGTAGCTGGACATAGATAAAAGGAAAATAATACGGACAACTTCAAGTAATACAGAATAATCTTATCGCTTTTCATAGATCAATGAGATAAGCATTTAGTCCTACATGCATATATATCTTTGTCAGAGTTTGGTACTTTTAGCAGCCATGACATTTACAAGAATCCAACATGACTTCCAGTCACTTTCAAAACTTGGGTCGTTAAATATATATATGAAACAGAACTTTGTATTTTCCAACAGTAAAATTATTTAATACGACATCAGGTCAGGATCAAAAGTAAACAAATAATGGTAACAAGTGCCCCCAAAACGAAAGAACACAGGTATGTCGTACGTATGCTGCTTTGGAACTGGCTGAAACCCAGATAATCACCATGAGAGGCAAAAGTCAATTGTTATCTATTCTCCATGACCAACATTATGGAACGACAGCGATGGATGAAAAATATTGAGACGGTTCCTTTTGAAACATAAACTCTTTGCCCTCAGAGATGGTAAAGGAATGTAATCAGTATAAACGGGTCGAACAATAACCACTACATAGTGCAACCAAACGAGAGGCCTTTCCCTTTTGTTTGTAGCACAGGTGAACCAGTACACAGTGACAAGGACATCGTCCACATTGTTACTCGTAGCAGAAAGCTGAAAAGCCCCTATACGAAGATGCAAGCTTTGAATTGAATGGCTAAAGGAGCCGCAAAGGCAAGATCGCACGTGTGCTGCTACAGTCATTCCCACAGATCAGCGAGCATTACAAGAGTGATTTTCTCTCGTGTCACAAAATTAAGTGACATTTACTCTTTTGCAATAACCTCTATTACAAGGAAAAAATTCCTTGTATGGAGTCATGGATAGAGGGAGTACCTCGCGGTCCAACGGTGAGCGCGGAGTTGTTGTTCCAGATGGGGGCGCCAGAGTTGGTGGTCCAGAAGGTCGAATTGCTCCCGCTCGACGGGCGATGCTACAAGAAGGAGAAGAAATCGCAACGGACAGGGGCACAAACATGAGATGAAACCGAATCGATGAAGAAGAAGATGGAAAAATCAGGAAAAGGCGGCACCTTGTATGGATCCATGGCCGGACGAGCGCGTGATTTTGGGGGAGAAGGCGGAAGCGACTGGCGACGAGGACGACGGGTTGGGAGAGTGAAGAAAGCGGTGACCGCAGATCGAGGAGGGTGAGTTGTGAATTGTGATACATAATGGTGCGTGTGCTTGTCACGTACTCAGTGATGGATACATGGATCCCAAATGGTTCACTTTTAAATAATTACTCCCATTGTCTATAGAATTTAAACTTAATCACAAATATAATCTAGTATTTATATTACTTTTAAACTTTATTACTCGTTACTCTTATAGACCCACACTCACCTATCTTGAATAGAATATTATCGTATTTTTTACATATCCTTAATATATATGTCTAAAGCTAAAAATCATTTTTGCGATGCTAGAGTAACTAGTCTAACATGCTATAAAGGCACACACATGTTAAAATAGATAACTGATTGTACGAGCAAACAAATAAACAGTTCTAAATATAATATACTATTTATGAGTTTAAACTATGTACCATATTTCATACTAACTTCTCATGTATTATAATAATAACAGAGGTGTGATAATTTCAGCTATTTATTCAGATCGGATGCTATTTATTCAGATCGGATGATTAAAGAGTCGAGGAGGATTGATCATTTATTTACTAACAGGCAGATGAACAAGAGTAAGTAATAATTTCTATTATTATTTATCTCCTGTTGACAAAGAAAAACCGTTGCTCTATAGTTTTTGGCCATGGCGTTCTTTGACTGTGCACGTACGTAAATCTCTTGATGGATGGAAATATGGAATTGGATGCGGCAATCATAAGTCAACCCAATTGGTGTCGCGTTCCATCATACGCAAGTGGCAGGGGATCATTGTATGTTCATACTATGTGGACGTGGCTGATGTGGTTGGGAAGTGGGACACACAGAGAGACTCAAAAGACTACGTGTACTTTTTTACCCGGAGCAAACATGGTCCGTACTAGTCGAGCTCGTCAATAAGGATGGTAATCCGGTTTTGCAGCTACGAATGAATAGTATAGGCGAAAAATTTCGATACACCTGTTACTCGCGACGGGTAAAAATCCATGTCCATACCCGTCACCTACGAATATACCCGTTTACCTATCAGATCTGAATAAGGTGAGACAGAGACAGTGCGGGCCAAGGACGGCGTGAGACAGGGGCGTGGGGTGAGGGCGGCACGGGAGACCGGCATGGGGCGGTGCGTGACGTCAGTGTGGGGCGGCATGGACTGCAACGTGTTGGGGCCACGGGAGGCAGTGAAGAGGATGGAGGAGAGGGGGTGGCGGCTGAGATTGGAGGAAGGAGGGAGAATGGAGAGCTAGGGTTTGAGATTAGCATATATAAACGGGTATGTGTAGTTAATACCCATATCTATATATGTTTACCCGTTAGGTACAAGTTTTAAGCCAATAATATACTCACGGATATAAAATTAGGAACAAACCTGACACTAATAGAGTTTTTACCCATGGGTAAACGGGTATAATTGACATCCCTACTCATGAGCTAACACGACACAACCCGATGAGCTAATGAAGTAATATCTTGTTGTGGCGTGACTAATTAGATCATGCTTTGGTGGACTCGGTACCAATGAGAATAAGAATAAATTAAAGCTGTCATGTCGTGTCGTGACATGGCTAAAGTGGACTCTGAGCTAGACTAAGTTGTGTCGTTAGTTTGACATCTATGATGTAGAGTACGGTACCAACAAGAATAAGAATGAACTAAAGCCGTTATGTCGTGACATGGCTAAAGGGGACTCAAGCTAGACCAACTCGCGTCGTTAGTTTAATTAGTATCTATGACGCATAGTAGAGTACGGTACCAATAAAAATAAGAATGGATTAAAACCGTCATGTTATGTCGTGACATGGCTAAAGCGGATTCGAGCTATATCGAGTTTATGATGTAGAGTACGGAACAAGAATAAGAATGAATTAAAGCCATCATATTGTGTCGTGACATGGCTAAAGCGGACTCGAGCTAGATCGAGTCTTGTCGTCAGTTTAATTGGTATCTATGACGTAGAGTATTGTACCAACAAGAATAAGAATAAATTAAATCAGTCATGTCGTGTCGTGACATGGCTAAAGCGGACTCGAGCTAGATCCAGTCGTGTCGTCAGTTTATTATCTATAACCTGTAGTACGGTATCAACAAGAATACGAATGAATTAAGGCCCAACCTGCTTGAAAAGAATCTTAGCCCAACGCTATGATATAGTGGGAATAGGAATGAGCCCAGCGGATGCAGTTGAAGAATCTGGTGTAGGTAGAGCGCGTGGACTGGAGATGCGTGTTAAGGGGCAGTGACATACGTGTGTCATTGTAGATAGAGTGACGCTAAGCAGGTACACCGCTGTCTTGGGAGAGACTTATGTAGAGTCCGGTGATTAGAGATAGAAAGGCTTCGACACTTTGTGACTTTGACTCCGCATCATCATATCCATCCTCAGCTCGCTCGATCGCATGCATGCTATCCAAGTGTCACGCTACCTATCTTCATCACATCATCATCATCATCTCTTTTTCTTACTTTTGGCTGCTTTTTCGTTCATCAGTTTAGTCTCCTTGTCAAAATTAAACTATTTACTATCCTCCTTATTTGGGTTAGCTGACTATGTTGCAGAAAAGTAGCATTTTTAGTTAATTACTGGTTTAATTTTACGGTGATAAGCCAGTCTAGCTCTTGTAAATATTAGTGGTTTATTTTACCTTGTCGATCTATTTCTTCATGGCTGCCTTTAATTTGTTTCCTTGAATTCTCTAGCTCGTCGACCTCCATTGTTATTACCAGCTTGTTAATTTGTACTGGGGTGAGATAAACGTTTCTTCGTCGTCCTAGGTAGCTCCTGTCATCACATTTGTCACCTCCTCATCATTTGTTGACTTGTACGAGATGGCTACCCTTGTTCGTCCTCCGAGGTAGCTCGCTCTCATCATCACATCTCCTACCTCGTAATATACCATAATCATAATCCTACAGTATTACTATGTTTTTACTATTGTACGCTCTCGGGTGTTGTCGACCTGTATATCAATCAATTGCCAAAGAGCTAGCTCATCTTGCTTGCGTTTACTTCATCCAAACTGTCATAAGCAGCCATATACAACGACTCCTTTTCTTGTGATGGTGCAAATAAATAAAGATGTTGATATATTTCACTCTGGCATTGTTTGCAATCTCCTTAAGTTTGCGACGGGCGATTATAAATTACAATTACATTTCACTAAAACGTTAAATTAATGACGCAATAAATGAGTGTGAGAGAGAGAAGGACCGAATTAGCTGCAGGCCCCACCTACCACTCTACTCCACTAGTGGGCGGCGGCTATATATCACACTCTCCACCTGCAGGTGTTTTTGTCTCGCAGCCACGGACACACGCCAGTATGGGTGGTGCCTCCGCGCAGGTGTTCATCCACCACCACCACTTCCTCGCCGGCGGCGTGGCCGGGGGCTCCGGCGGCGACGAGCCCACCTACCCCTGGTGTCCCCTCAAGTCGTCGCACGAGATGGACGCCGTGGCGAACTGGCGCGAGAAGCTGCTGGTGGCGACCGGACGAGGAGGTGGCGGCGCCGGCGCCGGCGGATTCCGGTGCCCCATCTGCGCGCGATCCTTCAGCACGGAGAAGGCGGTGCACGGCCACATGCGCAGCCACCCGGGGCGCGCGTGGCGCGGCATGGAGCCCCCTCGCGAGCCGTCCCCCGGCGAGCTCGCCGCTGACGGCAAGCGCTACCGCTACGTGTGCGAGCACTGCAGGTCTCCGTTCGCGACGCGCCAGGCGCTCGGCGGCCACCGCGCCAGCCACAGCGGCAAGAAGGGCTGCTCCTGGTACTCCAAGCAGCTCGCCATGGAGACGGAGGCGGCCAACAAGCCGCCCAAGCATGACTTCGACCTCAACGAGCCGGCGACACCGGAGGAGGAGGAAGAGGAGTAGCATCCATACAGCAGAAGATGACGGTCAACTAGCTACCTATCTGGCTTAGGGTTAATCTCGGTCGATCCATGCGTGTGATTTACTGGTGTCTGGTGTGCTTGCGTCTCGATCCTTTTGTGGCGAGCTCGCTAGCTCCATGCATGCATGACTCTCTCTCCCTCTCTCTCTCTCTTATATCTCTTCTCTCTCATCTGTTTGACTTTTGTCCTTTTGGACTTCCATCCGTTTAACCATGTAATTAGCTCGATCGATCGACAGATCAATAAAGATTGCAACATAGAAAGCTAGCTGATATATATTCTCGTGTGTTTGATTTCTTCTTTGATTTCGATTTTACATATATAATTTTTTACGATATATCTCTTACCTCTTAAAGTTATATTTTTTTTAACCACAGCTCAAGCTAGATCCCTGTTTTTTCTTTCTTCGGTGCTGACTTCTTTGTTGAAATGTGTTAAAAGGTATCCATCTTATTAATTTCCTCGCAGAAATGGTATCTCCTGGATTCACCTGGGCAAAAAGATCGTCCAATTCGTATCAAAATTTCATCGTTTTACGGATCGGTTTCAATTTTTTGTTGATACACTTATAATTAATAAATTGTATTATATGATTTTATAAATCTTCTCCTTATTTACTATCTAAAGAAATTGTGGCTCCTATTATTTTCAACTGCTGGCATCGTCATGCATGGTTCGATTGATAAATGGACATATTAATGAACAAAACACCACTTTACTGGGCTTTTTTTACCACTGTATTAGCTAGGCAAGTTAAATTCGTAATGGGACGGCCTAGGATATATAAGGAATCCAATATAATGTAAGCTTAATTTATTGTTTATCGTCATTGAGCACTATACGATTGTGCTGACTAAAAATACATATGGAAGATATGTGCGCTAATTTGCAAAAAAAAAAAAAATGTTTTTGGCTCAACCGGCCGGAGTCAATGAGCTTTGCTTCATACAATCATACGTAACGTACGCATGCGGTGGGATATCTCATATCGGCTGGACGCGCGTACGTCGGACAAGTAGACTAGTAGAGTACAGTGCAATTCGACTACTAGTACTAACTTTAATACATAAATCATTTTGCGTACCTTGCTAGTATTAAAGTGCCGATCCTTTTTTCGGTTATATATTGATTTACCATTTACCATGCATGCATGTGAGACTTGCAGCAAAAAAGCAAGAATTTTTACCGATTCAAAACTATATAAAATACTGTCGCAGTTGCTGTAGTAGAGTACAGTAGCATGTTCCCCCGAACCGAACAGAACAAGTTAATTATCTGACATTTCGTTCATGGATGCATGCAAGGTTAAAAATGGTTTCGATGATGAATCAGCTAGCTAGGTGCACTTGCGGGCAAGCTGAATGAGAGAATTGGCCTTCCTCTGTGCTCTGCTGGTGCCGGTCTTTGCGATGTCGGTGAGATGGGGGTGCAGATGGAGGCCAAGCGCGTGCGCCATGAGGGCGTTGTTGCTCAGTCCTAGCTCCAGGAGAACTGACAGCGCGCACTCCTTGTTCTTGGGATTCCCTTCCTTGATGATCCGCGTAAGCACCTCCACGAAATGCTCCGTCCCGATCTCGGCCCGGCACGCCGCATGGGACGCCAGCAGGAGGAAGATGGAGAGCGCCTCGTCGACCATGCCGGCCTTCTTGTCGTCGAGCAGCTTGAGCAGTGTCGTCACGATGCCTGTCTCCATGGCTCTCAGCTTGTTTGGATTGTTGAGTATCAGGTTGAAGATCGCCGTGGAAGCATCCTTCTTGCCTCTAACGGTGCCGTCCTGCAGGAGTTGGACCAACGGAGCTATGCCTCCCAGGGTTCCAATGGCCACCTTGTTCTCGTCCACCATGGACAGGCTGAACAAGGCGGCGGCAGAGTTCTCCTGGCCCTCCACGCTGCCATTCCTCAGCACCTCGATGATCAAGGGGATGGCGCCTCCTTTGGCGATCAGGACCTTGTTGCCCTCGTCGATGGACAGGTTGAGCAGCGAGGTGACGGTATTCTCCTGGATCTTCTTGTCGGGGTAGGGAAGGAGGCCGATCAGCGCCGGGATGCCGCCGCTGTCGGTGACGAGCAGCCTGTTCTCGGGGTTCTCCTTGGAGAGCGTGCGGATCTTCTTGACGGCCTTGCGCTGCACGTCGAGGTGAGGCGAACTCAGGTCTTTGACCAGCGACGGGATGTCCACCTTGGGCTCCGGTGGCGGGTCCGGCTCTCCGGCCGTCTGGATCTCGACCTTGTTCTTGTCGCACCATTGGAGGATGAGATTCTTGAGGGCAAAGTTGGGCGCCAGCGAGAGATGGGCCAGCGGCTGCTGCGTCTTGGGGCAGGTTCTCTGCCCAGCGTCCAGCCACTTCTGGATGCTTCGCCGTTCGTAGGTCCGGCCGGTGGCGATGATGACGGGATCGGTCATGATCGCAAGGGAGATGGGGCAGAGGAAGTCGTTGGGGATCATGAGGGAGGGGCACTTCTCGAGGTACTTGGGGATTGACACCTCGCCGAGGATGTTCTTCTCGTCGACGCCGGCGATGCCCTTGAACCGGTGGAGGAGGTCGACGATCTGGGCGGTGCTGTCGGTTTGCTGGCCGGCCCGGTCGTTGATGAGCTTCTTGATGGCCACGGTCTCGGCGCGCAGGTCGGCCAGGCTCTGCAGCTCCAGCTTGTTGGCCAGCCTCTCCAGGATGGCGCGGTCGGCCTTGTTGCCGCCGTCCTCATCCTTGCTCTGCTGCCTATGCTGCAGGATCACCATGAGGTCCATGGCCAGCTCCATGTCCTGCGTGTCCGTCCGCCTGTTGCTCCGCTTGAGCTGCGAGTTGATCAGCTCCACCTGCTCCTTGACCTCGTCGGAGACGCCCAGCTCGTCGTAGGGCATCCCGTCCAGCGCCAGGTTGATCTTGTCGTAGACGCCGCGGAACCTCGCCAGCACGGCCTCGCTCTCGAGCGTGAGGAAGATCTTGCTGCCGTCGTGGCAGCAGCGGAGGAGGCGGCGGGCGGCGTGGAAGGCGCGCCCGAGGAGGGCGAGGCGGCGGTAGGCGTCGTCGGAGAGGGAGAGTGGAGGGGCGGCCTCGCGGAGCTCCTGGACGAGGGGGAGCAGCAGCTGCAGCCAGCGGAGGAGGTTGAAGCACTCCTTGCGCTGCGACCGCCGGAACTCCTGGAACGCGCGCGCCGAGCTCGCCGTGGACAGCAGCTCCTCCAGCAGGTCCCCGTCGGACAGCTGCCGCCCCGACGGCTCCGCCTCCGCCACGGCCGTCGGCATCATGGCCTCTGCTTCCACGGATCGTACGTTCTCTTGGAGGCCGCGGTGGATTGATTTGGTTGTGACCGCGACGACGAGGAGGAGCGAGCAACATGCAGCGAGCGAAGCTACGAATATGGTCGGGCTGCCCTGAATTCCAGGCCCAAAACCAATTAATACCTCAAAATAGCATATTACTGCATGCACTTGCTGAATCCCATCTTTCTTTGCAACACCAGAATTGCAAGCCCAACGATTGTAGCGTCAGCTCGATTGCAATATAATCTTTTTTGTTACCCAGTACTGTAGAGAGTAGTATTAAAGTTAAACAAACTCTGTAGGAAGTAGGAACTTCTGCTGTGCCGCTGCCCGCTGATCGATTCCACAGCAAATTAATGCTTTGCCTTTCTTGTGTAGAAAAAATGAATAAAAATGGAGACATAACGGTAAGAAGTGGAAAAGCAACGGCGTGAAGAAGCCATAGGAAAAGGACGGCAATTTGGTCTATGGGCTATCAACGATACTTTTGCCTGTCCCGTTGTTATATCTCACTCATTTTCTCCATCACCTGTGGGCCTCATCCAAATAATTTCAAATTTTATAGAAATACTTCTACTCTACCACTCTACATCTTAAGCTAGATTAGAGCTCTTCTGCGTGAACACAAGAGCATATGTTAACCACACAAAGTGTTTACAGGAGTAGAAAAATAAGAACACCATTGATGTATAGTCAGGTTTTTGGTAAACGAATCTGCTTCAATGAAGGGTGCATTTAGAGAAGCTAAAAAGACTTGAAGCCTTGATTGACAGTGAGGAAGAAAACAAGTGCATTTTGAAAGCAAGCAAGCACATGTTGGATGGTGGAATCCGGGGTGCGGGTAGCCGTTAAGGCCGCCCCATCAGTCCGTCGCTGTCCGATCCAGATCCGACGGCTTCGATCCCACGACCGTTGCGTTTAAACACACATGAGACGGGGGCTGCGCCATTAGCCTTTTTCGCCCAATTACGCCTCCTGCTTCTGCCTCCCCTATTTTATCTCTCCCCTGTCTCGCCCCTCCGCTCCAACCAGCTCAGGTAGCAGCAGCGACGAGCTCCAGAGACAAGAGGGGAGAGAGAGAGGGGGCAATCTTCTTCTTCTCTCTCGTCTCGGCCGGAAAGAACTAGATCGAGTAAGGCTCCTTCTCTCCGTAGGTTCACAGGGATGCGTTCTTGCTAGCGCGGGGCTGGGCGTAAGATTTGTACGAGATGATGTCCTTTTTCAGTTTCTGGGGTGTTTGAGTCGTTTGTTGTTGTGGGTTCCTGTCCGATTTGGTTCCCTGAGCTCGGTTTCCCTTGGATCTCCGCTTAGATGGTGGAGTAATTCAGGGAAAATGTTAGCTGAAAGCGACTCGCTCTGGTAGGATTGTTTCAAGATTAGATCTTTGATGTTTCTGATGGGTTCCTCCTCCTTGGTTTTCTACCAACAACGGAGGAATTCGACAGGAAGATGATTCCGATTATTGAAAGGCATGTTCAGGAAGTTCTTGCCAGCCTTTTGGTCCACGTTTCGGAAAGCATTCTTTTTTCTGGTGTGGGATTTCTTTGATTTGATCTATCCACCCTGATGAGAGAATCGAAGCGCCAAAAGTCTTTGAAGATGGAATTCAGAGTGTTTTCATCTATTTCTTCACTTGGTATCTTTCATACTTGAGTTTTTTGGGGTCGTTTCGTAGTCAAAACTGGAAATTTTAAGTCGTTTAACGAAATATCAGGAGAGATTCAAATCATACTATCTTGCCTTTTTTGTAGATCCGTGTATATCGTAGTGCTACTTGTTAATTATACTAGATATCCCTGCTGTTTTCTTCGATTTCTGATACTGATGTCTGACAAAATTCGGTTTCTTTCTGCTGCAGAACATCAGCAATGGAGAATATGAGATCTGAAAATTACAACAAAGGTACCAACTTTATCCGCATCTGAAATTTAGTCTGTTGTGTGTAGCTAGCCTGTTGTTCTAACACCTTGGGTGCTGAAGATGTTTCAATGGAAGGCGTCAAGTTTGCGCCCGAGATGGCAAACACCAACCGGAGGGCCCTGCGGGACATCAAGAACATCATAGGAGCACCTCACCAGCACATGGCTGTCAGCAAGAGGGGTTTGCTAGAGTAAATCCACTGAGCTTTGTTGATTTTTGAAATTTAATCTACGTGTACTGGATCTCTAATTGCTTTGAATTTCTTTCCATTATTCAGTAAACCTGCTGCCGTGGATCCCAAGAACCAAGCTGGACTCGCTGGACACCGTCCTATTACGAGGTCTGAGTTGTTCTTGAACTTACTTGTTGCTCTGCAATGAATTAAGTGGAATAATTTGTGAAGTTTGCTTTTTGGCAGGAAATTTGCTGCAACCTCGGCAGGCCAACCTTCTAGTGCTCCCCTGGTAATTACTCAATAAAGCGATAAAACTTTTTGCTATCTTGATACTGTCCTCTTCATGCTCTGCTGTTCTAATATGCCAATTTTTCCATCATATAACCAATGCTCTCCTTAATAGCCTTGCATTTTCTGTCAGTTTGATATGGGCTGTAAAATGTGTATATGCAGTGATATGTTATATTTTATTCTGTGTAACTTCAATTAGTACATGTGGATATTCGGATTTGCTCATAAAAGCTGAAGTTGATAATTTCAGATATTGCAAATGACAAACCAATTTCACATAGTATCTTCTGATTGAATTGAATGATCTAGAATTTAGTTCAAATGGGCAGCTCTAGAACTTGAATTATGTCCTAACTTTTTTTGCACAGTATTCCATAACTAATAACAATTATGGCATAACTTGTTTACTACGCATAGTATTAAAAACAATTATGTGAGTTTTTTATCAACTAATAACAGCTTCATGTTTACTCAAGAAGTTGTCTCTATTGTGGCAGGCACCCATTGGAAGTGAGAGGCAAAAACGAAATGCAGATACTGCTTTTCATGGTCCTGCGGATATGGAATGCACCAAGGTCATACCTGATGAATTTCCATTGCCGATGGTGTCTGAGATTGAAGAAATGGTAAGACGACATGATATATTTGGAACACATTATTTAGCATTAGGTGGAATTCGTCACTAATCACCAGTCAAACTTGTTATTTCAGATGAATTCCGAGCTGAAAGAAATCGAGATGGAAGACATTGAGGAGGCAGCACCTGATATTGACAGCTGTGATGCAAGCAACTCCCTTGCAGTAGTTGAATATGTTGATGAAATTTACAGCTTCTACAGGAGGAGTGAGGTAACCTTTGTGGAACCCTGGAAAAGTTGTTGTGATGTGTTACCAAGTTGTGAATCTGGCTAATCTCATTGCAAATTACGTGCACAGGGTTCGAGCTGTGTCTCTCCTAATTACATGTCAACCCAAACTGACATAAATGAGAAGATGCGTGGCATTCTTATTGATTGGCTGATAGAGGTAAGTAGACTGTAGTATTCATCTTTTAGCTTGGAAATTCTCAGCTTCTGACGCTAACTCGTCCAATGCAGGTGCACTACAAGTTAGAGCTATTGGATGAGACCCTTTTCCTTACTGTGAATATCATAGACAGATTCTTGGCTCGTGAAAATGTGGTGCGAAAGAAGCTTCAGTTGGTTGGCGTGACTGCCATGTTGCTCGCGTGTAAGTATGAAGAAGTGAGCGTTCCTGTAGTGGAGGATCTTGTCCTAATCTGCGACCGTGCCTACACAAGGGCAGATATCCTGGAAATGGTAAGAAGAATGCTATGCCTGTTTATTCAGAGCAACCTAGATTTTTGGTACCTTCAGATAAGTGACAGTAGCATTTTTGCAGGAGAGGATGATTGTGAACACACTTCAGTTCGATATGTCAGTTCCAACTCCATACTGTTTCATGAGAAGGTTCCTTAAGGCTGCACAATCTGACAAGAAGGTTAGAAAAGACACCACACATACCTGGTTTCGAAAGAAAAAAACTTGGTTTGAAGAGAAGATATCACAGTAGTGCATCAATCTTGTATTTCTGTAGCTTTGCTGTATAACATTCTCTGACGCAAGTGCTCACTATCTACTAAAACAGCTCGAGCTCCTATCTTTCTTCATAATTGAGCTGAGCCTTGTGGAGTATGAGATGCTCAAATTCCGGCCGTCAATGCTGGCGGCTGCTGCCGTTTACACTGCTCAGTGCACCATTAATGGGTTCAAGTCCTGGAACAAATGCTGTGAGCTGCATACAAAATACGATGAAGAACAGCTGATGTATGAAAACTGTACCCTAGTTCTTCCCTTCCAGTATCATATCAA
The DNA here is from genome assembly GCA_000418225.1 of Zizania latifolia. Lineage (NCBI taxonomy): Eukaryota > Viridiplantae > Streptophyta > Magnoliopsida > Poales > Poaceae > Zizania > Zizania latifolia. The sequence continues at coordinate 352,708 of KE372741.1, read as the reverse complement.
CTAAACTTGTGTTATTTGGTTAAATTTGCCCTGCAGGGACTGCTCTAAGATGATGGTTGAACTCCACCAGAAAGCAGGCCATGGGAAGCTTACTGGTGTTCATAGAAAATACAGCACATTTAGGTATGGCTGTGCTGCAAAATCGGAGCCGGCCGTCTTCTTGCTCAAGAGCGTATCACCATAACTGATTGGCTAGTATACACACTCTAACTGCTTCCATGGAGAGAGGTATATAGAGGCCTGCTTTGATGAAACTACAGAGAGGAGATCTGCATATATGCAACAGCTGTTGCCGCAGCAATTATTTGATGCAATCAGTGCCGTTACTTCCAATAACTTAACATCGATGAGACATTGGTCTGTGTTTGGGTTTAGGTAGCTTCCAATTAAATCTGTTGGAATTTATGTTGTATGTAAGAGAATTCTTCATTTATTCTGTGACACCTGCAATCTGCAAAATAAACATCAGTTGAATTTCCTGTTCAATCATCTTGTGTTTCCCTGAGATGGTCATTTCTACTGTAGCGTCTCGTCATGTTTTTAGTCATGTCATGTGAGTAAAATTTGAAACCCCCCTGTTGCCATTTGTTTCAGTTTGGATACCCAACCTCGAGTGAGGTTGCCATCCAAATCCCTCATCTTGAAATGGAGCCAGTCATTCTTGGGCGATGCGTCATGAAACCCAGTCAGTGAGGCTGGAGGCAATGGTGATGGCAGATTGAGGTCGATGTTGGTGGTGAAAAGAGGAACCAAGCGTGTGTCTATAGTGGAATTTGATGTCTTTTTTTAAGAAAAAAAAATCCCAGGGGAAAACAGTTCCATTTGATTCAACTACTGACTGATACCGGACTACAGCGTAAATAATCTGCTAATGCGTTCTGAATCCTTTATTTGGACCGTAGCTTCGTATTTGCCAGAATCCAATCCGAATGGCATGACGCATTTGAGTCGAGTTGCGGCAGATCATGGCAGGATGGTATGCAATTGCTCTGAACGTGCAATTACTGTAACAAGAAATTTCAAGCGGATTGAATTTGAAAAGGAAAAGAAAGATGCACAGTAGTAATAACTAGTTCACCTTTTGTAAGGCATCGCGCATACTCCCCAACAAGTGACGATGCTACGAGTCACCAAAAGCAACCGACAACATGGAGAACTATGTGAGAGTGTGCAAGGCAGGACAAACTCCAACCACATCTAGATACATGCATCTACTTAGATACTATTCCAGATGTGTGAGAGTCTGCATCAACGAACAGCGGTTACATAATTACATTTTGGACGCACAAGCAACAGCGTGTGTTGTGTTGTTTTGCAAGGAAGAAGTGAAAAGCGAGGAAGCACGTGACGGTGAGGGCCCAAAAGCTCATGGGCCGTCCACGTAGCACTCCCATGCGGGTCCACAGGTCAACTCTGCTTTGTCCGGAGTCCGGACGGGAGGCGGAGGTCCGTCCGTGCTGCTCCGGCTCCTCTCCGGCGCTATAAATCGCCGCCGATTTCGAAGCCTTGGCAAATGGGACTCTCGCCACCCGCCGCAATGCTGTGCCTCACCTCCTCCGCTGCGCCCTCACCGCTCCTTCCGCCTCGCGCTGATCGGGCGGGCCCGGGAATCGCGGTCAGTCGCTACGATTCGTCTCTCTTATTTATGACTATTTTTTCGGTGTCATCTTTTCCCTTGTACCTGCGGTTGCGGTTGGTTTCTTGACGGTGGTGGTCCGCAGGGCGGGGGTGGCAGTGTGCGCCTGACCCTCTTGCCTTCGCCGCGCCGGTCGTGGCCTGCCAAGGTAATTTTTTCTAACCCAGATTCGACACAACCAACAAATTGTTGCAGCATAATGGAATTTGGTGGTGATATTTCTGGCAAAAGCTTGGATTTTTCTTATAGATTGAAATTCTGTTTTTGGGTCGTCTCGGTGACACCAAGCTGTACTTTTTGGTGGAGTAGCAGCTTCTGCCTTCTTTGATTGAATGGGATTTCGGTTTCATTTCTCTAGATTTTTGTTTGCCGGTCATCTTCTTTCCACCAGACTTACAGGATAGTACAGTATTAACTCCATCATTAGTTTAGCAACTGATTGCTACTTTGTAATAAAAATCAGATTGATAGAAGCCACCTCAAGTAAATCTAACTTTTTTTCAAAGACCAGCAAGTCTAACTATTGTTCATAATTCAAGGTCAAGACTAAATTCTCAGTTCCCGTGACTGTGCAACAAGACAAAACTATGACAACTGCTGAAGAGGGTGTCGACCACCTTCCTATATATGATCTGGATCCAAAGTTGGCGGAATGCAACGATCATTTCAGCTATAGGGTGAAAAGATACCTCGACCAGAAAAGTTTGATTGAAAAACACGAGGGGGGCCTTGAAGAATTTTCCAAAGGTTAGGTTTAGTTCTTGAATTTGAGTACCTGTCTTTGTAGAACCTGCAGAACAAAATACTATACAACAGCCATCATGTTACTTTCCTTGCATTGTCTAACTCTTATATGGTTCTGTCGTTCCATGTTTTGTAGGCTATTTGAAGTTTGGGATTAATACAGTTGGTGATGCGACTGTATATCGTGAATGGGCGCCTGCAGCACAGTAAGTTCTAATGTCGTTATCCAGCTACTCGCTAATGCTTATGTATGAAATACTGATTACTGATGAAGTTGTTTAAGAACTACTTCTCGTTTTTGTTTTCGATTCGATGATTTGTTTTGCAGAAGCTAGCAGAAAATTAATCATACAACATTAGATAGCTGATCAATTCTGGTAATAGAGCTGTTTTAAGTTTTCACTCACAGCATTCTCAGCTGTTAAAGTAAGTGTCAGGGGTTGTGGTTGATTCTGATTTCTGAACCTGTGAAGCTGTGATAGCTTAATGGTCCTTTTTGCGATGGCAGTATAGTAAGTGTCAGGGGTTGTGGTTCATTCTGATTTCTGAACCTGTGAAGCTGTGATAACTTAGAGGTCTTTTTTGCGATGGCAGTATCCAGTATTTGCGATATTTAATTCATTTAACTTAGAGCTTTATTACTTTGTTGATGTAGAGAAGCACAGCTCATCGGTGACTTCAACAATTGGAATGGTGCAAAACACAAGATGGAGAAGGATGAATTTGGCATTTGGTCAATCAGTATTTCACATGTCAATGGGAAACCTGCCATCCCTCACAATTCCAAGGTTAAATTTCGCTTTAGGCATGGGGGTGGAGTATGGGTTGATCGGATTCCTGCGTGGATTCGTTATGCAACTTTTGATGCCTCTAAATTCGGAGCTCCATATGATGGTGTACACTGGGATCCTCCAACCTCTGAAAGGTCAAATACTATAGTGCCTTTAACTTCATTGCAAACAAGCATTAAATGTGCATGAAATGCAGACAAATGACAACAAAGCTTTAGCAACATGATACTTGTTATTGTTTGTCTTGCAGGTACGTGTTTAAGCATTCTCGGCCTCCAAAGCCTGATGCTCCACGAATCTATGAGGCCCATGTGGGGATGAGTGGTGAAAAGCCACAAGTAAGCACATACAGAGAATTTGCAGACAATGTGTTGCCACGCATACGGGCAAATAACTACAACACAGTTCAGTTGATGGCGATTATGGAACATTCCTACTATGCTTCTTTCGGGTATCACGTGACAAACTTTTTCGCAGTCAGCAGTAGGTCAGGAACACCAGAGGACCTGAAATATCTTGTTGACAAGGCACATAGTTTAGGACTGCAAGTTCTGATGGATGTTGTCCATAGCCATGCGAGTAATAATGTGACTGATGGTCTGAATGGTTATGATGTTGGACAAAATACTGAGGAGTCTTATTTCCACACAGGAGATAGGGGCTACCATAAACTCTGGGATAGTCGTCTGTTCAACTATGCCAACTGGGAGGTCTTAAGATTTCTTCTTTCTAATTTGAGATATTGGATGGACGAATTCAAGTTCGATGGCTTCCGGTTTGATGGGGTTACGTCAATGTTATACCATCACCATGGTATCAATATGGCTTTTAGTGGAAACTACAAGGACTATTTCAGTTTGGATACTGATGTAGATGCAGTTGTTTACATGATGCTCGCAAACCATTTAATGCACAAGCTCTTGCCAGAAGCAACTGTTGTTGCTGAAGATGTTTCAGGCATGCCAGTGCTTTGTCGGTCAGTTGATGAAGGTGGAGTAGGGTTTGACTTCCGCTTGGCAATGGCCATTCCTGACAGATGGATTGACTACTTGAAGAATAAAGATGACGGCAAATGGTCAATGGGTGAAATAGTGCAGACTTTGACAAACAGAAGATATACAGAAAAGTGCATTGCGTATGCTGAGAGCCATGATCAGGTATAGTTGGGTGGAGAGTGGACTTGCTTGTCTTGGTAGACAAATTGACACTTAGGTGATAGCTTTTAGTTACTTTGCATCACATAATTGCATAGGTTATCATATTGTTATTCTATTTTCTGACAGCTAGTAAGCAGTTTTTTGGGGGGTGGGTAGTGGGGAGGAATAGTAGTAAGCAGATTTAAGGTCCATGCAAGCATATCCAATTATTAGCTGTTGCATGCTGCTAGCTCATGTTCTTATGTTAGAACAGTTACTGAATTGTTAATTCCACAAAATTTTCAGTCCATTGTTGGTGACAAGACTATAGCGTTTCTCTTGATGGACAAGGAAATGTACACTGGCATGTCAGACTTGCAGCCTGCCTCACCTACAATTGATCGTGGCATTGCACTCCAAAAGGTTTCATTTCCTCTTAACTGTTGTTGATTTCGTGGTAATAATTCTAGATTATTGCTGTAATCTTCATAGATTTACTAAGTGCTCTGATTATTATTTGAATTTGATGTGTCCCAGTCCCTTTTGATATTTTTTTGGCTAATCGTGATTCAACTGCTCAGATGATTCACTTCATCACGATGGCCCTTGGAGGTGATGGCTACTTAAATTTTATGGGAAATGAGGTAATATCGGAGTGATATGTTGAAAGTCGTTTCCCACTAATGTATTTCTTGAATGTTGATTCCTTGTCATTCATTTTTCTTTGTGCGGGTTTAGTGAGGTGCATAAAGGGTTAGCCCACTGTTTCTTAAGATCCCAAGTACATGGAAGCTAATTTTTAAAATAATTGTTGCAAAAAATCGTGCTTGCGGTTAATGTTAGTTCTAAAGCATCGTTATATTTGTGCATGATGCATCTTCTGTTATTGCTGGTCATCCGCTAGTCCAAATTATATGTACTCCCAAATTACATACATCTGACCATTAACTGCTTGAAAAATTTTAGACTGATATTTTCTCTAAGTGACACAAACATTAGTGGTAGTTACCAAGTCTTATGCTACAAATAAGACGAGTTCCTTGCACAGTATATACCACATAGCTGCCACCTCTGGAATTCTTATATCTCTTTTCTAACTCATAGTGATGGTGCAATTTCCTTTTAGTTTGGCCATCCAGAATGGACTGACTTTCCAAGAGAAGGCAACAACTGGAGCTATGAGAAATGCAGACGTCAGTGGACCCTTGTCGACACTGATCACCTTCGGTACAAGGTTATGCCTAAGTATATCCACATATTTCTGTCAGGGTAGCATTTTTTGGTTGTGTGCCATCATCACCTTCTGCTTTGATTCAAGGTTCTTGCTGTTTACAGTTGGTTCCAACTCACTTTTGCATTGGGTTCAAATACCACATGCAAAACATTATTTCAAGCCTTTCCTATTAGTGTAAAACATTTCCTTTGGTAACTTACAGTTATATTGATTCTTTCACAGCGCTGTTGTGAAGAGCCTGCATTTTCATGCATAAATCAGCATGGCATTTTCCAAACATTATTCTAAAGATAACGGACCAAGGCCAAGGGCTTGCCCTTTTGTTGAAATGAAGTTTTTCTCTCTCTGCATAAAACAATATATCCTTTCATGGATATTTTCATATTTTCTCCAGCTTTTCTGCAGTCAAGCTTGCAGTTTATCTCACGTAACATGTCTATATTTATAATTGCACCAATGTTAAACAGTACATGAATGCATTTGATCAAGCAATGAATGCACTCGACGAGAAATTTTCCTTCCTATCATCATCAAAGCAGATTGTCAGCGACATGAACGAGGAGGAAAAGGTAACAACTAACAACAATAGAAACTTTAGTATGGCCACTCGTTGCTTGTATGTTCATGTATTTGAACGTCGTGAGTAATTCTGCTGGAAAGCACAGCAATGTGACATGAACAATAATTTCTTAAAATGTGATGTGCAGTTAACTCTAAATTCCTTTTCAGGTTATTGTCTTTGAACGTGGAAATTTGGTTTTTGTTTTCAACTTTCATCCCAACAAAACTTACGAGGGGTAACTAATTTCAAATTTGCCTTTTGAAAACAGTCTGCTCAGTGCTTAATGTAATCTTCACTTGCAAATGTGCAGTTACAAAGTCGGATGCGACTTGCCTGGGAAGTACAGAGTTGCTCTGGACTCTGATGCTTTGGTCTTTGGTGGCCATGGAAGAGTAAGCAGCGATGACATATACTAAAAATATGTTTTGCACCCTTTCTCTCCTAGTCTCCTATACTAGGCACCACCAAATTTGCATCAGATAATCTTATTTTCAGTATTGATCTTGTTGCACCACAGGTTGGTCATGATGTGGATCACTTCACATTGCCTGAAGGAGTACCAGGAGTACCAGAGACAAACTTCAACAACCGCCCTAACTCATTCAAAGTCCTTTCCCCGCCCCATACTTGTGTGGTAAAGTCGATTCACTGAATTTTCCATAACTAATGAACCACAACCAACTGCAATGCGACCTGACAAAATCTTTGCTACCAGGTTTACCATCGCGTTGATGAAAAAGGTGAAGAGCTCAAGAAGGGAGGAGCAGCTGCTTCTGGAAAGATTGCTCCAGAGTACATCGACGTTGATGCTGCTCAGGTCAAAAGGCCTACTACCAAAGAGTCCGAAGGAACAACAGACAGGGAAACTATCATCGGTGGTGGGAAGGGTTCCTGGAAGGATGATTCTGGCAATAAAGGGATGAAGTTTGTGTTTCGGTCTCCTGACGAAGACGGCAAATGAAACTCCAGATCCTTGATCAGTAGCAGCTGCTGGCGCCCTTGTAGTCTTGAGAATCTGGTTTGCCTTGGACATGGTTGTGGTTCCTTAGCTGAAGTTATCTGCTTATCTATGATATGAACTTCATGTATAGTTTTCTAGAAAGGAAAAGAAAAATAAGCAGCGATGATGTCGCCTTAGACCTGCTCTGGCTATGTGTGCCCAATGTGAAATATGGCTTCAGGCTTTCGATCCAGAATAAAAATTGATGTTTGTCTAAAATTTGTGTATCCTTTAAGATGATGCATTCTTTGCTTTGAAGTGCAGAAGTCCCTGATGGGCATATAAGGATGGACTGTGCCAAGTGCTAATCGCTGAAGAAGTGAGGAAGCTTCGAGCGCTCTCACTCTGACTCAGGTGTCATGCTGTCACTCTGGCACACTCATCCATCATCATTTCAAGTATCGTTTTTCTTCCAATTTACAGATTTCTGTCTCAGCTAACGACCTCTTCTTCCAGGTCTTCCTCCACAAAGAGAAATGCCATCATCATTCACAGCACTGACCACCGAGGGTGACTTTACTGACCCACCAAGGCACCAGCATCTCTCTCTCTCTCTCTGACAAACACACACAATGACACAAATGCAACCAGAGCCCCAGAATCAGACTGTACATCTCTCAAGACTTGGACCATTTCAAAGTACAAGTATGGACAGCTGTTGCTTCCATTTGTTATTGTGGTGATTGGTGAGAGGGCAAGTGCAACCGTGGACTTGACTTACGGAGATTGGAGACGACTTGTGCAGGATTGGAGGAGCCCATCGAAGAACTAGTCCAAGTGATGTGAGCGCATCTATGGCTCTTCCTTTGTTGCGTGTTACCGTGTGTAACTGTGTACTGCCTCTTTAAATGCAAATTCATTCTCTCTTGATTTTTATCTACAGCTGTACAGCTAGCTCATCTTGTGTCTCCTAGCACCAGACAAGTCAGTCCATGCGACTTATCTCACTAAAATATGCATCCATCCTTATGTAGCATTTATCCTGCGTTTCCTTTAGAGCATATGAGCAACCTTTTTTGCTTTTAATACCTGATGAAGATGGCTGCGCCGAGTTAGCATCACTGAGCTCCGGCACTGACATCCATGTCATCACGGAAGGCAACTGATCAAAACCGGAAAGGATTTGGGAGCAAAATATTCATCACACGTTGGCGTTCAGACTTGACAAGATGAGATATTACTTTGAAATCTTGATATTGCTGACTGGCTGGGTGCATCACTTATGAATGAATATTCATCTTCCACTCAGCTTCCATTGGTGGCTCCTAGCTTGCTTTTTGGAGTAGAATTTCCAAGCCCGGTTGCTTCCCATGAAGATACAACGAGAATGCAAAAGGCGATCACTGCAGCCTTTTTCTGATTTCAACATGCACTGCTGTCCAAGGAGGCGAATGTTAAGATACCTGAAACATGATTCCACTTTTGCAAGCCATTCTTTTTCTTTCTTGGCCAAAACTATTTTCCACTTGATGGAAATTAATTTCGTCGAAAAAGCATAATCTCTTCAAGACTTGGAACAATTCAACACGGTTTTGAGAGAGAGAGAGAGAGAGAGAGTTGAATAAATGGAGATATCTGAAAAACAGCGCTATCAAGAGGACCTAATCATGTCGTCTACTTGGAATTTCTTGTGGAAGTCATGAGCTCACACGACTAATGGATACACAATTCAATTGGACTGTCAGCACGTCAAATCACTTATGCTCTTGCAATCTTGTTGAAATACATGGATCACATTGGAAACTAGTGGTGCATTTTTCCTGACCATGAGAGGCTTCCTGGACTTTACCATAGGACATACTTAAACGGTCCAGTCATTCATTCTTCAAACACTGATACCTTTTACCAGTTCAAAGTATTCTGTCAAAGTAAAGCCATCCTCCCATTTCAAAGATAGGAACCCTATAATCTAACGCAAAGCACGCCTACAGTTATCTCTACAGATCTAAGAGTGCTACTATGTGCGGCCTTGTTTGGAATGACAGCGATTTTTCTTTTGTTTTCGCTTAAAGCACTGCAATTTCAGCATTCCAAATAGAATTTTGTTTATCTTTATAATAGAGCCAGGCCAAACTCACTTAATCAGGGAAAATGTTCTTGTTCGCAGCAATTAGTTTTCGTTAAATTAACAAAAAGGTGTCAAGTTGGAAATGTGCACACAGCAATTGGTAGGAAATAACTTGTAAAAACAATTATGAAATACCGATGGGTGCATAAGATTTAACACAGGATCAAGAATGGATTTGTAAACTATACTTTGGGAGTCAGAGGTGGTTCTCTTCGGATCCTTTTGAAAGTGGCATCGACCCAATTGACACAGCATGCATCTTCCAATTATTTCAGCACAAACTTGACTAATAAATTGTCTAACTGCAATAAATTTAATTAGTGTGCACCACTGGACCAAGTCCTCTCTGCACTTTGCAGGCCTGCAGCCACTCACTTGTTCCTCACCTTCACTATCAAGATGTTTTTTGTAGCCTGCACATTGTAATTTCAATAGCTGTCCAGTGCGTGTCCAAGATCAAGCACTAGGAATGCGCTTTAGTATCTCAGCAGTAATTTTAAGTGTACTTAATTTTCCAGATATTTTAGTTGTTATACGAAGTATATACCATCACCAAATGTCTAAATTTTAGATGGTAAAGCACTCAGCAGCCAACGCCTTAACAGTATTTAACTCTTTAACTCCGTGCATGATGATATAAACCCATGAGCAGTAATGTATGCAAGAACCTGTCGTTTTTAAAATAGTTAGGATCCTGTGTATAGTTGCTTGAATTCGATCAGTGTGATTGATATTAGAGAAGCACAGTAATTTTTAATATTAACAATTTGCTAGTCAGACAGTACTTGAGGGAAGTTGTTCCACTGTATAATTTTTTGGGGAAACTCCATTCAGCAAAATCTAGTGGGTTTTTAACAGGGGACACCAGCACAAACACACAACCTAACCCGACCGATTTCCTTTTGGTACGATTTGCAAAAGCCTTTGGCATCAACTTGCCATTCCTCTCTTTTCATGACAAATAGATAATCCAGTAGTATACTTGAGAGTTGAGACAGCATTGCAGCAAGCATACTCTGTTAATGTTTGCACAAAAATGTTTTGGGACTGGATACCGTCCAAACTCGAGATAGCGGTTACCATGGTAACCGAAAAAATTCGATCAAATTTTACATTCAGATCTGTATACGAAACGGTTTCAAATTCGGTTACCGTGGTATGCGTTTCGGTTACCGCGGTACCTGTCAGACAATTTTTCAGTGAAAAATAAAAATTATAAAATCACAGAAAATTATTTTTTAAGATAAATAAAAAATTTATAATACCACAAATTTTATAAGTTTACAATAAAATACAAATTATAAAACAACATGGTTAATTGATAATTCGAGTATTTCTAACTTATCATTGTTGGCTCTAATGGTTATAAGCGTCGTTGTATTCATCTGTAGACATTAGTTGTAAGCCACGTAAAGCAAGAATATTTGCTTTGTACTCCTCCTAGCTTTGTCCTATCCAAGTTACAGTAGTTTATCATTCTTCATATAATATGAAATAAAATTAAGAATCTTGACACTCGTATACATATCTAGTAGGAGTAACTTCTGGAATAGGATAAGAATACGGATAAGGATACC
>KE372741.1:292293-322598 GCA_000418225.1 Zizania latifolia | reverse complement strand
CTGGGGGCCAAGATCCCCAAGGGATGCCTGCTGGTTGGCCCTCCCGGAACTGGCAAGACCCTGCTGGCGCGTGCCGTCGCTGGGGAGGCCGGCGTACCGTTCTTCTCCTGCGCCGCGTCGGAGTTCGTCGAGCTGTTCGTCGGTGTGGGCGCGTCCAGGGTCAGGGACCTGTTCGAGAAGGCCAAGGCCAAGGCGCCGTGCATCGTGTTCATTGATGAAATTGATGCCGTCGGGAGGCAGCGTGGCGCAGGGCTCGGAGGGGGAAATGATGAGAGGGAGCAGACCATTAACCAGCTCTTGACGGAGATGGACGGATTTGCCGGGAACAGTGGTGTCATTGTGCTCGCCGCAACAAACAGGCCAGATGTGCTGGACTCAGCGCTTCTTCGGCCAGGGAGGTTTGATCGTCAGGTCACCGTCGACCGGCCAGATGTTGCTGGCCGCGTCAGGATTCTTGAGGTGAGCACTGCCTGGGCCTTAGCTTACTTGTGATTTCCTCTGCTTACCTTAGTACATATTGTTCTGAATTTTGATGAACCAATTGACAAACTTGCTTAGCTTAGTGCCGTTGATGATATTAAAGACATTATTATAGTGCCTATCCAGGGAATCAAAATTATTTGCTTACAACATGATAGTCTGAGCTAATAATCAAATTTTGCATCAGCTGACTAAAGATGGAGCATGCTTCTTGTATCATAGCATGTGTTGTTATACAGCTGATCACAACATGATTTTGCTCTGCATCCAGTTTAAGACATTATCTATAGTTTAACAGTACAATGGTCTTAGTCTTGAAGAAAAACCAATTCATTGTGGTGTGCACTAATCAGGAGCATCCATATTCATTTATAAAAAGTTTATGTGGTTGTTTTTCAAATGTATGCTGGCTCATATCCATATGGTTCCCGACTCCTGAGCAATTTTTGTTTATGTAGTCCATTTCATCCTTCTAGAGGGAAGTATGTTTTGCATTGCTACTTCATCTATCCCTGGTCCTCCTCAACTTCGGGATTTCAATGTATTTCCATCTACTGCTAACCTTCTTTAATAAGCTATGCTGAGATACATAAAAGACCTGCCTTTCTGAATTCTGATCCGCTCTCTTATAACTTCCCTGTTTGATGGGCTTTTTTATCTATACCCATGCACAAGTTTATAAGACATGTTGTTATCTAATAGGTTCACTCCAGAGGAAAGGCACTGGCAAAAGATGTAGACTTTGACAAAATTGCTCGGAGGACCCCTGGTTTCACTGGAGCTGATCTCCAAAACTTGATGAATGAGGCTGCTATTCTTGCTGCCCGTCGTGATCTGAAGGAGATAAGCAAGGATGAGATCTCTGATGCTTTAGAGAGGATCATTGCTGGGCCTGAGAAGAAAAATGCAGTTGTTTCAGAAGAGAAGAAGAGGCTTGTGGCTTACCATGGTAAATTCTGTCACCATAATTTGTAATGTTGTAGCTGAAATTACCCTGGAGTGCGCAGGATCCTAATCCATCGTTGAACTTTCCAATTCGCAGAGGCTGGTCATGCCCTTGTTGGTGCCCTCATGCCTGAATATGATCCTGTTGCTAAGATTTCCATCATTCCTCGTGGTCAAGCTGGTGGACTCACATTCTTTGCTCCCAGCGAAGAGAGGCTTGAGTCTGGATTGTACAGCAGGAGCTACCTAGAGAACCAAATGGCTGTAGCCCTTGGTGGCAGGTGGGGTTTTAGTGCAAAAGTGCATGCACTAGTTACTGCTGTTGTGCAAAGTAATGAACTGTGTGAGCTTGCATGGTTTGCAGGGTTGCGGAAGAGGTGATCTTTGGCCAAGATAATGTGACAACTGGGGCCTCTAACGACTTTATGCAGGTCTCGCGTGTCGCGAGACAAATGGTTGAAAGATTTGGATTCAGCAAGAAAATCGGGCAAATTGCGATTGGGGGACCTGGTGGAAATCCTTTCTTGGGCCAGCAGGTAAATCACTATAATCGAGATAGACTGTCAAGGAGAAAAAAAAACTCTTCTTACCCTGGAATCAGAATCTGTGAAAATTAACTGAAGAACTAGACGTGCAAACTTCAACAATGACAACATATGCGCCAAACCTTAATTGTCCTTATGTACTTTTAGTGTTCTCAAGTCTCTACTGCCCTATAGGGAAGGTCCATTTCCATAAGTTCAGTATGGTTCTTTAACCTCGATGAGTAGTCTAGAGCATTTCTGTAACTACTTGCCAATCATATACTGCCAATGTTGTCATCATCGATGCACTTGGTCTATAAAAGCGGTGACAAATCAAAGAGTTGCACAAACTAGGCACATAACTCTTTTGTGTGGCTGTGAGTAGATCCTGGTTGCCCTGCCAGTGCCAGACGTGGCAATCTGTCTCACCTGTGTTGGCTTTGCTTCTCGGAATTCTCATCATTAGTTCGTAGCATCTGTGCGAATGGTAGCATGATATTTTTCACATCGTTTGGTTGCAGATGTCGAGTCAGAAGGACTACTCGATGGCTACCGCTGATATTGTGGATGCTGAGGTCAGGGAGCTCGTGGAGAAGGCCTACTCAAGAGCAACCCAGATCATCACGACACACATCGACATCCTCCACAAGCTTGCTCAGCTTCTAATGGAGAAGGAGACCGTGGACGGGGAAGAGTTCATGAGCCTGTTCATTGACGGCCAGGCAGAGTTGTTTGTAGCTTAAGTGCGCTGTATGTTCCTCCCTTGAGTACTGCTTTATACGAGTAAACTAAAGGGAAATGGAGAACCAAACTGTAGGAACCACATCGATGTAGGCCATATGTTTTTGCATACTTGTATAGTTCATTGCAAAGAAGGCATTTATTGACATTGAGCAAGTAAATTGTGCTGCTTAAGATTATAGCACCACTAACTAAACAAGTGGAATTTTATTCCTTGGTTCGTATGTCATTTGCTCGTGGAAATAAAATGTCTTCATCTCCCAGTTTCCCAAGGACCTTTTGAACTGGATGCTTTCAAGTTTCAAATGGTACGCTCTTCAGGTATCAGAAAATCTATCAGCTGACAAGAAAGGGTTCTGGTACAGCTGAACAGAGGGACGGACTGTTTCATGTGATCGACGTGTGGACTTACCTTCTGAATTCAGATTTGTTGATCAGCAGCAAGACCATCAGATTCCGACTGTCCCTTCATCTAGATCCTAACACTGCAGTGAGTCAAATCACATTCACGCGGCTTGGTCTGGGACACGGTATTAGCGAATAGATTGAAGACAAGAACAGAGCAGAAACAGAAACAGAGTAGCAGGACGACTAACGTTCTACATGCATGTCAAACGACGGATCGAAACATAGTTTTAAGCCGTGTAGACAAACACGCAAGCATGTGAGACGCTGCCAGGTGCTGTTAGATTAATTCTCCCATGTACTCCCATCTATGAAAAAATACATGCTTGTGCGCGTATGCAAGGATCAGATTATAATTATCCATAGCTACCTACACCAGCAGAAGAGTAGTAGCAACAGACTGCATTGTTCACTGAATCTTTATTGTCTGATGAACTAACTGCAGACTCGCCTAAAAGAATTTTCAGTCTTATTGCAGTAATCACACATGTAATCAAGCACATTAGCTTTACGTACCCATGAATTGATATTGGTTAAGACCTAAAATTAGTTAGTAACTTAATTGTGTGCAGTGGTAGCTTTATTCGTTTAATTTGTTGCATGCGTGGCCACCAGCCATGTATGTATGTATGTTGTCTAATTAAAAAGTTGAGTGTGAATATTGAGCAGGGAAACCCTAGCCTGCACTAGACTCCTAAACACCTTCTCACTCTCGCTCTCCAGCTCCCCGATGCACTGTTCCAGGTCCTTTAGCTTCTGAAGCGCCGCCACCTCTCTCTGCTCCTCGCAGCTCGCCTTCTTGCTCCTCGACGAAGCAGCGTGCATCAATGACAATCTCTTATTCCTCGGCGGCGGCGCGGTCGCGGCCGCTGCGGCGTCTGCAAGGGAGCCAACCTCGATGAAGACGGACGCCGACGCCACGGCGGTGTCGTTGATGGCCTGGGCTACTGTTCTGGCGACCTCGAGCTCCGTGGCCCCGGCGTGGTCTGTGCATGAGGCTACGCTGGGGCGCGCGCACCTGGAGGCCTCGCGCGCCACGGCGGCGGCTAGCTGGGCGAGCTCCTTGTAGACCTGGCGCTGCGCGCGCGCGGCGGACGCGATCTTGGCCTGGTCTCGGTGGCGCACGGCGGCCTGGAGCTCTGCGGCGTGCTGCCTGATCGAGAGGAGCGCGGCGAGGAAGGAGCCAAAGGCGTCGGCGAGGACGAGGAAGCCGTGGAGCAGGCGATCCGTGGAGGCGGCGGCGGCGGCGAGCGGCAGGTGCAGCAGCTCGTCGAGCACGCAGAGCAGCGCCCTGACGTGCGCGAGAGAGAGCGGGTTCTGGCCGGGGTTGGACGTCCATGAGCGCAGCGCGAGCAGCTGGTCGTCGACGTGCGTGAGCAGCGGGTGGGAGTGGCACGGCAAGCTCGCGGACCGCATGTGGCCGCCGGCGAACGGGGGCCTGCCTGGGCTCGGCGGCACGCTCGTCGTCACGGTCGGCGCCATCGATCTCTCTTCTCTGCTCTGTTTGAAGCTGGATGGGGGGATGTGTGGTGGCTGAGGAGGAGGGCAATGCAAGCGTGTGCGTATATATGGAAGAAGCGAGCAGCCATATATCTCAAGTGGTTGAGGTGTCGTCCATGCTGCCAAGTGCCAAGTCGTAGTAGGTCTCCTTAGTGTGTTTGAAAAGAAAACGAAAGGCCATGAACGCACACAAAGTCGTCAGCTCACCGACGAAGTGAGCTCCATCGATGCAGAGTTGTAGACTACAGTAGCGACTAGCGAGCGTATGAGCGTATGTAACGTACAGTACAGCTCCACCCTGAACATTACCATTATCCACGCATTCAACTATCAATTTGCTGGGATTAATACAACTCTAAGCCAAGTTTGCTACAGCTCTCAGGCCAACTGTATATATATGTATTCAGTTTTCCAAAATTTACTTTTTATCTTTTTTTTCAGTGATTGAGAGAAATTGGATTTTTACATGAATGTGCGCACTTATGTGATCCTGTCCTAAAAAAAACTCAACATTAATATATAATACTGAAAAATATCTTCATAAAAACGGTTTACTTCTCTTTCCTTCTTGATTTTATTGGCATATTATTTTTTGTGTTGTGACGTACTAATTAATGATATAAAACTATTCTAGTAATTTTCGTCTGCTCCTCCGACGTCGTAGCTGAGTAATAGTTTCATCCAATGACGAGGATTCATCGCTCGGAGCAGTTCCAAGAGTAGACTTTTGCATGGCGTTTCAACCGCTGGCAGGCACAAGCTACCACAGCAGAAGTATCACTTGCTCTGTTCCCAAGCAGACACGTACTGTATGCGATAGAATCAAACTTTAAAATCTTAAATTATTAATATATAAAAATATTATGATTTGATATGTAAAACAATATTAGTAGATTTGTCGTAAAAATATATTTTAACATTGTTATATTTTTCTTAATTTTTATAAATGTACCGAAAAATACTAGACTACGACAACGCCTAAAACCTACTATGGATGAGTATGCAAGCATGCCAGCTATGGATGTCGCGGCGTTGCCGGTGACTGCTTATTTTCTATCCGGCACGAGCGAATCTCCACGGCGGCCGATTAGAAATCCATCGCCGTCGATCGATCAGCAAAGCAGGGCATCCCTTGGTAGCTGACCTAGGGAAGAACGAGCAACCTTACAAGCATCAAGCAGCATCCATCAACAGCCCCATTTTATATCCTGTCTAGTCCACACTTAACAGGCTGTACCCTGGAGATTCATCACATCGATCATGGCTGCATCTCTTGAGCTTGATGGGCATCAAGCGACGCGACATGACAGGCTGTGCACATATCCTTCATCTGTGACAGCTCAACCGATGATATATATTTTTATCGACATCTTAATTAGTTTGTACTGCAATAGTGGTCGAACTCTACAGTTTACCTAGCTAGATTAGTGCAGACTAGACTGCAGATCAAACTAGACTGGCTTAGGGTAGACGAACTGGTTTTAGTTTGCTCTTGAGATTCCAAATGTCTCCCATGACCGTGTTAATTAGCTGTAATCCTCGTGCAATCAACTTAGCATGTAAATTGCACGTTTTAACTGTTTAGATTTAGAGCAAAAAAACTCTGTTTTGACAAACAGAACAACGGTAGAGTGCGTTCATCCAGAAATATATATGGTGTTCATCTGCAAGATCTTGCTTGGGAAGTAATTGAGACGACCAGATTGATCATGGTTTTCGTCAAGGCATTGAAATAGGAATTGGCTGAAATATGTAGTGGTAGTTATCAAGAAAATATGTGTAGCATGGAAATGAATTGAAGTAGCATGTTCCGTCTCACAATATATGATTTGGTTAGGTCTCATAATCATTTTGTAATTAGATTTTGGGGAAACCATATAAAAATAACTGAAACTAGAGGCAACTGGGTATCAAACAAAACTATGAACAGACTTATTTGTTGTGGAAATCACATCATAATGGACATTTTGTGCTCTCTAGATTAGTGCAAACAATCAACTCAGTATATGTGTGCCAGGGAATAATTTGAAACGAAGCATAATCAAACAGAACTCGGATGGACAGATCAGACGAATAGCAAAATTGTGCTCTATGTATTAATGTGTACTCAGTTTCTATGTACAGTTCAATTAGTTTCCCTGACGAGCAAGCAGTCAGCAAGATATGCATATAGCATTGAGTTGTTCGTCTCGTTTCTAAATTGATGGAGTCTGAATGTTGAGCAGCGCAACCCGTGTGTGAACAATGCTCCTGAACACCTTGTGGCAGCTGCTGTCGCACTCGTCGATGCATCGCTCCAACTCCTCCAGCTTGTCAAGAGTCTCCGGCGCGGCCTTCTTGGCAAATCCCGCAAACGTCGACGTCTTCTTGAAAGAGGACGCCGCCGCCGATGACATGGACGCGGCCGCTGAGAACACGGCCGCTGATGCCGCGGCGCTAGCGGAGGCAGCCTCCATGAGCGCGCCGGCCATCTCGGTCTCCTCGGCGCTGGCGCCGAGACCGAGGCGCGCGTGCTTGGCGGCTGCGCCGGCTGAGACGGTGGAGGCGAGGCGGGAGAGCTCCTTCTCGGCCCTGCGCTGAGACCTGACGGCGGACGCGAGCCTGGCGGCGTCACCCCTCCGCAGCGCGGCCCGCGCCTCGGCGACGTCCTGCCTGAGCGCGAGGACGGCCTCCTGGAAGCCCTGGTGCGTGTCGGCGAGGAGTAGGAAGGCGTGAAGGAGGCGGTCAGCGGCGGCGGTGGCGTGGCGGAGCGTGTCCTGCGGGTCAGGGAGGAGGAGGAGCTCGGCGAGCGCTGCGTGGAGGGCGTGGATGTGGGCGAGGCCGGCGGAGACGGAGGAGGAGTCCTGCACGAGCCAGGAGCGGACGGCGGCAATGTGGCTCTGGAGGTGGGAGAGGAGCGGGTGGGAGCGGCATGGCAGGCTGATGGAGCGCACGTGGCATGGCGCCGCCGTGCGGGGCTTGGACGACCTCGCCGGACTGAGGGGGAAGGAGATGGAGCGACCAAAGCTGATCGGAGCCATGTATCTCTTGACCTTGGTGCTCTTGCTTCGTTGCTTATGCTAGATCTCTGTATGTCGCTTAGCTTGCGTTTGCTTGAATTGAATTGAGATGGGCATGCAGGTTGATGTAGAAGCCATATATATATGCAAGGTGCAAGGAGCTGGAGCTGATTATTAGTTAGCTAGGTTAAGTTGGCATGTGGTGGTTGCATCCATGCACGTGTGGCATGCAACAGGGACATGGCCAGGAGGCTGCCATTAAATTGCCATTTGCCCATTTGCCAGCGATCGAGCTAGCTACCCATTCATTAGCTTCTTCAAGCGCGCATGCGTGTGCAGTTGCTTTGCATTATTGCATACGACGCGCGTGCAACAGTTAGCTCGCAGAGAGCTGAGGTGTCATCTTGCTCTTGTGTAGTTCGTGAGCTTGCTAGAGACAGGTGGTGGACATGCACGCACGCACTCATCGCTCATGGATTGTTGTCATGATACGACCTTGATGGCCTCAGCATGTCTGACTTCATTACCATCGATCAGTTCAGTCCGGTCGGTAGGGCGATGGATGGACGAACACTAATCTTCATCTCTCTCTCTACCTGCCGTTGGAGGATTAGCTAGCCAGCGACCTCATCATCACTAGCATGCATGCCTGCAGCTAATTAAGCAAATTGAGCTACCGGCAACTTAACGTGCAGTAGTTAGCAGGTCTCTGTAAATTAACAACGGTAGTTCGCACGAGGGGAGGGCATCTCTCTTCACAATATTAATTATATATACAGCCAGTTAGCTAGCATGCATACATGGCCTTATGGTTGATGGATGAGCTCTGATCCAAGAGCCAGCAGCGAGTGTGAAAAATTTGACGCGGTCGGACACGCGGCATTCGATCCGATCGATCGCCGCAACGATCGGATCCATGTGTAATAGTAGATTATAGATGCCCTCCCCGTCTCGATACTCGCAAGCAATGCCTCGATCTGCCTCTTGATTGCAACTTGGGGACACATGAGATTCCAAGTGTCCCGTGGATCTGGATCATGCCCATGTGTGTGTACATCGATTATATATATCGTGCATTATTGTGCAGCTAAACAATCGATCTGTGTACATGGTCGTCGTCGTCTATCCTCTCACCGTCTATACATCGATCTCACTAGCTACCAAGCTACATAACAGCTTATATAGTTAGTAGTGCATATGCATCATGCATGTTACTACTCCGCCTAATGCATGCATGCCATTAAAAATAGCGTGCAGTGCACCGGCCGGCCAACAGCAGGTAGTTAATCACTTTCATATTATTGAGCATGCACTAATGACTAATGACTAATGAGTGATTACCATGCGTGTGAGTTGTTGAAGATTAATTAAGTATGAAATTGACGATATTGCACGAATGGGTTGTCGTCCCAGAAAAAATATATATAATTTTGGGTCTCTTCTCTTCTCTCCTACCGGCTGGTATCTGGATAGGTTGTGCACGCATGCATGTGTACGTGCGTTTTATTAGATTTTTCAGCTCTGCCTACCAAATGATCGACCAAGAGACAGATTGATTAGCTTGCTAACGAACAGATCGCGTTCGATGCACAAGTGTAGCTGAATTATCGAATCAAATTATTCGTAACTGCTCTGCTAATCCAATCGAAATCATGCTTAATTCGTACTCCTAACTAGGTACCGAGCTACATATGCGCAATGTTAATTATATCTCCATGAGCATGCCGACTATCATAAGATGGCAAGCAGTAGTGCCTTTGCTATTGGATAATCATGTAGAATTAGTGAAGATCGAGCTAACCACCCAATTTCAGAGGCGGATTTGATTCTAGCTACTACATTGGACCGTTTTTCACGAATGGGTTCATCATTTGCCGGCATGATCAGACAACAGTATCTACACACACTCCACGTTAGGAATGTGTTGAGAAAACTTCATTGAGATCTGAGCCACGCGCGCGTAGATGGACGACAAGCGTACAAAATTGATCTGTTCGAATCGATCGAGCAGAGTATGAATTCCTCTGTTCTGTTTGAAATGTGTGAGCTAGCTTGTTCTGTTCCCTTCAAGAGTCAAGACGATGAAGCACTGTTCAAAGTGACACCGGTCGAGATAAAGAAAAACAGTAGAACGATCGATCGGCAGCTTTTGCTTTAACTCGAACAAGCAAGTAGATAAGTACAGTTGGTTTAACAAAATTGGACACTACAGTTAGGCTGTGTTTAGTTCAGCTTTTTTAACCAGCTTTTTCGTCAGGACACTACAGATTTAAGGGCCAACCAGTTTTTTTAAAAAACTGTAGCTTTTTCGTAGTACAAACTGAAAGCTGGAAAAACCCCAGCTTTTACAGCTTCTCAGTTCAACATTAAACGAAAATTACCCACTATGCCATTACAACATACCGGTTCGTATAAAATTTGAAAAGATAAAAATTTAGTAAAATGTATCACTTTAGTGTAATTCAAAAATATATAATTTTAGTATAAATATTACAAAATTTCATGATTACAATGATTTACATGCAAAATTACATATTAATAATGTAACCAAACATCATGAGCTACCAAAATAGAAATCGATAGCTATTTCAACCAGAGAGCTTCTTAGCTTTTTCATAGCTCACAGCTCATAGCAGCTTTTTTAGAATGTACGGCTCAACCAAAAGTGATCCACAGGTCATCGATAAAGAAACAGCCAGCTCACTCTTCGGTAATCGCCTTGACGAATTTGCCTTCTTGTCAGCAGATGGAACAAGGGGAGGAATCCTCCTTTGGAGAAGCTCAAAGATCTCTGCTACTTTCCTCCTCCTTGACGGCTTCAGCTTATCTGCCACGATCTCGTTACCGGATTGTGACTGTAGCTTCCTCCTCACCAGTCTATGGGCCTACAAGCGATTCCCTCAAGCAGGCCTTCCTTTCTGAGCTTCGCGCCCTCTCGCCTACAGACGACACCAAGTGGCTCCTCTACCTTGCATCGGACAAAAACAACCGGAACCTTAATCGAAGTCTCATGAGACATTTTAGGGCGACTATCGATGCTTGTGCTCTAAAAGAACTCCGCCTGCAGAATAGAAAATATACTTGGAGCATTGAACGCGAAGACCCGACCCTTATCAAGCTTAACAGAGTCTTCTGTAATAACGAATGGGACCTCGTCTTCAAAGACCATTGTCTCAATGCCCTGGCGTCTTCAATCTCAGACCACTGCCCCTTACTTCTCTGCACTACCAAAAGCGTAAAACAGCGGCGCTGCTTTCGCTTTGAGAACTTCTAGGTCAAACTACCTGGATTTTATGAACAAGTCAATTCAGCTTGGGCCGAAGAAACAAACCTTCAAGATGCCTACCTTAATTTTAGCGCTAAGATTGCGGTGACTACAAAACGACTTTAGCATTGGAGTAGATCTCTTTTCTCGCACGCCAAGTTACAGTTCCACATGGCCCAAGAGATTATCCTACGTTTCGACTGTACCATAGAGCATAGGACCCTATCCCAAGGAGAAAACCTTCTTCGTGCCCAACTGAAGCGAAGAATCCTTGGACTCGTGGTGGTCGAAAAGCTACGAAAAAAGCAAGCCGCAAGACTTAGCTGGCTTAAAGAGGGCGACACTAATACAAAATTCTTCCACGCACGTGTAAACTCAAGGAAAAGAAAAAACCACATCCTCCGCCTCCATGATGGTGACCAAGACAATTGAGCCACCTCTCAGGAAGAAAAGAATGCTGTCATCGATAACTACTTTTTAAAAATCCTTGGCTCCATCTCCAACAGAGAGAAAATGGTTGATTGGGAACAATTAAACCTCAGCCAGGTGGACAACTCAGCCCTGGACTTTGCCTTTTCGAGATCAGAAGTTAAGGAGGCCATCAACGCTTTGCCCCTTGACAAAGCTCCGGGCCCAGATGGGTTCAATGGCAATTTCTACAGAGCCTGCTGGATCACAATCAAGGAGGACCTATTGCGCGTTGCTAACGCCTTCTATAGCCTCTGGTCTCGCAACTTAGCTTACATGAATTCGACAAATGTGGTCTTAATTCCAAAAAAAGACGGCGCGGAGAGCCCTGTGGACTTCCGCCCTATTAGCATGATTCACAGCTTCTCTAAGATCATCACAAAATCTTGGCTCGTCGTCTTACAAAGGTTCTAGACCCTTTGGTATCCTACAATCAGAGTGCTTTTATCAAAGGCAGGAGCATCCACGATAATTTCATGCACATCAGAAACGTGGCGCGTCGCCTGAGCCACTCGGCTTCGCCTGCGCTTCTTCTAAAGCTCGATATTGCTAAGGCCTTCGACTCGGTGCGCTGGGACTACCTAATCGAGGTCCTTACACATCTATGCTTCCCGAGACGATAGTGCGACTGGATTGTCATCACTCTAGCCTCGTTCTCGTCAAGAATCCTCCTCAATGACGCTCCCGGAGATCAAATTTGCCACCGCCGTGGCCTTCGCCAGGGGGACCCTCTATCCCCTTTCCTATTCATCCTGGCTATAGACCCCCTTCAGAAACTGCTCCAATGAGCAACGGATTAGGGCTTGCTCACTCTGGTCATCAATGGGAATCTATCCTCAATCAAAATTTCCCTCTATGCTGACGATGCGGTAATCTTCTCAAAGCCGACAAGAGAGGACGTTCAAACTCTGTCTATCATCCTTCGAGACTTTGGCCTAACATCGGGATTAAAAGTGAATGTTTCCAAGAGTCAAGTGGTCCCGATCTACTGTGGAGGTATTGACCTGGACGAAGTTCTACAGGATTTCCCTGTCCCGGTGACAACCTTTCCTTTGAAATACCTTGGGCTCCCCCTCACAGTTGGTTGCCTTCGTCGTGCGGATCTTCAATTCATCGATGACAAGATAGCGAGCCGTCTCTCCGCCTGGCGCAGAAAGCTCCTCTCCCATAGTGACCGCCTCACACTAGTCAAATCAGTGCTCTCTGCGATTCTGACCTATTTCCTCTCGACGATAAAAATACCAAAGTACCTTACAACAAGCATCGATAATAAAAGACGTCGATTTCTTTGGACTAGCGCAGGTACCCTAGCAGCCGGTAAATGCAAAGTCAGTTGGCTGAAAGTCTATCGTCCTGTGGAGCTAGGAGGCCTTGGGATCTTGGACCTCCAACGTTTTGCCCGCGCTCTTCATCTTCGCTAGCTTTAGCAAAATTGGCATCACTCTTCCAAACCTTGGGTTAGCAAAGAGACACCTTGCAACGAGGTTGATCAGCAGTTCTTTGCCACCTTCACGTCCGTAAAGATCGAAAATGGCCAAAAGGCAAGGTTCTGGCAATCCCCATGGCTACATGGACGCCGTCCGATGGACCTCACGCCAACAATCTTCTCGGCGACCAAACAAAAGAGCATTTCAGTCTTAGCTGCCTTGCAAGACAACAAATGGGTTCAAGATCTCGATTCCTCCGGACTACTTATCTCTTACCAGGCCTTGCAGGAATTCACCCAACTTTGGACCAAGGTTCGCTCCGTTAGGCTACAACCTGAGATCGAAGACACGATGACTTGGACAGCCCATAAGTTAGGGGTCTTCTCGACCAAATCTGCTTACCTCGCCTAATTCTACGACTCGACCAGAACAGACTTCGTTAAAATCATTTGGAAATCCTAAGCTCCGCCAAAATGCAAGCTCTTCACATGGCTGGCAATACAAAATAGACTTTGGACCTCAGATCGACTCGCGCATAGAGGTTGGCCCCATCAATCATCCTGTGTCCTTTGCAAGCAGGAGCCTGAATCTGCGCTCCATCTCTTCAGTAATTACAGATTCTCCAGGAGGGTTTGGTCTGGCGTGGCAGATTGGACAGGCATTCATTCCCTAAAAACATTCCAAGGACCATCTCCTTCTACCGCCTCGATCACCCTTTGGTAGACTAATATCACTTCTACTCTAGGGCAACCGAAGAAAACTACTTCTTCTTTAATTATCCTTGTCACTTGGGATATCTGAAAAGAGCAAAATACCGAAGTGTTCTGGAATGTAGAGAGTGGACCCCACGTGATTCTTCAAAAAATCAAGGAGGGAGTCAGAGTTTGGTCTGAAGCAGGAGCCTCCTGCGTAGCCTCCCTCCCTTCTTAACCCCACCTCCCCACATCTCTCTATCTTGTAACCTCTCTTTTTTCTCTTTTACATGTACATTCTAATCTTAATCTAATATATCCGGCAGCTCTCCTGTCGTTTTTTTTTTATATAAAAAGTGATCCACAGAGGCGTGATGAAACTTATTTTAATTAGCATGTACTCTGGTGTGCAGAATCTGCATCCCCAAAATGTCGAAATATATACTAGTATATTTATATGCATATATGCCGGTTCATGGCTATTGGTGTATTAGGTGCTAGCTGCATGCATGAAGCAAGCAAATACACGGAGAAGCAGAGATAGATGGATGAGTCGTTGTCCACAAAAGGAGCTAGCTGCATGCATGAAGCAGGCAAAGAAACAGAGATTCAGAGAAGCAGCGATAGATGGATGGGTCGTCGTCTTGTGGACATTGGACAGCATGAATATATATTAACGGCGTGAACATCGCGCCGACCATTCTTCGTCGGTCGGTTCGCTTTGTTGCTCCGTACGTAAATTGATACTCCATGCATGGATCGATGATCTTAATTTGGTCTGGATCGGCAGGCACGGCAGTGACATGTACGCCTAATCGCCTATCTTTTGGCCGCCGGCGGATAAACGTTCGCTGGATCGATGGGGCGGCTAAGCTAGCTCAGGCGTCCGACAAGATCCACCGGCCGCGCGTCGTCTTGCATATTTGCGAGCAATATATCTGATCGATCCGGGCGTATTTTTGTACGGCCCCTGTACGTAGTATATACTCCTAGGTACCAGGCATCTAAGCTAGCATGCATGCATGCTCCTGTCCTGCTGCCTCTCGGATCACCAGCAGCCAGCATGGAGCATGTTTGGTTGATCTTGCATGCAGCATGACTACTGCAGTGTGCTCATCAGAAACAAGACGCCGGATCTACAAACTACATAATGTAACCTACCTCATCTCATCTTGCCCTTGTCGTCTTCCTTTTCCTTTTCAGCATCTCAACTTAACTCAAAGACAGATTTGTTGTATAATCGAGCAGTTGTCGTCTTGTTTCTTCGCGTTGTGAAAAGCAGAGGATCATCCAACGCCCATCAACATGGGCCTCAGCTGTTCGATACACACATATATACTAGTATTACCAATCTTCATTCATAGAAATTCCCACTTAAGTTGCACTGCTGATTTACTCTGCACAATCTTACATCTGCTATGGAGTGAAAGACAAACTTACATGCACAAGAAACATGCAGGGAAAGACCTTTTAATTTGTTTTCCAGAGTCATACGAATTGATCACATCGAATGCACGGAACATCTCAACAAACTTAAACCTCGGCATCCATACGATCGATGGAGTCCGAGGAGAAAGTTTTCTGTAAAGTGTAAACACAGTAAGTTGCACATGTTTACATCACAATTAAATGCAGGTCGCAGCGACGAAGAAGCATGGATGTAGTGCTACCTCGTCGTAACTGCACAAAAACTTGGGCAATATTTACAGCACTTGCACTTGACAACAACTGATCACTGAATTAAGTAGCTACCTAGCTTGCTAAAAGATGTGGGTGTGATGTTTAGCAGTGCAACCCTTGTCTGCACAAGGCTCCTGAACACCTTGTCGCTGCCATTCTCCAGCTCCTCGATGCACTCCTCCAGCCTCTCCATCAGCGCCATCGTCTCCTCCTCCTCCGACGTCGCAGATGTTTTCTTGATCAGGCACACCAATGCCGCGGTCTTACGGCAAGAACACGCCGCCGCCGACGCGGACGACGACATTGCCGCCACGGTGTTGAACAGCGTCGCGGACGCCGCTGCGGTGGCTGCGGCTGACTCCATGAGCAGCCTGGTCACCTCGACCTCCGCCGCGCTGCCGCCGAGCCCGAGGCGCGAGGGCCTCGCCCCCTCCCTCGCCACGGCCGCGAGGCGCGCGAGCTCCTTGCCGGCCTTGCGCTGCGACCTGACTGCGGACGCGAGGCGAGCGCCGTCGTGGCGGCGGATGGCGGCAAGAGCCTCCGCGACGTCCTGCTTGAGCGCGACAATGGTCTCCTGGAAGCTGCCGTGCGCGTCGGCGAGGCGAAGGAAGGCGTCAAGGAGGCGCTCGTTGGCGGCGCAGAGCGCGGCCTGGGCCTCGGGGAGGTCGAGGAGCTCGCCGAGAGCGGCGTGGAGCGCGTCGACGTGCGCGAGGCCGGAGGCGACGGAGGTGGGGTCCTGCGCCCAGGAGCGTACGGCGCGGATGTGGGCGTGGAGGTGGGCGAGGATGGGGTGGGAGCGACAGGGGAGGCTGATGGAGCGGGCGTGGTAGGCCGGCGCCGCCGCGCGAGGCCTCGACGACGACCTCGACGGGCTGAGCGGCAAGGAGATGGAGCGCGCGAAGCCGGGAGCCATCGCTACTTGGCTAGCTAGCTGCGTTCTACTGCCGCGCGCGATACGGTGTTTATAAACAACTGACATCCATGCATGTGCCAATGTGGCATGTATGGCCCACTTCAAAGTTGAAATACGCGTACGTGCTGCTGCTTTTTTCCTCCAAAACAATTCAATTTTTGAGTGACACTTTTATATTTTTATTCATATTGGTACTAACGTTGCCGCTGCCAAATAAATTTTAATAAAGAACTTTGAAATGAAGCTCAGAATTTTAAATTTGCAGTTATCTTTTTGCTGGTTGTCACCTCACCTGTCAGACAAGACAAGTGGCAAACTGACAATTAATGCAGTATTCCTGCAGGATGGCCACCGTGGAGGGATCATTCTTGGTTTCTGGTTTCTCTTGAGGTCTCTGCTTTTCCTCCCTTAACTAATCTGCAATTTGTGATTCACCGTGTGAAGAAAATCAGGTTCCAAATCGATCGAGATTGGGTGACAGCACAGCAAGCTAACATGAAACTGAAGCTATTAAAAGGTCAGTTCCTGGCACCAGGAATTTGTTTTAAATTGGTAACTTGTCAATAAGCTGTACAGTGGAGCATGCTTGCTGCTTGCCTGCTAATAAACGTTAAAGATCTCAAGGCCAGCCAGATCGATCAGAGACACCTGCTAAGCGGCTGCTTCCCTGCAGCCGCTAAACGTTAGAGCTACCCATAGGATTCAGTTGTTTAACGATCCATGTACCCCTACGTACGCTAGCTATATACTAGCTAGTAACAACATTGTATTGCTAATCATATTAATTATGTACTGTACTATATACAGTTACAAACTTACAGTTAATTAGTAGCTCAACAGCGTATATATAATACACGAGAGGAGCAACAAGCTGGCCTGTGGTCGAGTTCAAGATGGCCAATCGTCAGTCGAGGCAGGCAGGGTAGCATATATATATGAATGCAGCTGGCAACTTCTCGGCGGCTGGGCGGATGCTTCGATCGCTTGTGCTCCGCATGCTACCAACCTGCTGCTGCATCTGCGATTCTGCACTGCAGGTGCAACCCTCGCTAGCTACCTTCAGCAAGTTGCAGCATGCAGCTTCTCCTCCACCTCCGACCTCCACGAGTTTCACTCGCCGCCGCTGCTTAATTCAACACTGCACGGCTGCCAAATTAATTAAGAACTTGACAAAAACTTACTTAAGGAGATCGATCGGTCATGCATGTAGCTAGGGGAAAAAAAGAGCATTGCATTAGCACACGATGACAATTAACTAGGACAGATGAGCATGGCTCTAGCTCGCTCGATCGGTGAGCTGAGACAACCAGGTATATAGTATCAACGGATCGATGGACAGACAACAAGCTAGGCATCAGGTCTCTTAATTTTGTTTGCTCGATCCTCTAGCTATTTCTATATTATTCAGCGGAGATTCCTCCTAGCAGTACGTGCTCCTAGCGTCTCGGCATCAGGTCTCTTAATTTTGCTTGACTATTAATTTTAAAGTAAGATTAAAACAAATAACTCTAATTATAAGATATTGGTATAATACTATATGTTTTTAAATATAATTATACAACTTTCATACTACATAATTTAATTATATATAAAAATATTGTTAGGGAAACATTAGATCCTCAAAATAAAAATGCCAATTTTTTGCGAAGCAGGCTAGCTGTTGTGGAGCTGTCAAATCGATAGATCGATCCGTGGAAACAGATTAAGCAAACGGCCACGCTGCACGAGCAGGAGCGGCAGAGCATGCAGCGCTGTGATCAAAATGTGCAGTGCAGCCAACTTGGTGAGCCACACGCAGCTTGTAGCTGACATTCAGATTCAGGAGCACATACAGCTGGCTCTGACTCTCCTCTCCTCCGCTAATCTGCTCTACTGGAGATCCATACCTGATCGACGCCTCCACCTCGGCGGCAGC
Source organism: Zizania latifolia (assembly GCA_000418225.1). Classification (NCBI taxonomy): domain Eukaryota; kingdom Viridiplantae; phylum Streptophyta; class Magnoliopsida; order Poales; family Poaceae; genus Zizania; species Zizania latifolia. Next base: position 304,644 of record KE372741.1, on the reverse strand, counting down.
AACTGATCGATCACATACCAACTCCATGAAAACCAATCATATCGACTGGCGACCGCCAAGTGGACATATGAGCACAACTTGCTTACGTACATCGAGACGCAGCCACCCAGCCCCAGCTAGAGTAACACACCCAACTTGCCATACCAACACGGAGTAGCACAAGTATCTTGTCAGTTCCTTTCCACGCGTGATATACTCAACACAACCAACCCACAGCTCAAGTCTCCAACAGTAGGGAGTATCAGTGGGGGAGTGAGGTAGAGCAGATCGCAGTACAAATCCAGGCCCAAGCTCCACATTCTATATCAAGCACAGTATCGACACAACCCTGCTTTACTCATAGCTCACGATCGTTGATGCATGTGCCGCGGTATTCGGCTGTAGGTAAAAGAGAAATGGGAATCAACTGGAGTCTGGAGCAATAACTGTAAATCTGTAATGATCACAGCAAACAACAACATATTGAAACCATCTCAAAAGCAAATATATAATCAGTTTGCCTTAAAACAGTTGCAAACAACATGAATCCATCTTAACAGAGTGAGCTTTATTAGCGTTCATGCTTTCATTCCAACAACCAAAGCAGCGAGTCTCCCTCAGCCGCCTAGAAGCAGGCGATTTAGTGAGCCGACGATGTTGATGACGATCCCTGTGCAAAACAACACAAATCCATTAGTTATTTGATTTAAAACACTGCATCAGGGTATTGCTGGGAACTGGGAACTGGACACTGGCAGGCAGCCGTTGCCAGCATACATCACACATAAAGGTCTATTGAGATTATCTGCTTGGGCATTTTACAGTCCAACATGGCAAACCATTGTATTGGGTCCCCACTAAAGCGGACAGCGGTAATAATGCTTCAAATCATAATGTGACATTAAACTATCGGTAGATCCACTTTTGAGACTAGCAGTCAAGAGGTGCCTAAAAATGTTATAGGGCAGGGAGATACACATCAACCCAGCATTTCAGTTATTTTGCATCGTTTTTTCCAATGCAGGTTTCACATTCTCAATTTCTATTTTCTAAACCATAAAATAACTGTGAAAATAGAATAATTGGCAGCACAGGCTTTATTGTTGACAAAAGGAGTTCAAGCATGGATTCTACTATGCTAGTGAAGACAGAAAGGTCAGTCAGACGATAATACCTCATGCTCAGGTCCATGGCCATGAGAGTGGTCATCATGTCCATCCCAAGGATGACGCAAACCCTGAAAACATTATTATTAATTAACGAAGAGACGAGTCAAGGTAACTCAAGATCGGGCACATACTTAAAGTAGCAAAATCGAAAGACAGTTTTACCAAGAGCACAGCACCATCCTGCTTAGCCCTGTAGAAAACCCAAAACCTGTACAAAGAACAGTTAGGTTATAATCATAAGTGAAAGTCCACACAATTAGAAAATTTAAAATTAGGAATATATCTGTACCAGTTCATAATTGGGTATGATTAAAATCACAGACATAAACGCAATTAATGATGTAAAACTGTCAAGCTCTAGCTTAAAAAACCAGGTAACGATGAGATATCTATACTCATGCTGCTATGGCAAGCAGAAGCTTAACAGCATGCTGTGAATGACTTCATCAAGAAGCATAATAAAAGCGGCTGAAGAATAAAGTGGACAAAAGAAGTGAGGATTTTACTGCAATAGTGTAATGCATCTTAGTAGATAGTGTCATGAAGTTGATCCTTCAGTGGTCGTGGTGGTGATATCAGATTTGATAAACCATCAGTGCTTGGTTATTTAGTTCTAACTGACCAGTTGGTGATTGGTTTAATAGTACAGATCATGTCTTGCGGGAGGCCGTAGGGATGTGTTGCTTCATGAAGATGTCAAGGTGACATAGTTAAGATTTCACATTGGAGATATAAACAGGAAGATGGGATAACAATTGCCATACAGTTCGCTTATTGTGCCTAATGCTTGACCATATGGTTCTGAATAAGGTTGCAGAATGATGAATCATTCTGGTTTGTAACGAAGGCAAAAACAAGAGTTGGGGCTTTTCCCAGACTTGTGAAGAAGAGCCCGGAGCAAAAGCAACGGGAGGTGGCTAAAAATTAACAATAAGAGCCTAAACAAAATTAACAGCAGGGGTAGTAACCTAGTTTTCAGCTCATAATCAAATTCCTGGAGAGCCTAAAGCGTGAAATTACAGGGTGCTGCTAATCTTAGAACGACTAGGAGTGCGTGCCGCTGCCATCGATCACTAGTCCATGGAAGAAGTCTTCCGGATACAATGATCAGCCCCATGGGCATGGTCCAAATGAGACCAGATGAGGGGAAAATAAAAATCCTAGCCCCGATTTGAGAGATCCCCAAATCGAGCGTTTCGTTTTCATCCAAATCTAGTTCCTCTCTAACAAATTACGCACAAAGAGTTGATACGGATACAAATTTCTAGTTGATCTAGGAGAAGAAGGCTCGGCGGGGGAGAGAAGACGGATGTCGGAACGCACCAGATTTGAAGGATGTGGAGGACGGATTGGGGAGTGGAGAGAGAGGGAAAGAGAGCAAAGGAGGATGCGACGGCGCGTACCACATGACGGCGCATAGGCCCTTGCCGGCGACGGTGTGCCAGCGCTTGTTGTGGGGGATGGTGTAGCCCTTGTACGTGGTTCCGCCGTGCCCGGCCATCGATGCCGCTCCTCTCGTCGCTTCTTCGGAGATGGGTGGTGCTTCCTTCCTTCCGTCCTTGTGAATCCGCCGCCACGACGCTTCTATGGCAATCGTCGGCAAAAAAAATTGCTCTGAAACAAAATTGTATGGACATGAACTTTGTGTTTCCGATTCCGATTCTCTGTAAACTAATTTTTATCTATAAAATCGTCGTTTGATTAGATAGATTCTGGTTTTTATAAGAAAAAATAGTAGTGTGAAATAACCATTATATACAATTTTTACATAATATATTTGATAACTTATCTTATATGATCTAAATATTTTTTCAATTATACATAAATGTTTTTTAAAATATTTTTTACCTTGTTAGGTGAGAAGTGAATTTTCACAATATTCTCTTTTATAAAAAAAGAAAAATCAATTATTCTAAAATCTAGCATAAATCATTTTTATTTTTAGGTGCAATTGAATAAATTGTGTTCAACCTGCATTAGACCAATTGCTTACTTATGGCAAGGGATTAGGTTTGTTAGCTTTTTTTTTTCGCCAAATGAACGACTAATTAATAGGCTGGTACTTTTGTTTCATTAGTAGCACATATCTGGGCCGTCAGGACTGAATCGGACGGACGACAAATGCACGGAGAAGTTCGTCAATTTGTACAAAAGACCTCCAGTTTGGCAGAACTAGAGCTAGAACTTAGACCGTTCAGGACACATCAGCACATGGCACGTCATTTTATAGTCTAATATCATAGCAGCTAGCTAATTGTGTTCTACTATAACAGCTAGCTAGTGTTTAACGTTCTCCATTACTCTAGTTGTCCTTTATTACTTCGACTAGCTAGAGCGTAACGTACTCTATTACTCGAGTCCATCTAGCAGTTATGTGCAGTTATGTAACGTACTCATAGTTTTTTCTTTAATACCTATAACGATTATTTTAGAGACAAAACCCTCTACTATATCTAGCTCCACATACTTGTCTATACAGAAAAACCCAATAAAGTTGTTCCGTGCCAAGACAAGATGCAATACAAGATTATAATGCACTGTAGCTCTACAGACACAAACAGAGCTACAGTGTGTTGCGGTCTTGTCTCACATTTTGATCCGACATAAAACAATCTTGTTGGTTTCTTCTGAATAAATAGACATATAAGACTAGACCATAGTAAAAGATTTTATCTCTAAAATAATCGCTACTAACTACTAAAATATAGACTATAAGTATACTACCTAACTGTTAGCTGGGCTAGAGTAATAGAGTATGCTAGACTCTAGCTACTAGAGTAACAGAGAAAACTGAAGTAATAAAAAACGTTATACACTAACTAATTGTTAGAGTGGAACACATTAGCCAGCTGCTAGAGTACAAAATGGTATCCGGCTGATCCGGCCCGATCAAGCCCTGCGGTCCAAGTCCCAGTTCTAGCCCAGAACCGCTACCGCTTCCTGCATGCCGCTGCATAAGGGCGCCTTCTTCTGAAAAATTGTCATCTGAGCTCCTCCTTTCCTCGATCGCTGTCCTGGGTGGCGCAGGAGAGTCTGCACGAGCGCGCGGCGACGTCGGTAACCCGCAGGCCGGTGTCGTAGACCTCGCCGGGCTGCCAGTCCGCGCGCAGCACCTCCCCGTCGCTCCGCAGCCACTTGCCGCCGGAGCCGGCAGTCACCACGATTCGGAGCTGCAGCGGGCCGGCCGGAGCGCGGGACGTGCTCCAAACGCCCGGCGCGCCCTCGCGCCGCGTCATGTACCGCCACGACGACGGCATGGCATCCGCCTGCGCGATTTCGACGGCCACGATATCGGTCTGGCCGCCTTGGTACAGCATCTGGATGGCCAGGTGACTCGGGTTCCTGCTCGTCTCCTCCACCCTCACCGCCAAGCTCTTCTTCTTATACTCGCAAGGTATCCTGCATACACGCCGATCGATCGATCATAAAAATGGCACCCACCCTAATTTACAAGTTAAAAATCAGGCTTGTAATTTACAGTGAAGTGAGAGTGAACGTGCCTCCTGAAGTCGACCTCGATCGTGTGCAGGGCCGTGAGCTGATGAGCAGACACGCCGTGCTCGGCCATGGCCGAGAAGGCGTCCTTGGTGAGCAGAAACTGCAGCGAGGAGGCAGCTGTCCGGTTCGTCTCCTCGTCCTCCTGCACCTGCTGCTGCTTCACCAAGTCGGCAACGACGACATTGACGCCGTCCTCCCGGCACAGCCGCCGGTCTCTGCACCTCAACTGCATGATCCATCGAAATGAAACCAGCGACAGAATCCATGAGCTAGCTGCGTGGTCATGCATGCGTCAAGCATGGTAGTTGCTTCTTTCGGTGGATCGATGACGGGTTCACGGAGCATGCGTGTATGGATTGATTGTTACTGAATTTAAAGCAGAGGAGAGTACGATAACCTGATAGCAGGAGCCGCAGGCATGGCCGTCGCGGAAGAGGTCGGCGGTGACGGCGGCAACATTGAGCTCCAGTGGCGCGGCACCGAAGCCGCAGGCGGCGCCTGCATCTGCATGCACGCGTAGCCTCGCTAGTGAGCATGAATGGATCGATCGGCATGCATATATCGCGCTTAGGTAGCTAGATGACTTGCCGGTGAGGTAGGCGTCCGTCGTGAGGAGAGAAGCGGTGGAGTGGCGTCGAGGGCACCAATCGCAGGAGTGGGCGGCGGCGAGGACGACAAGCGGGAGAAGCAGCGCCGCGACGGCGGTGGCTCTGTGCAAGAAATGGACGTCGCCGTTGTCCATGGCCGGCCTGCCTCTGCAGTGATTAGTAGCTAGTGCTGCATATATGGGCAGCTGCGTATCTATCTCGTCAAAAAGGCAAAGCTAGGCGCTTGGATTTGGATCCAAGTCGATCCAACACTGACAGATTAATGGAGCAAGCTCGCGTCGTGTCTGATGGAGACATGCATTTCACTATCACGCGTGCTCCTAGCTGCGCTGACAAGGCGAGAGCTCAAAGCTGCCTCGTTACAACCAAAGCTGCTAGCCGATCGGCGACTGCCACCACCGTCACTCAAGTATTATGCTCATGTACTATCCCTTTAATTTCGTGCTCATCGTCGCTACTAACGACTACAAAATACTCCCCCACCTAGCTACAAGCACAGCAATCTACTATACATAATACATACTGTTCTACTTAAAATTAATCAATTAGTCGGTAAGTACACTTGTGATCACCTACTACATGGCAGTGACATGATGGAATGAACACACATGCATGCATGTTTTGTCACTCACCCGTGACTCCGTGAGGGCTGGGCCGGCTAGCAACACAGACCCACCGACTGCAGCTACCAGACGATGAAAAAAGCACAGAGTCCGCCTTGCTATGATCAATTGTCAGACATTCACACAGAAAAAAACAAGGCACACAATACGTGTAGAGTCGTTCCATGAAGCCTAGTTAGCACACGGGCTGAACAGCTCCAAAACGGCGCCATCCAAGAGAATGAGAGGAATCTTTGGATTTGACAGGGATCGATGCATCAAAGATTTCTCAGAGGTTGCTGCTGTCTCTTTCTTTACTGTACTGTTAATGCATGTGTGCTAGTTTCCTAGCTATCGCCACTGGCCACTAGTTTCGAATCAAATCCTCTGTGTGCTTGGAGGTCTCATTTCTCAGCGGTCGATATTCTCCGAGATGTCCCATTGCTTCGGTTATTAGCCTTCTTTCGAGCAGAGCAGAAACCAGCAGCACAGAAAATTGCAGACGCAGAGACCACTCTCTTGAGCACAACAAACAGAGAAGGCGCAACTGAATTAACTGTCAAATTAAAACTGTTTCTGTGAAGCAGAATAGGAGGAAAAAGAAATACGAAATTGAAACGATGTGCCTGCTACGAAGTTGGTTTGGTGATTGTGGCTTAATCATGGTTGTGGATGATCTGCTCTGAATAACATACTGTGAAGCCAAGATGCCCAAGTCAACGATCGATGTGGACGAGCATTTATTCATCGGTGGTTATCGGCAATTTAGTGTAGCTGCGGACGGCGGACATGTATCATATCCATACGGGGTTATCTGAGTACAATATATCGGCCTGCTCGTGGATGACAGAGAAGTTTGGTGGTTGATGGCTGCTCACAATTCACAGACCACAATCGTAGACCTGAAATTACAGCTTTCGGCACCAAACAAAATCAGAAAAATCCAACGCAATTAAGTGGCCTGTCTTATTAAACCTGTTGCTAGAGGACAAATGATGGCGTTAATGGGTAGTGTTTTCAGCCATTAGAGTATCATCCACTTCGTCTAGATGAAGTTGGCAGCAGAAAGTGATGTTACTGCTGGTAAGCTGTAACATCTGGAATTGGGACCAAGCACACATGCATGCAGAGACTGTCAACAAACAGAACAGTAGAGAGAGAGAGAGAGAGGGGGTCGGGTCCCGCTGGCCAGAGCCAGCCCTCTTCGTTTCCAGGCAGGCTCCATGGACGACAAGCTTCACGGGAGCAAAACATGTCATCTCTGCCTGCCAAAACAAATGCAGATGGGACCGTACTTAAACTTGTCACCTCTGCACTGCACTGTGTCTATGCCTGCCCTTTTCTCAACGGCAAAGCTTGCGCCCAATCAATCTCGATCCTCCTGCATGCTTGCCAAGTGCCAACGCTTGCTCCGAATTTGTTTCTGAACTTGTAGTCTCTCCCAAACCCAGCGACCTGTTTGCGTCACAGGCTCACAGCTTGTGGATGTGTAGCTATCTGGTCACAGTTTCAACTTATCTTTCCGACGCTTAACCACATGGTTCAAGAAAACGGTAACGTTGGACGCAAATGTTGACTACTTTTTTGTCATCGTGTCAGATCGAAAGTAGCGTTTTATACAGACTATCGGCTACAGATTTGGAGGTAGACATCCACTAATGTTCAGACTTAAGAGAGTGAATGCGTTTTCCAAGAAAGTGAGGCTTGCAAAATTCACCTCTTAGCTTTTGTAAATTTCAGACAGCAGAGAGAGTTTTTTTAAAACCATGGAGGGCGATTTTTGGAGGCTATTTTTGTAAAATTTGAAAATAGAAGATTAAAGGTTGTAGCTGCAAGTTGATTTCTAGATGGATGAGTTCAGCTTCTGGACTCACTCTTCGACTCTAGTAGTTGCTGTCCTGTCACCCCTTCCTGTTGCTCTTCACCTCTGGAACCTTTCCTTAGCAACATGGCAATTGCAGAATGCTAATAGCAAAAGAAGTTCAACGAGTGCCAGGTATGCATAAGAGCATATATTTTGTTTCCAAACTTTCAAAACTAACTTGCAAATATGACAGTCGTTAGGCATGGAAACAAAGATTCCAATAAGGTCCAAAATAATATACTGCAAATTCAGTCAAAATTTCTGCTTTCCATAGTACAACAATTTACAAATTACATGATAACTTGGCTTTACACTAGGTTGAAAAGGCAAATGGGAGCTAAGCGATCTGCTAGTCAGCTCCTACACATGAATATTGAATACACAAGGTCTTCACAGAGAAATCTACCCAGAAATAAGTAAATCTGCACAAAACAATGTATCGACTTTAGTTACGATACGAGAAGTTCATCAATGGCCCTTCCCAAAAGTAAAAAAGCCTCCTTTTTCCTTCTCTCTATGAGGATGGTTATGATCAATGCTGACCTGCCAGTACGTTTCATACACCCATCAGTCCATCACGCAAGAATTTGAATATATGGGATTTCACTTGATGGAAAAGAGGCCAGAGATGCCTACCTCCTTAGCAATTTCATCAAGCTCTTCCAAAATATTTTCAAAGTCTGGTCTCTCGGCAGGGTTTTGCTCCCAGCAACTCTTAAGTAGCTTCGCGAGTTTAGGGTTTGTGCCCTTGGGGATAGCTGGTCTTAAATTCTGCCAGTTCAACCGTTTGTTTATTTAATTATGATGAAGCTGTTAAACATTAGGAAAAATGCAGACGGGCCAAATATATATTTAATGAAAAGGTTACGAACCATGAGATAACTAGTCCTATGAATTTAATTGGACTAGCTCCATCACTGACAAATGAACAAGCAGTGTTGAAGCCCAGAATTATACTATAATAATGAGATTGGACCTGCTCTTCCTCTTTAATGAACAGCAAAGCTCCTAACCTAGGTTTAAATATACGTTGGACCATGATGGATATTGAAGAATGAAAAGAACAAAGCAAAGATGTCTGCCTGATGATCTTGGGACAGCATTGAGATATCAAACAGTAACAAGTTAAAAAAAATCAGCTGAGCTCTTTACCTCTTGAACAACACCAATGGCTGCTTGGAGAGGTGTTAGAAACTCGTGAGGAATCTAGTAAAGTACGTTAAAAAACATAAGAATGTTTGCAGTAAAAAGCTTATATTGTCCAAGAAAAACACACTAGCCAATGAACCAAGTATACCTTTCCTGTGAGCAGCTCCCACAAAACAACACCAAAGCTAAAGACATCAGCCTTGGAATCATACGGTTTGTGCTCAATAACCTACACAGAAAATGTTGCATATATTTTAAATGAATGTCAAAAACATTAACGCCCTTAAACAAGAACTTTGTCTACATGTCTGCAATAATACACAATATCCAGGTCTAGGCAATGGAGATAGTATCCCACTACCTCTTCAACAATATATTATCAACATTTGAAAAGAAAAGGGAAACACTTTCTGTTTCCACTAGAAGAATGGAATTGTGGTTGAACATAGATTTAGAAATATTACCTCAGGAGCCATCCAACGATATGTGCCAGTTTCAGCAGTCATAACCCCTGATTCAGCTTTGACACGTGCAACACCAAAATCAGCAACCTTGATAAGCTGAAAAGATTTTTCCATAATGAGTTTGCAGATAGATCTGTAAAACACTAAAACAGATGCAAAAACAAAAGGAATATGATTATGTGTAATGAAGCTGATGCCTGATAGATCATAGATGACAAAGTAATACTACAGGCCATGAAATACTATGTCTGCCGATTTTTTATCCCTGACCATCAAGACACACTAGAAAAGAGTTTACATGAATAACTACTTGGGGTTAGGTTGTAGAAGGGATATAAAATCTTACCTCGTGCTCATCCATAAGAAGGTTTGCTGTCTTCAAGTCTCGATGAATAATTTTATTTTGGTGTAAATAGTTCATCCCTTTTGATATATCAAATGCAGCTTTAAGTAGACTGGGAAGTTTGAAGGAACCTTTACGCTTATGAAGGTAGTCATAAACACTTCCATTTTTCATAAACTCTGGTGAAATACATAAATTTCAAAACAAAAGGGAAACACCATCATATATTAAATGGGCATATTCATAACAAAAAGGAATCGGCATCTGTATTTATTTTACCTGTGACTATACATAAGGTTGTTGGCTTGGTGCATGCCCCAAGAAATCGAACAATATTCTTATGACGTATCTTCCTAGAAATTGGCAATTCCATCAGCAACATGATTACTTGTCAGAGAAAAGACTCTGGTAAAGAAATTGTCTATATAACTTCAATCAGATGATCAACAGAATGGTGAATTACTTAAGGTTGGATGGCTGTAAATTTGTCAAAACTCTTAGCTTGGGTTGTACATTATGATTAGGTTTGTAACAGTTTTATTTCTAGGATTCAGTCACATGACACTGTAGAATGGTTTGCCTGTATGTGGTGATCTGCAAACCAAGTAATGAAAGCAGGGGTAAACTGAAGGGAGTAGTATGGCACTGGCATCAGGATTTGAACACCTCAAAGCTTATATGGCCTGGTGGCTGGTTGGCTTGTTTCCACTGGATGACAGATGTACTAGAAGCTTTGCATAACCTTTTATGGACTTGGTGTCCTCATCAGTACTGTTTCAGGATATATGCTGAGCTTCATCCTACTGGTGCATACAAGTGGCAAAGTTCAGGTAACATTTGATGTGTGTTAGTAGACTTGAGCCACTTGTACATTAGTAACTGGATGAGCTTGCTGGGTTTTTGGACATTACAAGTTTTATTTTCTTTTTTCCTTTTGTTTTTGAGAATTCCATCTCTTTGTTTTATTACTTACCTCATGATGCATACTTCATGTTTGAATTCTTCCTCCATATTCTCATTAAGACGATCTGACTTGAGAACCTTAATCGCAACTTCCTCACCAAAATATGTACCACGATAACTGCAACCTCAAGGGAGGAAGAGTGATTCTGAGGAGATGTCCAACAGACTGAAATTTCCATGCAAGGCAACAGCAGAGTACTCACAGATCACCATATGTTCCAGATGCCACTTTGTCTTGAAAAGTCAATGCACCAAAATTGATTTCCCATTCATCGCTGTTATCTTTAGGTATCTGAACATGGTTGGCTTGCAAGTTAATTGGACACTGGTTGCCTGTCAATTCAGGAGGCCAGCAAGAAGGTGCTGAAGGAATCTAAACAGGAGTTTCGACAATGCAACCCATAAGCACTACGAAAATAACAAAATGTTGTAGTTGGTATTGTCTGAGCAAAACAAAAATAAAACTTAATAAATGAAACTCTACCTGCGACTTATAATTGTGAATTTCCTTCTCCAACGCTTCTTCTAGCAGTTGGGTTTCCTGTATAATCAAAAGAATAATTATCCTTCTCATTCTCCTCTATAACAAGCATATTATATTTAGCAAAGGGAATCCTTGTGAATTTATAACCAACTAATAAAACTTCCTCTGAGTTTTGGCAGATTTTCACAAAATAATAGTATATAGTAGCTAAAAGGAAACAATAAAGCTTTCATGTTTTATCAGTCCACAATTTCCAGAAAAAAATCTTGTTTCTAAATATTTCTATGCAATCCAATAATATGCGAGTAGGTGCCTACAAATTGAAACACCATGAATGAATATTGTAATGATTAAGACCATGAATACTTAGATGCCCTTACATGCATGAAGCAAGACAAGCATCTATATGGTAAATTGTTTTGAACCAAATGTTTCGCGAGTAGAGAAATAAATAAAGGAATACCTTGTGATCCCATCCAACTACAATGAAAATATCTAAAAAGTAACCATCATTTGTGGAGAGTGCATGTACTTCTTTAATATCAAGATTGAGCTTGCCTAGAAGTGAAGACAGCTGAAACAATATGTTACAAATAGTATCAGGGAAGTTGTCAAGACACGCGTAACATGGTAAGCAAATGCTTCCAGAGTAATTAATCCTCTGTTTCTTCCAGAAGTTGGAGTAAGAAAACTTACTTGAGTAAGTCCCTTTGGCTTGTCATCAGATGCAAAAGTGATCTCATGCATGGGTCTGAAAGATAAGAAATTGGCAGCCAGATGGAAAAGAAAAAACTAAGCATCATACTATTCCCAGAATTTCATTGCACAGGCATAGATGTTTCTGGAATTGCACTCATTTATTTCCAACTCTCATAAAGACGATGAATGGAAAAAAGAAAACCAAGTATAGATATAAACAGTTTTCAACATATGTGCATTTTAAATAGAATCACAACAATGGGACAGAAGAAATGGTTTCTAAATATCATAGTTTAACTGAGCAGTACATTAAAGAAAATAAACACAACATCAAGTAACAGCAAAGTGAACTACAAAAGCAGTATTTGAATGAAAAATGTATGTACAAAATAGTAAATCAGAAAGTAAAAGAAAAGAAAAGCATAGGCAAATGAGTTGTTCCTACCATGGAATTTCAGGACTCAGTAACAAGAAAAATGCCAACCTGAGAATAGCGTCTATATCATGGTTGTCATTCAGGAGATTCCTG
>KE372741.1:258495-283843 GCA_000418225.1 Zizania latifolia | reverse complement strand
TGGACATTGCACTAACACAAGATAAAAATGATGACTTCAAAATTAACACGATCAAGGCTCACTCTCTTTTCTTTAAGTTCCTCTATGCAGAAACTTCTGAAGAGTGCATAGTTTCTGTGGTTGAAGTTTTGCCACGAATATTGAAGCATTCTAACAGGGATGTTCTGCTTAGTATGAAATTGCAGTGGGTACAGTGTGTTGATTTTCTCCTACTGCATGAAATGAAAGCTGTCAGGGATGCATTCTCTAGTATAGTGTCCTGCTTCCTGGAAAAGAGTGTTATGGATATTTTGTTTTCTGATGGACTGGAAATGAATGGAGGGACCAATGGAGTTAAATTTATGGATAAAATAAAGAATGCTTTCACTGAAGCGGAAGATTCTCAGATTCTACTTTCTCTTTTGGAATCAACTGCTGCAATTATAAAAGCAAGTGATATTCATGGAGAAGTTTTTTTCTGCTCATTTGTATTGCTTATCGATCAGCTTGATAATCACGGTTATATCGTAAGGATTACCGCATTGAGATTAATTCATGGATGCTGTACTTACTGTTTCAAGGGAGGATTAGAACTCTTCCTCTCAAAGTATTTCCATGTTAAAGATAGTCTATATGATTATTTGTCATCTAAACTTTTGAGTCATCCTGTAATGATTAGTGAATTTGCTGAGTCTGTTCTTGGGATTAAGACTGAAGAGCTCATCAGGAAAATGGTTCCATCAGTAATACCAAAACTTATTGTGTCTCGCCCAAATAATGACCAGGCAGTTAGTACTCTGCATGAATTGGCAAACCATCTAAACAGTGACCTAGTTCCATTGATTGTTAATTTGCTGCCTAAAGTGCTCTCATTCGCTCTATTTTATGAAGATGGACAGCATCTGCCATCTGTTCTACAATTCTATCACAATGAAACAGGAACTGATAGCAGAGAGATATTTTCAGCTGCTTTGCCAACACTGCTTGACGAAATCATTTGTTTTCCTGGGGAATCTGACCAGATTGAGACGGATAGAAGGTGGATCTTCTTTTCATTGTAGACAGAGTTCTCCATATACTTGATTTAGGTAATTAGGTGTAATTTTGATGAGTTATAATGAGATTTTAATTTGCAGGATGGCAAAAATTTCACCAACTATTCAGAATATTGCAAGAATTCTGACAGGCAATGACACCCTCCCTGAGTTTTTGAAGAATGATTTTGTCCGGCTTCTCAACAGTATTGACAAGAAAATGCTTCATTCTGATGATGTGAAGCTTCAAAAACAAGCCCTCCAGCGTATAAGGAAGTTAGTTGAGATGATGGGCCCTTATTTGAGTACACATGCGCCAAAGATTATGGTTCTGTTGATTTTTGCCATTGATAAGGAAGCTCTTCAAATGGATGGTCTAGATGTATTGCATTTTTTCATAAAGAAATTGGCTGAGGTATCACGTACCAGTATCAAGTATGTTATGTCCCAAGTTGTAGCTGCATTCATTCCCTCTTTAGAAAGGTGCAGAGAATGTCCTTTTATGCATCTGGGCAAAATTGTTGAAATCCTGGAAGAACTTGTTGTTAAAAACAGTATCTTGCTTAAACAACATATACGTGAATTGCCGTTGTTGCCTAGCTTACCATCTTTGTCAGAAGTAAACAAAGTAATACAACAAGCCAGAGGATTAATGACTCTGCAAGATCATCTAAAGGATGCTGTCGATGGTCTTAATCATGAGAGCTTAAATGTAAGGTATATGGTAGCATGTGAGTTAAATAAATTATTCAATGATAGAAGGGAGGATATTACTGCTCTCATTATTGGTGAAGATATTGCTGATTTGGATATAATAAGCTCTTTGATTATGTCTTTACTCAAAGGATGTGCAGAGGAATCAAGGACAGTTGTTGGCCAGAGGTTGAAACTTGTTTGTGCAGATTGTCTTGGTGCACTGGGGGCTGTTGATCCTGCTAAGTTCAAGGTAATTTCATGTGAGCGCTTTAAGATTGAATGTTCAGACGATGATCTTATATTTGAGTTAATCCACAAGCATCTTGCAAGGGCATTCAGAGCTGCTTCTGACACCACAGTACAGGATTCTGCCGCGTTGGCTATTCAAGAGTTACTAAAATTGGCAGGTTGTCAATCTTTACCTAGTGAAGATAATGGGAAGAAATCAAGTAGTTGTGAGATGAGTAAAAGGGGCCAGAAGTTGTGGGGGCGTTTTTCTAGTTATGTTAAGGAAATTATTGCACCGTGCTTGACTTCAAGATTTCATCTTCCTAACGTGAATGATGCTACTCTTGCTGGTCCAATATACCGCCCAACAATGTCTTTTAGAAGGTGGATACATTATTGGATTAGAAAGTTGACATCCCATGCAACTGGATCACGTAGTGGTATCTTCGGTGCATGCCGTGGAATTGTTCGGCACGACATGCCAACCGCAATATATCTTCTACCTTACTTGGTCTTAAATGTTGTGTGCTATGGAACCCCTGAGGCCCGGCAAAGCATTACTGAGGAAATCTTGTCTGTTCTCAATGCTGCTGCTTCAGAAAGTAGTGGAGCTATTGTTCATGGAATTACTGGAGGTCAGAGTGAGGTCTGTATTCAAGCTATCTTTACTTTACTTGATAATCTTGGGCAATGGGTTGATGACCTCAAACAAGAAATTGCTCTATCCCAATCTAGTCACGCCATGGCTGGAAAGCATGGAGGTAAAGTGAAAGATGAAAGCTACCCTGTGTATGATCAAGATCAATTGCTGGTGCAGTGTGGCAATGTTGCTGAGCTGCTGGCTGCTATTCCTAAAGTTACTCTAGCTAAGGCATCATGTAGATGTCAAGCTCATGCTCGTGCTTTGATGTACTTCGAATCTCATGTCCGTGAAAAGTCTGGCTCTTCCAATCCAGCTGCAGACTGTAGTGGCACCTTTTCAAATGATGATATCTCTTTTCTGATGGAAATATATGGAGGATTGGATGAGCCTGATGGCCTCTTAGGTTTAGCTAATCTGAGGAAATCATCAAACCTACAAGATCAACTTATCATCAATGAGAAAGCTGGGAATTGGGCTGAAGTGCTAACACTATGCGAACAATCTTTGCAAATGGAACCTGATTCTGTTCATAGACACTGTGATGTTCTCAACTGTTTGCTAAACATGTGCCATCTTCAAGCCATGATTGCACATGTGGATGGTTTGGTATATAGAATACCTCAGTCTAAGAAAACTTGGTGCATGCAAGGAGTACAAGCGGCTTGGAGATTAGGGAGATGGGATCTCATGGATGAATATCTAGCTGGGGCAGACAAAGGTCTGGTGTGCAGCAGTTCTGAGAACAATGCTTCTTTTGACATGGGCCTTGCTAAGATATTCAAGGCAATGATGAAAAAGGATCAGTTTGTGGTTGCTGAAAAAATTGCCCAGTCCAAGCAAACATTGCTTGTACCTTTAGCTGCAGCTGGCATGGACTCGTACATGCGTGCATATCCTTACATAGTTAAGCTCCATATGCTGCGGGAGTTGGAAGACTTCAACTCCCTGCTGGGAGATGAGTCATTTCTTGATAAATCATTCAGTGCAGATGATCCTAAGTTTCTGAAATTAACAGAGGATTGGGAAAACCGTCTGAGATGTACACAACCATCTCTGTGGGCAAGGGAACCATTGCTTGCTTTTCGAAGGATGGTTTATAATCTGAGTCATATGAATGCTCAAGTTGGGAACTGCTGGCTTCAGTATGCAAGGCTCTGCCGTTTGACTGGTCATTATGAGACAGCTCACCGTGCAATACTGGAAGCAGATGCTTCAGGTGCTCCTAATGCTCACATGGAGAAGGCAAAGTACCTCTGGAATATACGGAAGTCTGATAGTGCTATTGCTGAACTTCAGCAAACACTTCTAAACATGCCTGCGGAAGTTTTGGGAACTACTGTCCTTTCATCCCTTTCTAGCCTTTCTCTTGCTTTGCCAAATGCACCACTCTCTGTGATGCAAGTATCAAAAGAGAATCCAAATGTGTCTAAAACTCTCCTTCTCTACACTAGATGGATCCACTATACAGGGCAAAAGCAGAGCACTGATATCAAATCTCTGTATTCTAGAGTAACAGATTTGCGGCCCAAGTGGGAAAAGGGGTTCTTCTGCATTGCAAAGTTTTATGATGATTTGCTTGTTGATTCTAGGAGGCGCCAAGAAGATAAGAAACTTGCACGTGAAGTCGGACCTGTCCCTCCTAGCTCTACTGGTTCTTTAAGTACAGCAGCTGAAGAGAAGCCTTGGTGGGATATGCTTCCAGCAGTCTTAATACAGTATGCAAGAGGACTTCACAGAGGGCATAAGAATCTTTTTCAAGCACTACCACGATTGCTTACTCTTTGGTTTGAATTTGGAAGCATATATATCCGAGATGCATCTTCCTCCTATAAACCCATGAAAGAAGTTCATATGAGGGTAAGTCTTTTTTTACACATCTTTTTCATTGCTTTAACCTATGTAAGAGATCTAATCATCCCATTGTAGTTGTCAGGCATCATGCGCGGGTGTCTGAAAGATCTACCAACGTATCAGTGGCTAACTGTGCTGTCTCAGTTGATCTCCCGCATCTGTCATCAAAATACTGAAGTTGTCAAAATTGTCAAATGCATCATCATATCTATTTTACGTGAGTACCCTCAACAGGCTCTGTGGATGATGGCTGCAGTGTCAAAGTCAACAGTTGCTGCAAGACGAGATGCTGCTGCTGAAATATTACAATCAGCAAAGAAGGGATGTCGGCGTGGTAGTGACAGCAATGCACTGTTCACGCAGTTCCCTTCTCTGATAGAACATCTGATTAAGCTGTGCTTTCATCCGGGGCAGCCAAAGGCAAGGACAATAAATATCTCAACAGAGTTCAGTTCCTTGAAAAGAATGATGCCATTAGGAATTATCTTACCTGTCCAGCAGGCTCTAACTGTGACTCTACCATCATATGATACAAACATGACAGATCAATCAGCTTTTCATCCTTTTTCAGTTTCTGAGCATCCTACTATAGCCGGAATAGCCGATGATGCAGAGATCCTTTCATCTCTTCAGAAACCAAAGAAGGTATATCTAATATTGCTTTACTTGACTACTACTCTCTAGGTTTACTATAATTTGTGTTCAAAAGTAATTATAAGTTTTGTTACATGTATTCTTGTGAATGTGGGTTTGAATCAATGGTTTGAATTGTTGTGTGAGTTATGAAGGGTCTAGGTCAATTGTTAGCACACATTTGTTTTCATTCTTTCAGAAGGGTCATGAATTAACTTTGTCCTACACCAAGCTAATGATACCTGACAAGCATGATTATTTTGACCCATAGGTTGTGTTCCTTGGAAGTGATGGAATTGCTCGTCCATTTCTTTGTAAACCAAAGGATGATCTTAGGAAAGATTCACGCATGATGGAGTTCAATGCAATGATCAACCGCCTTCTCTCCAAGGTGCCTGAGAGCCGCAGGAGAAAGCTTTATATTAGAACCTTTGCAGTGGTTCCACTTACAGAAGATTGTGGAATGGTAGAGTGGGTGCCCAATACTCGTGGCCTTCGGCATATTCTTCAGGACATCTACATAACCTGTGGGAAGTTTGATAGAATGAAAACAAATCCACAAATCAAGAAGATATATGACCAATGGCATGGAAAAATGCCTGACGATGAGATGTTGAAGACTAAAATCCTTCCAATGTTCCCCCCAGTTTTCCACAAATGGTTCTTTACTACATTTTCTGAGCCAGCTTCATGGTTCCGTGCCAGGGTGGCATATGCTCATACAATCGCAGTTTGGTCGATGGTTGGGCATATTGTTGGGCTTGGTGACAGACATGGTGAAAACATTCTTTTTGATTCAACAACTGGGGATTGTGTTCATGTGGATTTCAGTTGCTTGTTTGATAAGGGTTTGCTGCTTGAGAAACCTGAGGTGGTGCCGTTTAGGCTTACACAAGTAAGCATTGGAACCTTGCTTTGTAGGGTCCTGTCAGAAGTGTGTCGAACAAATATTAACCTGTATTTTTTTGGTGAAGTATTAACATGATCGTGTTAAATCTGTAACTGCAGAACATGATTGATGGCTTGGGCATCACTGGATATGAGGGCGTGTTCCTGAAGGTCTGTGAAATTACTCTATCGATTCTGAGAACTCACAAGGAGACACTCATGACTGTTCTTGAAACCTTTATCCATGATCCGCTAGTAGAGTGGACCAAATCTCATAAATCCAGTGGAGTGGAAGTCCGAAATCCACATGCACAGGTATTGATCTGCACCATAGCACTCTATGTATGTTTAGCACGACTAAACCAACGACATCACTCTTCTGATCTGCCTCTTGTTTCCAATTACTTAGAGGGCTATTAGTAACATCACAGAAAGGCTCCAGGGAGTTGTTGTAGGCGTTAACGCCGCTCCCTCTCTGCCGCTTTCTGTGGAAGGCCAAGCACGCCGCCTGATCGCTGAAGCAGTCTCCCACAGCAACCTCGGCAAAATGTACATTTGGTGGATGCCTTGGTTCTAACAGATCCCTCCTTCCAGCTCCCCCACCCCCCCTGTTTGTTATTTATGTTTGACCTGGAAGAGGTAGGCAGGAATCAAGGGCAGCTAGCTAGTGGCATTTTGCAACTCGCCCTCTAGCTGCCATATTCCTGTATCTTCCTGCCAATGCTTGCCGCTGAACATGAACATACTCTAGGCCTCTTGGGCCGTCCATAGTATTATAATTATTATTAACATCTTATATACTAGTATTACTCCGTAGCAATCAAACATTTCCATTGGCAATCCATCGCAGTAATATTTAAAGCGATGCGTGGGGATTGATGGCGTGTGGCGTCATACATGCATGATCGCATCCAGTACAGATTCTATGCTGTACTGAATTGAGGCTGCCACGCGCCCACGCCTCGTTTGGGAAATCAATTCAGCCTAGTCTTCCTTAATAAAGACTTGGTTAGTAACTTTGAGCTCTAGAACAAGCTTCCATGGTTCGACCTACTTAGCTCGAGTCAATTGAGCAGTGCCAGTTTGAAAGACAATAATAAAACAGGGGTGTCTTATCTGAAGTTGGCTACACATGTGAGCTCCTCGTATGCACGACGCTGGGGCCGTTTCGGTCCCTGGCAGTGCGTCCAGTTTCAAGTGCCAATCCCAATAGGCACACACAGTCATAGGGTGCTACACATAATGCAGCCTGACTGTGTGTTTCGTCCTGGATCTGCCAGCTCTCTCCTCATAATATGCACATGTCAACAAGGCTCTGCAATGAACTGAACGTTCTCCAGCATGCCTGGTAGGCCACCAACACAAACAAACTCTGAATTGGTCGTGACGAGTGTCCATAAAGGGTACTGAATGAATAGTGAATGCTGGTGATGGGATGGGATGGGCTGGGGTAAATTATGATAGCATGCGCAGGCGAGATCATGGCAGCTGCTGAGATGAGGATAGATCAACTCGTCATGGCATGTGGGCCCGACCGGCCTACGCCGCAGACGTATCTCCAATCTCCAGAAGGCACAGGGAAACATGGAAATGCCCGCGTTGCGCGGGAACCTTCGCACTCCACGCTGCTCCTACTCGTATTTGGCTGCATCATTCAGATCTCAGATCAAAGTTCTCACCGAGTCACCGTCCCGGCCAGCGAAACCTCCATAAAGTGTACAATTCTTTCGTATGGTCCCTCTTATCGTGTCAAATGCAGAAACCATACTGTCTGCTGGTCCGGGCAAGCTTTTATCAGAGACGAGTTTTCCAACTTTTCTTACATTGCCGCATGCCTAAGGTAGCCATCTTAAATTGCAAGCCTGATAGTGCCATCTTGTTTCGAGGTCTCAGTTTTGGACCGTTTGGCACGTACCTCCCTACCACTGTTGCTTACAGTAATTGCACCGCTCGTGATTTCTGAACCCTATCTTAATTGCAAGCCTGACATTGTCATCCCGTTTCAGACCCAGAGAGTTTTGAACCTTTTGTCACACAGTAGTACTCGTAGTACGTACCACGCTATCCAAGACCAGCTGCGTTAGTGCGTTACTCGTGATTTCTGAATCATGTCTGTCTTCATTGCAAACCTCACGTTGTTGTATCTTTGTTCCAGAGCCTGAATGTTAGAGCTTATGGCACGGAACAACGCTAAGAGTGGTTGCGTTTCTTGTGGTTCCTTAATTGCCAACCTGACATTATCTTTTCTTCTGAAAAGGAGTTGGTTTTTGGCCTGGGGCGCAGCCGAGAGAAGGTACAAACATTGGAGTTTAGATTGACCAACTTTTACAGGTTTCATCCATCAACCACGCAAAAGCGGTAGTGGCCGGTTCTTACGACGAGGGTTGCTGCCTTGAGGGCATTAGAAATTCAGAGTAGCTGAAGAAGAAAACGGGGCAGGCAGACGGCTAGCACGATCTTTGTCGGCCTGGTTGGACAATATAAATTAGGGGTCAATGATTTGTAGACCCTCCTGTTAATGAGGGCATTGAAGATGAGAGAATTGGTCCCCAACCCAACCTCCTGCTGGGCAAGTATGCCAAGAGATAAGACAAGAGGCATTGATCCGCTTAGGTGGTGAATCTTTTTCTCACCTTAGAAAATGGAATTTATACAGGGAAGCAAGCGATAGCGACCCAGCAGAAACACAGAAGAAACAAAGTCTGGGGAGGAGCCTGTGCTGCAAGTCTCCATCACTAGCGTCGACGTCTTCTGAATTTCTGGTCTCCCAGTAGAAAAAAGATGGAGCTTGGGCGCTTCACCTGTGGATTTACGCGGCAGGAATCCCGAGTGCGCAGGTCAAACTGGACGGAGGCACAAGATGCAAGAGCTCTCAGCTGGCTGGGAGCAGCAGCTTAATTCAGCTCTGTGCCCATTGGCCGTGCAACAAAATTACGTACACAAAGTGAAGAATCATCGAGAGATTATTGAAGAGACTAACAACACAGCACAGCACACCACTCCTTAGCCCTCTCTAGGAGTCTAGGACAGATGGATGATGGATACAGGAGGAGGAACAATGTCCTAATATAACATTAGGGACGGCGAAAAAAGTCAAGTGCGAGGGATCAGACTCGTAGATCAATCATTTAAAGGAAAAAGGCATGGAGCTTTGTTAAGAGAGAAACTGTGGTTGATTCATGAACCATCGACAGCCACATGCATGGTTACGACGACGATGGATGTTGGGGAGATGGATTGCAAAAAGGCCTCCCGAATCTGCTTCGCCTTTTCTACTGCTCTCTCTGCTACCACCACTACCACTTCTACTTTTATTGTTGCCTTGCCTGCTGCTTCTGCTGCCGCTCTCTTGGCCTTCTCCTCTTTCCTCTACTCTACAAGCAGCCTCCTCCATAGCCGGCGTTCTTGAACAGCTCCTGCTTTATCACGTCCGCGCTGATCCTCTCCCTCTGCATCTGCGCCCCAGAAACATTTCAGGATTGGATTGCATTTCAAGATTGGATTGTGCGACGTGTAGCTAGCTTACTAATAAGAAACACTATCAGCTAGGAGTAGTTGATGAACGACAAGGGAGATGGATTGGATTACCTCGGAGCAGGAGGCATGCATGCCAAAGTCGTTGAAACAGCTTACGACGCACTGCTGGATGTCGAGTCCCAGCGTCTCCAGCGTGCTCACCGTCGACAGCAGCAGCCCGGGCTTCGCCGCGCAGTAGATCTCCACCCGGGTGTCGCCGCCGTCCTTCCGCTCCACGTCGAACTGCAAGCAATCTCCTCATCTAATTAAATGCCTAAATCTAATCTAATCTAATCTAATCCAACAAGACAATGGCGTCGGTCGCAGATGAGATGCTTTACAAATCACTACCTTGGGGGTGTTCCTGGCCAGCATCTCGTTGGGGTTGAGCTCCCTGAAGACGCTGAGCACCCCCGGCGTCTCCTGCTGCCCGTCGATCTCCTCCTGCAGCTGCCTGATCCTCTCAAGCAGCTCCTTCATGTAGTCGATCGTGTCCCCAAGAATCGATGTCCTGTCCATCTACTTTGTAGTCGTTGGTTTTATCCACGGCCACCAACAGCAACACATTACTACAATTCGTGCGACGATGCGATCTAGCTACTGACAAATTAATTAAAGGAGCGATTTTTATTCCCTCTCTATCACTTTGGCCTTGCTAGTGTACAAGACTAGAGAGTACTACATACCTTGCTGATCTTGGGCACGACGGAGCGGAGCATGGAGAGCCGGTCGTTGAGCCGCTTGCGGCGGCGGCGCTCCGCCATCAGGTTCTTGGACGGCATCCCCTCCACCCTCTTCTTCTTCGACGGCGGCGCCGGCGGCACAGCGCTGAACCCGCCGCCCCCCTCCGCCAGCCCGGGCTCCACCTTGCACACTCCAAGGCCGCTATCCACCATATTCGCCTTGGGCTCGACCACATCAAGAAACCCCATGTCGCCGCCGTAGTCGCCGGCGCAGGCATCGGGCCCAAACGCGGCGGCGTTGCCGTAGACCTCGCTGAGGCAGTCGAACCCGGCCGGCGGCTGATGCTCGTAGGAGGCGGTGAAGGTGGGGAGAACGCTGACGGTGGCCTGGTGGCGGTCTTGGAAGCCGTCCATGGCGGCGCATGCCGGGGAGAAGAAGTCCCCCATGGCATTGTACTCCCATGCGTCCCTCCTGAGAGAGAAGAGCTCCTCCAAGAAGGCCTGCTCATCCAACTCCATCTCTTTGCTCGCTTTGCTTTGCCTCTTCACCACTGCAGCTAAGCTAGCTGGCTTCTCCTTGCTTGTGAGCTCGGCAGAGAGCAGAAGTGGTGGTTGTTATTGCTGTGGGGGAGCTGTGAGCCTGTGAGGGAGGATGACCATGGTTGAAGGGACGGAGGATTAATATATGGAGAGTGGAAGGAGACAATTATTCCCTGTAATAAATGGTGAACAGTGGGTATTAAGGTAGGTTGGAGGTTTCATTAGGGAGGGGCGTGTCTGGTTTGGGCCTGTGGAGCCTGGGGATGGGATTGGAAAGGAAAGGAATCACACTTTTCACTTCACTTGTCTCAATTCCATCCATTTCATCGTCTTTCTTTAATCCCTAGAATTTGCTCCTCACTGAGGTGAGGTGAGGCCCTTTGATTCTAGGCATCTTATCAATCCCATTTTGTAGTATTGTGACTTGTGAGCCCTAGAATGCACTAGCCTCAGATAACAGTGCATATGTAGGGATCAGTATTTCTCCTGCTGGCAATAGTTGATCACTTCTTCCTTTCTGGGATGGATTCGGATGTGAAAATATCCGAATTATCCGTATTTGTATCCGATAAACTGTTATGGATATCTGTATTCGTATTCAAATTAAATATAAATAATAAATGAAAACATCCGAATTCGTTTGGTAAATATGGATATAGAAACGGATATCTGAATTTCTGTTGAATATGGATATAAAAATGGATATATCCATATCCGTTTTAGGATTTCACACAGATCAGATTATTAGAGACTCAGAATGACATATCATCACTATATTAATATGTGTGGTTTATTTATTCTTTATGCAATTATAAAACACTTAAATTAATGGGGTTTCTAGCAGTACAAGATAGTATGATGATTAAATCGTCATTTACTTTTTATTTGCCAAAAATGATTTGAATTTGAATAAATTCTTGAAGTAGTTATGAAAAATGGTTTTATTTATACACTTCATGGTCATACAAATGTACATAATTTGAGTATTTGACATTGTATATTGTTGTTGCTCTAAACGTACATTATTGAAGTGTAGCACAGGAAAAAAAATAACTACCACATGTTTCTATTACATTGCTAAAGTGAAAATATTTGGTTAGTTGATTGATTGTGTTCAATTCATAAAATTTTAATTGATTATATTTATGGTGCATGTTTATATGTATCATTCATAAAATTTTTATTGATTAATCGAATTTGATCAATTAAAATATAGACGGATTTCACACTTTTCATTTTTATATTTATTTCAAGTTAAACTTACCAAACATCCAGATCCAGATCTGGATTCAAACTATTCGTTTTGTATTCGTATTCGAAAATATACATATCTATATTCAAATCCGAAATAAAATATGGTAAATAGTGATATGCGGATTTGATTTTATGTGTTTCAGATTTGAATCCATCCCTATTCCTTTCCCCCTGTGTGTATATAATGTCTTTTCATCCGTAGAGTAGGGAAGAGGGCTGACATGAGATATGATGCGTCTGTTGGGACATAAAGATCGGTTATTCTTGCGCTAAAAAATGATATCTTCCCATGTGAATGTGAAGCAGTGTGTTTTTTTCTTGATAAAAAGTTACAGTATTATGAGAAGCCATATACTGTTGATGTGCTTTCTCCCACTGAGCGAAAGAACCTCTGAATGATACGCTCCAATGTGTTGAATTAGCTGTTTTCTTGACAAATGTAACATCACAAATGTCTAGGCTAGAGATCGAGATCTATCCAAGCATATATTTTTTTATTAGGATTATAGCACCATAATATACCTTTGTGTGCAACAGTACAGACCAAATTAACACGTATCAATGCAATTCTGAAGGAGTTGGTAAATCTAGGAGGAAGGATCCAAAACCGTCTTTCCGGATTGTCATTGCGGCACAGGCTTTGAAAGGCTCAACACTCATGAGACTCCACAGGAACTCTTGGTTGTGAGGAAACTTTGGTGAGCTCCTTCCCTCCTCATTGTCTGGTAGAGCACTAGTCTACTATCTTGATTGTTTGGAGTAGTACAAATTGAAATCATGTGACACATTTGTTAATTGTTTTTTGATGGTTTCCTAAGAAGGCCAGTCCATACTGGATGCAACAGCTGAGTGCAGATCATATGTGGTTGAATCCTAAGTAGGAACTGTACCATTTAACACATTGTTAGGCTGTATAACCATGTATTGAAGAGTGCATCTTTGTTCAGAGTTTCAGAATTATCACATGCTCGTGTGGGTTCATGTCAGCCACAGGGGATCCCAGCAGCTTGGTACAGTGAGGGGGTGGGGCCCGGTGGGTGCGGCAAAGTTTGACCCACAAGTGTGTCTGAATCGAAAACGGCTTTGGGTGGGGGGCAGCAGAGACTGTGTCAGGTTCCCTGCTCATCTATACATTGGCATGCAAGTCTGCAGGACTTGGCCCACGTGTCCTCCTCTCTTCCTCCATGGCTCCACGGCCCTTGCGAGTTGGTGTACATTTGTGATTCTGTGCTGTGCCATGCGGCTGGTGAGTCTTTGAGCATGGTTCTCCACCCCAGCTCTATGCCTCTATGGACCTGAGGTAAGTCTGCATTGAGAATCTGAGAGATTGCTGCTCGTCTTTCACTCCTACTGGCTAATAAACTGAAGAAGGTGGTTCAGACTCAGCTTGGACTGTATTTCAGTGGATAACAACTCCTATAGCAGTACATTGCTTCAGTGTATACTGTATATTAGTAGATGTAGCACCCCCATGCTCATTTCTTTTATTTCTTTTATGTGTATGTATATTCTTCTCTTGAATTGTAGTGCGTGGACCATGGACCAACTTAAAACAAATCACAGTGCTGGCCAAGAGGGATGCAGATAAGCACAAGCATGTCCAACTAGTGCCAGTACTGTTTTTGAATTGCTAGGTTTCTCAGCTTTTCCTCCAAAAAAGAGGTTTCTCAGCTTAGTCATGGTTCTACTTCTAACATCTGGTTGCATAAATAAGACAAGTTTCCATTTATCTCTATAATGTTCTCTCATTTGTGTCAGCAGATCGAATTCAAACAGAGAAAGAGGTTAAGGTCTGCTCTGGTAGACTGGTACTCATCTTCAGGACAGAGACCGCGGCGGTACGTTTTGCTTGGGGAGTGTGTGCCTGGATACAGAAAATAGAGGGCGACGGCCTTTGGGTCACAGGTAAAGTTTCTGCCTTCTGATGAATGTTATACTCATGGTTTCACAGAATTGATATGGCTAGATTGTGCCCACAACCAGATAGCCTGCTCTTCTAGGCTGACCTCTACCTGTTTGAGTAGTAACTAAAATACACATAGACACTTGCTTATACTGTAACAAACCGTCACGTTCTCTTTAATTTGATAGCATTCATCTCTGCTGACACCATATCCGTCAGTTTTCTCCAGCTAATCATTCTTTGTACTTTAAAATATGAATATCATTAGCTGTGTATGTGAGAACAGTAGTACTGAAAAACTGGAATCAGTTGCCGCTGTCCAAACCGGGCAGAATAACTGTGCTCTCTGTAATACAGTGCAGTGCAAACTGTTATCTCGTGTAATTACACTCCATATGCACAGATGAACTGATGTGATTTTATATATGCTCTGCAGTAATCTGCGCTCCAGTGTTTAGTTGGCGGCACTTGCTGTTACTCAGAATCAACTCGGACAATTAATGCAGTAAGTAACAAATTCAGAATGGACTGATCTAGCATCAAGTTGGCATCCATATATAGCTAGCTAGCTGTGCGTCAACATCGTGGTAATAAGTATAACCGACAGTTGATCCGGTGTTGATCAATGAATTTATCGAGCATCAAGTTTACATCCATGGCTGTGCTTCAACACTGCAATGGGACGAAACGTCAAGATTAGCCAACAGTATGCAAATCTTGGCGTATCGGATTACGTGGATGGGTAAGTTAATTGATACTGTACGCATTATATTTGCTTGCTTATTAGCTTGGGTATCAACTTCTCCTCGCCCATAAGCTGCATGTGCATGTTTTGTACGTTCTCATCTTTCTTAGCTGTATGCATTGTAGCTAGTGTTAATGCTGATTATACACTTGGTCAAGAATAGAGGCGTATATATGCATCTAATATCTATATCTATAGATGCACGTCAGTTAATCAATTAAGCTGAGTGAAGAAACAAGCATAGGCCAATTCTCATGCCAGGAATTTTAATCAATCTCGTACAAGCTAAGCATGGTTAATTCTTCGAGTTAGGCAGCACGCTTCCCGGCATTAATTTCACCGGAGAAATGGCTGCAGATAGACAACTCTTCTAATAAATCAGTAATTTATTACTAGATTGAAAAAATTAGTGTCAGCTTTCTGATCTGTGGCATGACTACATATAAATCAGAATTCTTCTCTGGGCATTACTTGTATATATAAATATATATTATTCACTAAAAGGCATCATTAACATGTGTGGCTAATGAGAGAGAGAGAGAGAGTATAGCTCCTAGTGTCCTACAGTAGATATATAGTGATGAATTTGTTTGATTGCAACGTAAGCATATATGCGGGACACGATCATTATGCA
Organism: Zizania latifolia; assembly: GCA_000418225.1. Lineage (NCBI taxonomy): Eukaryota > Viridiplantae > Streptophyta > Magnoliopsida > Poales > Poaceae > Zizania > Zizania latifolia. The sequence continues at coordinate 268,616 of KE372741.1, read as the reverse complement.
CATAAGACAAGTTTAGTGAGAGATCAATACTGCCTGGACATGATGCATCATGCATGTGAATTGATCGTATATATATCGCTCTCCCTCAATCTCCGGTGATATTCAGTGGCGAGAAGCTAGCGAGCTTGTGATCGAAAGGGACGAGTCGAGAGATGATGTATTTCTGGCTGGAAGAGTACGCCATTCCATTTCTGCGACCAATTAATGCATGAAGCAAACACTATTATATATCACATGAGACGATCAGGTATGAAGACAAGTAGCCCCCGATCGAGGGCAGTCGCTGATCTCAGAGAGAAAATGCTGCACAGCGACATGGCTTCTTGCAAGCACCTCTAGTAACAGCAAGAGCCTGCAGCTAGTGTTGGTGAGGAGGAATTAATAGACGCCTGCACATTGCTACAACCTGCAGATTTGCTGGAGAAATATGAACATTGCTGCCCATAGCCTGATTAAGGAGAGCATCAGATTCTAATAAATAGCTTGTGATAATATATAGAATTTAGTGTTTTTTAATTTTTAAATATTAGTTAATTTTTAGATTATATAGTTTTTTATAATATAAAGAAAAATATCTGGGATTAAAAAAAAAGGTAAAACTGTATTTATTTGTATAGTGACCTAGGTAGCTAGGGGTAGGGATAGCTTCACAAGGTGCTGCTTGCGAGCGTCCCAAGGCCTGAAAAGGCGGCTTGCGAAACCAGAGTGGTTTTGCGTGCAGACGGTTTTTAGCTTGTCTTAAGTATGTTACCCTTGCAGCTCCTCCAGCCCACAATATTTGCATTAATTCCCATATATCCCTTGCATCTCATATCTCATGCACACAACTACACGTGCCAACCCAATCCAACTCGTTGCTTTTTCGTGCAGAGATAGATATTTCTGTTTATTAAAAAATATTTCTTACCAATCTATTATTTCAAAATAATTTTTTTTTTGGTGCCACTGATAGTAGATGAGTTAACTGATCATGGTGGCTGGCCACGGCCACTGGGCAGGCCTTTTCTGTGTCCTCGGTCGACGTGATTGTCTACCATCCACACATCGTTCCAGTCCCTCGTCCTTCAGTTTCTAGGGCTGATGACAACTCATGCATGACTCTTTTGCAATGTATTTCTTTTCAAGATTTTTTAATATTTTTTTCTGAAAAAATGTAAAATTTATACGTTAGAGAGGAGCTGTCGGTCTAGACCAAATTAAACAGATGCATCTTACTGTATACTTTGCGCTCTCATCACATAGGAAATCTAGTGCTATTGAAGAAATGAAATGAAGTTAATTGTTCTGCTGAATATAATCCACCCCATTCCTACTGAAACATTTGAAACCTGACCATGACAACATATATACAGTCAGTTTCATGGACGATATATCGATACGTATAGTATTTTTTTGCGTAAATAAATAGTAGCATCGAGATAGTTTGCTGGGTCGTCGGCATACAGTGATATACTGGGTACGTACATGTGGATCGGTTCATGCATGTGAAATATTTTTGTCCCAGGTAGCTATGTCATCAGGTGTATAGTGTAGTACAGTGATTAAGGGGTATGTGTTACATGTGTACATGAGCAGACAATACATACGTACGGAACGTGCCGACATACATTCGTCGTGGTCCACCCATTTGCAGCGACAACATTGCAAGTACGCCGTACTGCAGCCTGCATGCATGCGTTGCTGTGCAAGTGTGCAGGCCCTGCACTGCACCTGCTCTGCTATCTACCTCGATCTTTTTTCAGCAAGAGAAATTTATATGTGTGTATATGCATGTACATATGTACTAGTATACTGGAATTGTCTTGTCATATGTAGCACGTTTTAATTACCTTTTCAGTGGTACGTACGTACCGCCGTATACTTGCATGTGCTATGTCATGTTGTCATTCAGTAGCTAGCATGCGTAGTATTTGATTTATCCGTTCGATTCAGCTACTAGGTAGTTTGGTGCATGCTCTCGGGCACTTGATCTTAATTTGTTGCATGCGAATTAGTAAACTCATTTTTGGACCTAGCTAGCTAGTAGTCCATCGATCGATGATGATATGCATGTCTTTTGCGGCGAAAAGTGTCAGCCAATATCATCTATCACAATTCACACAGAGTAGTGATCAGTATATAATTTGACAGATGGCAACAAAACAAGATCGGAGACATGCGGACGTGATTAGCCAATAATGAACGCGTCCAGCTTGCGTTGCCCACTCAGATATATCAGAGATGTATGGAACTAATGAAACAAGATGAGTGACTCATTCATGTACGTCGTCGTGGAGAGCGGGCGGTTGCAGGATGCAGATGCGAATGCAATGCGGCCGCCATGAGAGACAAGCAAAGCTAGGTAGCAAACGGTGGACTAGCTGAACGTGAGAGGAGAGAGATGCAGAGCATGGCAATGGCGATCACACAAGGACTGAGGAGGAACAAGAGCGAGGAGACAGGGACAAGCGGTAGACGCCACGGCTGCTCTCGGGAAAGCCAAGCCCTACCACTGCACTACTCCATGCTTACAGCCAGAGGGGCCCTCCTCTCATCTCTCTCTGCATGCATGTGTGTGTGTGTCTGCGCTGCAGCTGCATATATTTTATGTGGGCTCCATGCCCCGTAGCTGCTGCAGGCTCGGCCACGTGAGCAGTTTACGGACGGCCGGTCAGATAGCTAGCTAGGCTAGCTAGCGCTCCAAAACAGCTAACAAGGATTATATACTTTATAAAATCCTAAAGTTATACCTTTTTAAATAATAGTTTGTTTATAAATTTTGTAGCTATTGTATTTTACAATTTAGAACAAAAATATACATTCCAGACATCTATATATAGCAGCTATCATAATCTCTTTCAGTCTCCAACACATATATATCCCTGCATGTGCATTGTCGTATATATCTCCAACATTTGCATTGCAAGTACCGTGATATATATTCATGGATCGCATCGCACAGGGCCAGACCGATCGACGATGGAAATGGATCGATGGAGTCACAAGCTAGGCACACAACAGGTAGCTTTAATAAAACTGTAGATGGCTAGGCCGCCGGCCGGACGAATGCAATGCAGCATGCTGCTCTGCCGTCGACGGGCCCACGCAGCAGTCACGCAGAGGCTCTCACACACATCACATGTTCAGCACACTCCTACTCTGCTAGCTGCCCATATGTGATATGTGCATCCCGTGACAAATGCACGATTCGTCAACCAACCATAATCATGTACTGAGACCATTGCTTATTACTGCTAGTAATAACCATATCGATCGTTATATGATAATTGTAATTCTAGTTAAGAGGTCAGGCATGCATGCACGCACGTAAAACTCGTGACGGGATCGGACTTACGTTGTGTAGTGGTACTAGTCGATATGATCAATGCGAGCAACAATAATGCGTGCGTGTATGCAGCAAGATGGATGGATCGAACTATCCAATTAAGCAGCTGGCAGCGACAGGCGAGGCCGTGCATGCACGCACGCACGCACGTAAAACTCGTGACGGGATCGGACTTACGTTGTGTAGTGGTACTAGTCGATATGATCAATGTGAGCAACAATAATGCGTGCGTGTATGCAGTAAGATGGATGGATCGAACTATCCAATTAAGCAGCTGGCAGCGACAGGCGAGGCCATGCATGCATGCACGTCAAGTCCATCGATATCTCCACTCCACTGAGATAGCGTACGTACGCTGTAGATGCATGCAGCTGGGGCATGCAACCATGTGCTCAGCCATCCGATATTAATTAATTGCCATCACGCCCCAATTGAAAAGTCTCTACTAGCTCATCACTCCATCCATGCTTTTTATGGACATGTTCAAAAAGCTTCTGTTGATTCCTGCTACTCCTAAAATCTAAAATATGAAACCCATTTAAGTAGTTCAAATTCTGAATCAAGATAGTGGGATTCAATGGCTATAAATAAACTAGAATCTAAAAGCTGAGAAATACCAGTTTCTCTAAATTCTCACTGGATAGATATTCACCAGCTATTTCTCATAATCTGAAGCTCCACAAACAGGCCATATGTATGTGCTTCCACTTCCATCAATTGCTTAGGTATGTTTGGAGGAGCTTTTATCTAAATACTCTGAGGCCCCAAAGCAATATTTGGATTCTCTAGATTTTAAAAATCTTTAAACACAGTCCTTAATATACTAGTACCTCAGACGTTAGCTACCCCTAGGTTCTTTAATTTTTATGAGATATTTTTAGCAATGTGACATCAAAAGTTAGTAGAAATTATTCACCATGACACGGATGATTTTTTTTTCAATTTATTGTTATTAAAATTTTAATATATCTATTTTCTATTACAAAATAAACTTATAAAGTGTTAAAATTAAATAACATCCATAAAAACCACTTCTTCCATCCTAAAATGTAGCGGCATTTAGGCCTAGGCATATATATTAAGGAGATGTATAAAAAACCCATAACATCCTCCTCGGGGTAGGTGAGTACTATGGGTCCGGAAGTAGTTAGATAAAGTAATGAGTAATAAAATCTAAGGATAATATAGGTACTTTAGAGGTAAAAATGATCTTTTACTAACACTAGGTTGCTACAATCGAGATAAATTTTAAATTCTAAAAGACTATATTTTGAGATGAAGGGAGTACTACTCATCACAAAATTAGGGCATCGATTACAATGTTTCAGATATTTCAATTTTTAACACACTATGGCACTAGATAGCCACCAAAAGCTATGTTAACAAATAGACCAGCTACTTAGATCATGTACAACTAAAACCAATTGGATACTCCACCTGTTAGCTACACACTCAAATTAGATGATTATCATATAGAGGGCCTGTTTGGAGAGCTTTAAATTCTAAGAAATAGCTTATGAGTATCTAGCTAGTAACCAGCTTCTGAATTTTAGTTCATTTTTAGATTTTACAGTTACTGAGTCTCATAATCTGAGTCCATAATCTAAACCGTTTGAAGATCTCTACAACTTTAGAAGCTCTCCAAGCTGGCCCATAATAATCAGCACTCCAAAGCACGCCAGTTAAAGACCAACACGTACCAAGGAAAAAATTTCTGGGGTTCGGCTGTACGTCCTGTTTTACAAGATGTGGCCGGGCGAGGCCAATGTGACATCACTACCTGAAAAGAAAAAGAGAGAAAGACTGAGACTTGCATCATCACCATCTAAGATACGCTGGGCACAAGGCTGCGTCGCTCCCAGAATCTAACTTTTCTCTTTTGCCCCCCTTTTTCTGATGCCTTTTTACTACTACTAGACGAGAATGAAATTTGATGGCAACTACTAGCTTGGCATCAGATCAAATCAATCAAACGGATTGGAGGAGCAACCAAAAGTCCAAAGTTCTGTGCCATTTAATGATGAGATACCTACGGAACGAAAAAACCAAAACCAGCAAAGATTGACAAGGATCCTCGGGGGCGAGGACATTAGCTACTCTCTCATCTTCTGCTTCGCCACTGCAGAAGCCTTTAATAGCTCACATGATACATTACATCCAGCAACACACAAGCCTCAGACACAATGATGATGTGCAAGGGCACATCCAAGCCTTTTGTCTTCTCATACCAACAATTTTTCACCACCCGCGCTTGCATCAACCTCACTGCCCAGGTGAATATTCGGATGTCAAACAACAGCCACACAGCTACTGTCTGCCAATGTTTTCAAACAGCTTAAAGGTGCCAAACAACACATGCCACGGTCATGTTTAAAATCATTCCAGATTACAAACTCCGCTCACATACAACGACGTTCTTTAAATCCACGAATGCATCATTCAAATAGTACAGCTACAGCAATCTACCATTATCAGGGCTAACAGGAACCATCATGTTTTCCAGCTTGAAATCCGGTGTCTACTGCGACAAGGGAGCAACCTTACCTGTCATAGCCACCACCACCGGCACGGCGGCCATATCCTCTTTCAGGCATCCGGTAGGGAGAGTACTGCAATGATCTAGATCGCTCCCTTCGGGCCCTGCCACCATATGGAGACCTGTGGGGGGAGTATCCCCTGCCGCCCCTGCCTTCGTAGTAATCTCGACCATCCCTGTGGGGAGAGTACTCTCTGGCATCCCTGTATGGAGGGTAGTCGCGTGTGTCCCTGTAGGATGGGTACATTGGAGGTGGAGATCTGCGGTAGCTATTGCCATAATACTCATCACGACCATAGCCGCCGCCTCCTCCTCTGCGAAATCTTCCACGTGGCTCTCTGCGGTCATATCGGTGACCTGTGAAAGGAAAACTCCAAATTGAAAATCATAATAGTACACAAGAGAACCAGTAAAAGGAGAAAATAGGAGAAGAGATTTAAACAGGACAGTGTAAATACAGCAGTATCTACTTGTCTACAGATTTAGAGGCAGCAAGTCTCATCTGCTTTACATACCAAGATAGCTTCCAGGAGTTGGTGTCCTCGGGCGACCTCGGCGTGACTGAAATAAAACAGACAACAATTTATACAATGTCAGGGTCTAAGCTAGGATATGAAAAGAAGTATCATTCTGGATTGTGTAGGTAATTACAGGTTTCTCTTACAATCAACCAATACATGCCCTGCAATAACGGACCAATGGAGGAAATACGTAATGAAGAGCACAAACTCCAACTAGCAGACATCCAATATTGCTATGCATACGTCACCACACATGCTTGACTAACGAGTTGTGAATGCCCGTTGATTAGTTGATGTGGAAGTTGAAGGTGAATGCTCAGGGATTTAGTTGAAAAATTGCTATGTTTAGTTGTGAATCTTGTAGTGCATAGTAACCCTTTGGGCTGTCCATTGATCAAGCTGTATGAGCTAAAGTTGAAATTGATGAACTCAGCATCTTGATTGTTGCACATAGCTTGCACAATCTCTTCTGAATGATAACCAAAAAAACCTCCAGGTCAACATTCAGGAAATACAAGGTTGCATCGGTATCAATAACCCAAGCGGAGGCGCAAAATATTACCTTTTCAACTGTGATGGTTCGGCCTTCCATTACAGACTGGTTAAGATACTTGATACAGTGTTCAGCATCTTCAACAGTGTCCATGGTGACAAAAGCAAATCCACGAGAAACACGCGTATGGGGTTCAAGGACAACATGGCAACTGGCAACCTAACAAAAAAGAAATGCCATAAGATGGTGCTTCTGCAGAATAAGACTGACTTTATGGAGTCAACTAACCCTTCCTTCTTTAGAGAAGTAATCTTTAAGTTCCCTTTCAGTCACTCTAGAAGAAAGTCCAGTCACATACAGTGTATTTCCATGATTTACAGCAGCAGGCTCCCTATAGCCAAAAATAGGTTAAGAACGTTCAAATTGATTGTTTTACATGTAAATACAGTCCACACAATAACACATTTTCGTAGGGAAAAATGTTATCAATGCCTTACATGGATAGAAATTCACTTTCCTACGGCAACAACTATCAGTACCAGAGTTATTAAGGTGGTAAGGCGAGGCGAGGTACCCAGCCCGAGGACCACCTTACCTTTTACGCGGTAAGGCATAAGGCAAGGTGACGCCTTATAAAACTAAAAATATATATAGTTAAAATTGCAATAGCATATTTAAAATCCAATCTAACAGCACATTTAAAGCCCAGTGCCCTAGTCCAACAGCCTATTTATATAAGTCAAGTCCAACAGCCCATTTAAAGCCCACTAGGTTCTTTTTCCTCTCTAAACCCTCTAGCAGCTCTCTCCCACCCTAATCCTCTCAGCCGCCGCCTCTTCCCCTCTTCTCTTCCCTCTTCCCTCTTCCTCACAGCACCCTTCCTTGCCATGCTGCATCTGGCCCCACCATTCGCAGCTTGCTCCCGATCTGTACCGTGCCTCGCCTCTCTACGCCGCTCACCCAATCCACTGTGTCTCTTTCATGATTGGAAGTCTGAGACACCGTGAAAACCCTAGTGATTGTGGCTGGGCTTTGTGGGCCGCGTAGGGCAAGGCAGTAGGAGGCTTAAGCAACGCCTTGCCACCCCTGCACCGCCTTACCGCTTAAGCAATGTTAGGTTTAGTCCCACATCGAGTATCGATGGTTGGAGAGCACAACTTAAATAGAGGGACAACCCTCACCCATCAGACTAGTCTTTTGGGTTGTAGGGAGCTCAGAATTTAAGTTGTGGCTCCGGTTAAGCCTGCGGTGAGCAGGCCCGGCTCGACCTGGGGGAGCCGACCTGTGGTGTAGCGGGTCGAGCTCTAACAAGCGATATCAGAGCCAGGTTGAAGACCCATGGAGAATCTCCGGGTGCCCTCACAGGAGATCGGGTCGAGCCAGGTGTGCAGGTTCGATGTGTGACGGGGAAGATTGTTGGGTTTAATCCCACATCGAGTATCGATGGTGGGAGAGCACAACTTAAATAGAGGGACAGCCCTCACCCATCAGACTAGTCTTTTGGGTTGTAGGGAGCTCAGAATTTAAGTTGTGGCTCCGGTTAGGCCTGCGGAGCAGGCCCAAGCTCGACCTGGGGGAGCCGACCCGTGGTGTAGCGGGTCGGGCTCTAACAAGCAACGCCTTAATAACTATGATCAGTACTGTACTACAATATTTTTCACATGATAATATATCATTTCTTATTGCTTTGTTACCATCGCACACAACACATGCTAACATATCTTGGAATCACATTTCAGCTATCACAACTAATCTATACAAACATGTGCTACATTTAAATAACACTACACCACAGCTATTATGATATGTTACAGCTAAATTATATACTTGTTTCACAAAATTATGTATAGACTTATTCCCACATAATTGAATAACCTTTTACTGTTTTACATCACAACCATGCTATCACAACATGTGTATGGCTATCATGAACAAAAAAGAAAATACACAAATAAAAGGAAAATTTGATCATATACCCTCCATTTAGATGGAAATTAAGGATTTACCCTATATGTAAGTGACATGTGGAGGGTAAGTCCTCAATTTCCCATTTAAATGGAGGGTATATAATCTAATTTCCCTTAAAAATCTATAAATACTGTAATATTTGCGTGATACACATGTTAGTTCTGCTTTTTTGGTTCAACAGAAACACAGTACATGAAACAGATGGAAGCAGAGGAAGTAATAATAGCAAACGTTTGAGTGAAGAATCCTGAACACCTCACCTCTCATGGCTTCTTGATCTTGACCTCGCCTGAGATCTGGGATCAGGCACTGGAGACCTAGATTGGGATCGAGCTGCATGTGATCTTGACCTTGATTTTGGGTTACCCCTATAAGGAGAAGGGGACCTTGAGTACCTGAAAATAAGAAACTATCACAGGCATGCGACACTAAAAAGTCCTAATAGTTCTGACAGGGATGCGCTTGTGATTAGTAAAGGAAATCAACAGAATAAGCTGGTAAATGTTTAAGCTAACATGCATACCAGTGTCCTATCGTCCTCAATACAAACTATAAAAAATATTAGCAAAGGAAATCCCATGCTTACTAGTAGGGAATCGATGCTAAGAGAAGACAAAGATGATGGGTAGCATGCTGAAATGAAGTCAAGTAAAACATAGTGAAATGCTTAGTAAACCTGCACTTCTAAAGTGTACAGAACAGTGTTTACAAGTCGTCCGATTAATCACGATTAATCGTCCTTATCGGTCCTCTAGACCTGACCAAAGGCTCCGAGGCGACTAGGCCGACCAAACATCTGGTCATCCGATTAGTCGTCGATTAATTGCGATTAATCAGACGACTAGGGGTGTGGGACGACCAGGTTTGGCTGCTGGTTTTTGTTGGGCCTGCTCAGCTGGGCTTAGAAGCAATCTATTGGGCTGCCAATGTGGCCTGTTAGGGTTAGCACTTAGCACTCCAATCAGGGCACATGATTTCTGTTGTGACTTGTGATAGTGCATCTCGTTGCCATGAAGTTGATTGATTCTGTTCAGCTAGAAACTACAGTGCATTTTAAGTCATGCACTGATATTGTGATGCACCAATAGGCGAACCCCACATGAAAACAGCGATGCAGATTGTAGATTGTAGAATGTAACCTAAAGTCCTAAACTGCCTGGGGTCTGCAACAGCTGAAATAACTTACCTACTGTTCTAGCTAATTGGCTAATTATCTGGTGCATAAAAATCTGCATACCAACATACTTGCTTGTGTTGTATGTGTATATGTGTAGATGT
>KE372741.1:236687-250225 GCA_000418225.1 Zizania latifolia | reverse complement strand
GTGTATAGGCTTGGAGATGCTCTTAAGTTCTTCATGTTCCCCAACTGTGAGTACAATTCGCTGTTCATTTTGCATAGACACACAAGGGAGCACTCATCGAAAGTCGAGTGGGCCAAAACAATAGATGAGATTGTGAAAAAGGGATTGAAGGAGAGCAAGGGAGGATTAGGGCTGTGGACTCCGTATCCTGCAGATCTAAGCTCTGTTGAACTCCCTAGTGTAGAAAGAACTTCGCCAGCAGGCTAGGCTGGAAGCGTGCCTGAACATGATTTTTTCGTGATTGTGCAAAGTAGACCACTCTTGTTTTTTTAAGTTTTGTTTTGATCGGAGGAAACAGTGTAGTTTCATGTACATTCTGGTGCAGATGAAAAATGGTGGCAGTATAGGTTAACATTTGGAGTTCTACTTAAGCACTGTGACAATTCCACCCAAACACTGTAACTATACGTAAACCAACCGTGGAATGTAGATCAGATTCATGTTTTTGGTCATGTTAGTGACCAACATATTGTTTCCGAGGGAATGTTACTTGAACAGATGAATCTTACAGGACGCAAACGTTACTCTCTGCTAGTTATTTCACCAGATTTCAGACCCCGTCAAGGTGAAGGGATGTAAAAACAACCGTAATAATTCAGCAATAGCTGCAATTAACCCAGCGCTTAAAATGGTAACTTTTCATTGAATTGATACAAACGATTGTTTCTACATTCTCTGATCTAGCAAAAGCTTCCACAAGGGCTCAGAGTAGAGTGCCAAAATCATTCGACCCTCACAAAAACCAACTTGACTGGAACACGAGCTGGTGCGCATCTCCTCCCATCTATGTTGAACATGAGACCAGGTTGCAAGGTTGCTTTCTTCCCTAGATGGAAATTCAGAAAGCCTTCCAGCTGAACACGTTCTGCGTTGCCTTCAATGCCTCTCCTCAAGCTCACTCCCCAGCCTAGGTCATCTTCCGGTGTATCTGACAGTGTGACGGCCCATCTCAGTGACCTTGGGTTCGTCCTCTTGACCTCAATCCAGGCCCCAATTCTTGATTCCTCATCAATCTTCAGTTCGAAATCAACGCATCCTCCAGCACTTAGTTTGCTCTTCCTAGAAAATAGACTAAATCCATGTCAAGCTGCAGACATGGTCAACTTTATTTCATCATGCACCTGACATGAAACTTGCCCAAATCCGGTGAAAAATCTACCAGCTGCTGGAATCAGCTCAGCAAGAGAAGCGACAAAGTTCTTTGACCTCAGTATTACGCCAGCAGCATAGTTATGCCGTTTAATCAGCAAAGGTGGCCTCAACGAAGAACGGAAGCTGGGAGGCCAATGCCCCTGTCAAGAAAACTATTAACTGACACATTAGCAGGCAAAAAGTTATTTTGAGTACCAGTTCATGTAGAGAATTACCTCTTGGAGATTTGGGTCGGTTGAAAAATCATCACACCGTGCTCCTACTGGTACAGCAGTAACAGATAATGAGTCATTGATATTTGCCAAGTACATCACCTTTGACAATATGAAAGGGCTCCCAATAGGATCATTTTCTGGAGACACGCATCTGTGATCAGCGACAAGCTCTGCTGAGAGAGAATCCTTCTTTCTGACATTGGTCTGGAATACAAACTGTGAACTAACACACGAATTTGTTTCTGAGTTTTCTGGTGCTGAATCTTTTTTGTTTTTTGATGAGAAGCTTCCGGTGACATTGATAATCCCCTTGACCTGAGTGCTTTGTTCTGCAAATGGGCCACTTTTGCTCGATTTGTAGAACACAAGCACTCTTTCAACTTTCTCTTGTCTCTCCCTCAACTGCATTATGTCATAAAATGCTTGTCTCTGCAAGCGCTTCAAGATATCTACCTGAAGTATAAAAACAAAAGAATGAAAGGCACAGGGAGAGCAACACAATCTGCTTGCCTCAGTAACTTTCCTAAGGTGCATGAAACCAGAGGATAGCACATAAATCGACTATGCTACCTTCACACCAGAGCAGAACACCGACAAATGTGTGTTAAATAAATGAGCATCCGAAACTCAGCAGGGAAATCAGTAATACTTCAAGACAATGCAACAAATACACTGTCACCACCTAATTTGGAGGTGCTTGTGATCATTCTTCAGTGAAGCAGTTGAAAGCACTAGTTATGGATATTTTCTACTTCACATAAGAAAGAAACTCCTAAATAACCAAGTTCATGGCTGGCATTGTTCCCCTTTCGCCCCAAACCCTCACAATTTCTTAGTACCAACAAATTCTACAAATCCCACGGGCAGAAAAAAATAAATCTTTTCACCCACTTGTTACATATGCATTCATAGGTAACAGAGGGGAAAAGGCAATACTTGGAATCGGCAAAAGCAGGCCATACTCTGCTTCATCCCCACAGGTAAAATGGGAACATCCCCACGGCGTTGGTCGGAGGTTTGATATGCACCGAATGGAGTGGTGCGTGCGAGCGGATGACGAAAAGGGGGCGAAAGAGAGATTGCTTACGGGGTTGGGGCCGGGAGGCGGCGGAGGGCGGCGGCGGAAGGAGAGGCAGAGGCGCTTGGCGGAGTCGGCGACCTCCATCCTCTTCTCCTTCCAACAAATTCGTGGCAGCTCCGAGACGACGCTTCTGGACGAAACCTCCACAAATTTAAGGGCTTTCTTCTTCCTTCCAACTCGAGGGCTTTAGCTTACTAAGCTTTCTCAAATCTTCAATTTGATTATTAAGTGCTCTTTTGGCATGTGTTTGGATTCATATTCTGGTATTCTGGTTTCTGATTCTAGCTGGAAGTGGTTTTATAATAAATCAGATTCAGCTAAAAAAATATTTATCTACATAATTAGATTCTTATTCGAGAATAGTTAATTGAAATAACAATTATACCTTTGCCTTTGTGTTATATCATATGTGTAATATGCATTATATGTTCTGAAAATATATAAACAAAAACAAATAAATAATTTGATATGAATGATATTACTTATATTGTATAATTGCTAGTGTTTTTTAATCATGTATAAATATTCTTCTGAAATTTTATGGTTATTTCTAATTTTTGTTACTGTAGTTTGATTCACGTAAGAAATAAGGTTTTCTTTATTTTCTCCTACATTAAAGAGAGAATTATTTTTTCTAAATTCTAACATAAATCATCTCTATTTTTATACATAATATGGTAAGGGGAGATTTTCTTTAGAATCGTACGCAGCAATCCGGACTAAAACAGACTAAAAGGCTTTCGATTTCTCTTTGACAAATCTGCGTGCAGAATTGAAAAATACTAGTCTTCAATTTGATTGTTTTTTGGCGAGGGAGTTCCGCTTAGCATTTTCACAAACATCAAAGTACTAATCAGGGTGTTTGGTGATTACTCATTTTGATGTGATACATAGAACTAAAGTTTAAATACATATTTTGCCCCAGCTGATGTTAATTACTTCCTCTTTCAAATTTGCAAACGTTTCTAACGATATGCACCCAAAACACATACTCCATTCCATAGCAAAAATCCCACAAACGTAAGAATTTTGGACCTTTGTCAGCGAAAAGGGGCCAGATGGTGACATATCTGCTTGCAAATTATACATGAACCGCATCCAGTATATAGAAAGAAACTGCGCGTAACTAAACAGAACGATTCCAATGGATCAAAGTGCAGCATACTAGCATATCACATCATACCACATGGAGCTTGAAGCAATACAGATCTGCAATTAACACAAGGAATTGTTCAAACAAGAACACAGAACAAACTTCATACCAGACATAGTAAACAGACACTCTTATTCATCTCTTTCTTACTTCTGAATATGACTGTACTAAATTAGCTCGAGGGAGGGGTTCATATACAAACTACAAAGAGCAACGGGCTCATCAAGACGACGAATGACCGAAGCAGGCAGCAACCTCAGACAGAAACAGATTGTTCTTTGTGGATCACTTGGGCTCTGCATGATGATCGTGTTCAGCGAGCACTGACAAGGAAAGGGTGCTGGCACACACCACATTCTATGGTCTCTGAACCAGATGTTGGGACTTGCACCTGTGGGAAAAGGTCAATTGGATTAAATGGCATGGTGAGACATGCAGTGAAACTTATAAATGGTCCAAAAAGGAATGTCACAATTATTAAACCTGAAGATGGACTGTGCAGATGGGGCATGCAACCTCCCGCATTCTCCTGCCAGATCCATCTGAAGACCTCGAGCCTGTCCACGAAACCAACATGTTATTAGGCAGAACAGCGGAAAGAGCACATTTCTGAAACGGAATACACAACAACTACACAAACCTGAAGACGATTTCTTGTTTATATCCATTGCTTCCTGTATCAAACCAAAGATTATCTTCAGAAAGAATATTTATGTCTTACAGTTAAATAACCCAAAATGGAATGATACTACAGAAGGTTGCTGATGTCTCTGGTCCAGTTAGTGGAGCATTTCTGTACATTTGAACCAAGACAATGTCTGTCCCATGTGCTTTTAGAGATGAGATGTTTTAGTAACAAAAATACTCTCTCCAAAGTGAAGGAAGTTGAGCGCAGTGTTTGTGTGAAAAAATACTGTTCATAAATTATGATGGTCAAATAAAAAAATTAATGAGAGGCCAAAAAGGTGCACCTTAAGTTTTTTGGCAAGATCCTCATGGCTGTGAACAATAGGCCGATTTGCCGCTTCCCTTGCATTGTTGAGTCTTTGAGAAACTTCAGCCTATGAAAATTGAAAAGCATGACATAATTGAGAACAATGCAAATAGACCACTTGACAGAAAGAAAAAGGTGGCCATCTGTCTCAACACCATAGTCCATATTATAAGTCGACAGCTACTTTTGTCCTTAAACATGATAATCCATAAAAATGTAGATATGGTGGTTGAAACAAAACTTTAATGTCACATACTCACATACTCCAAGAGCAGAAAAACCATTAATGTTTAATAATGTGAAGTAACTCCTTTCCCAACAGTGTAGAAACAAGCATGCATAACTTTTCATTGAGAAAATTAAGGTATAACGCCAAATATAAAATTTTGATGTCGTCCAAGCCTAATCTTAGTGATTCATACCGACATGAAGCCTCAGATCAATCAGATAATTTAATATCTGAAGTTGCAACTCACTGTTAAGATTGTGCCATACATATTGTTTTTATTACTCATGTGACAAGTTATATTTTCCAATGCCTGTGTCCTCTAAGGATAGGAAAACACCAAAAAGGTCTGCATAGCATAAACCATAACTAGGGGTCAACAGAAATGGATGGGAAAAACTACCATGCATCTGTCACAAACTCGAACTGGTTGGGCATCAGCATCTGTAGTTAACGGAGTTCTTCCCTGGGTGCACTTATCGCAGAAAATATCACCACAATTTCGACAGTGATGCTGAAAATACAGGCTCACAACATCAAAAGATGGGCCCCAAATTATCATCAACAGATCAACAGCAAACAATTCGTACCCTGCGATTGAAAGCGCTGAAATCTGATGTACATGATGTGCATTTGCTGACAGCTTCATCTGGGACCTAATAGCAAAATTGCAGAAAACAACATAACATAATAAAAAAACTGAAACAAATGGACCTACAAATAGAACCAGATAAAAAGGGAAGTACATGCAGAAATGTAAACGATGTACCAAGAGACCAGATGAATATTTCACTACATTAATGAGGATGAAAAGATAATTGCATACCCAGACATGTGTATGAAATGAAAGGTAGGGCCTATAATACAGGCAAACCACAAAGGTGAATCAAATCAACAGTGCAAATAACAAGCTATAAATCAACTCGGTAGGAAAATAGGCCTTATAAACACAGTCATGAATCCACAAAATAGAGTTACTAGAATCTAGCATTGCAAGTAAGCAAGCAATAACTGAGTTATAATTTACAAATGTGACATTTTGAATACAGTGATAGAGAAAGAACTCACCCAATGGTCTTTCTCCTCATTCATGGGCTTCATTAAGTTCCTCCAATCAAGGAAATTTTTCCTCCCCTCGTTTTGCTGTTCAGAAAGCTTGGCAGCATCAGCAATTGTTGTACTTCTCGAAATGCTGCTTCCACCCATCTCCTTGAACTGTAGTCCAAAGAATCTATTAGCAACCAACCTTTTTGCACAAACCAGGCATACTGCTGCTTAAGAAATGACCAAGAACTGAAAGCATGAAGAATATGTATATCATTAATACAGATGGCAAACCTGCACTGACGCAGCTGTCACAGTGTCAAGAATGGTGTTGGTTGTATAGCTGCTTGACTTCAGCCTTATTCTTCTTGCTTCAATATCAACTGAGCTCTTAGACCAAAAGGCAAAGATACAAGAATCTAACACCTAGATAAATAGCCATAAAAATTAGTAAAAGAAATCACCAAGCATATAGCAAAACTAAAAACTTTCTGACAAAATGCAACAAGAATCCAATACTTACATCCCATCTAGTTACAGTTTCAAGGGGGTATATCCTCAATGTCCTACTAGTATTGGGATCAAGCATCCGAATCCCGTCCAAACCAACCTGCTCAAAGTACAGCCAGATGTTTAATAGTTATTGCTGGGTCATTCCAGAAGTAGACGCAACAAGTACAACAGCATATCAACCATTATTTCAAATCTTCAATAGTCCGATGCAAAAGCTTACAGGTTTGGCCCTATACTATGAATTTACAATTACTTCAACATTTTCCTTATTACAATGGTATTGTAGATGCAATTTCCAGAACTATACATTGAATTAGTTTCATACTGTGATAATTTTATATTGCATCTGTCTCATGAAGTTAACAAAGGGACAGTGCCAGGAACTTTGTCTACAAAGAAACTAAAGCAAGACAACCACTCCATTGAATCCATTCTCAGCCCTTTCATCAAACCACCAAGTATTGCTAATAGGATGGTGGGGGAAGTTGATTCTGCCACAACTATTTGATAGGCCTCTCGCATTGTTTTATCAAGCACTTAACATTTTTAATTTTTTACTTTCACATCCTTATGAAGCTCAATACTACCTGGCTCCGGTTTCCAGATAAAATAAACTCAATCTTCTTCCCACATTTGACAGGGTCTACTTCATCCATAACTTTGACTTCTTGATAAAGTAATAGTTCTCTCTAACTAAGTTCTAAATTGTTTGATAGCTTTAGTTTTTTTACCATCAAAATGCCCATAGCATAATTCCTTATATACCATGTATTGACATCTAGGAAACAAACAACTCTAATTGGCATCCATTCTCATTTCTCAATTAGATGGCATTCCACAATGGTCCAATTTTTCCATAGGAAACTAGCTCATCAAGCCTCTGCAAATTAACCTTTCAGTCTCTGCAAGCACTTATGCACAAAGCAGGTGCAGACCAAAGTCCGTTATACCAATTTGGTAATATATCAATATTTTCAACAATCCGCTAACTCAAAACTCAAAAGTTCAAATTATGGTCATTACTCCCCATGCTGCAAATACTATCTAAGAAGATATTAAAAGGAGCCACCACATTCACTCTTACTCGCTTAGTACCTGGAAATTACCACGTTAATTGGAGAAAAAGAAAAAATAATAAGTGTTGGTTGTGGTGGGTCCAGATTATAATGGTGTAGATTGACTGATATAGTTGTATGAGAAATACAATTGTATTATAGAAATAGAGATAGGATTGTATAGCAAAAACAATTATACTTTAAATAACGTGTTATTGCGCGGTAAATTTAACTAGTTCCTATTGAGAGATCAGAGCACCCGGTTTCAACTCAAAGGGATCAATTTTCACAGCTAACTAGCCACACTGGCTTTTGACTAGCATGTATAATGTATACACAATAG
Organism: Zizania latifolia; assembly: GCA_000418225.1. Classification (NCBI taxonomy): domain Eukaryota; kingdom Viridiplantae; phylum Streptophyta; class Magnoliopsida; order Poales; family Poaceae; genus Zizania; species Zizania latifolia. The sequence continues at coordinate 242,410 of KE372741.1, read as the reverse complement.
TTATCTCTGGCAGCAACCGAGGAGCAGAAGATACTACCTGGCAGAGCACATCCATGGGGCTGCCTGCACCCTCCGGCAGCAGCTTCACCCGGAACTTCTGCACCCCACCCCTCACGTCCTCCGACGTCTCCACCTTCGGCACGGCCCGCACCACCTTGGGGCTCGGCGAACTGCCCCCGCCACCACCTCTCTCCTTCGTCAAACCAATGGACCTCCCGTAGTCATCAAACAGCGGGGAACTCGACCTCGGCGCGGTGCCCCTGGCACCATACGGCTCCGGCGCGTCGCCACCGTTGTACGCGTATACCCCATCGTCGGACCATCCGCCCCCGGCCGCCTTGGGCGGGTACAGCTCCTGTCCGTATCCGGATCCGGATCCGTAGCCGTAGCTGCCGGCCCGATCTAGCGAGGGGTAAGGCGAGGGAGTTGGGTTGTGCGGAGACGGCAGGGGAGGCGGCTCGTAGGGGTAGTACGGCTGCGGTGGCGCGGCCGGTGGTGGCGGGGGAGGCGCGTACTGGGAGAGATCTGTGGGCGGCGGAGGGTAGCTGGGGTACGCGGCGGAAGCGGGGGCGGTGAAGTCCGTGGAGTAAGGCGAGTACGGGGGCGCGGAAGCGGAGGGGTAGGTAGCAGGCGGTGGAGCGGCTGGGGGCGCGGAGGTGGGCGATGGGTAAGGAGGGTAGTACGGGGAGTACTCACCGGCGCCGGGGGGATGCATCGCCTATTCGCCGGCGTGTCGGGCTCGGATCGGTGGGAAGGGAAGGCGAAGGGAGCCAGAGGAAGGAGACGACGACCGAGGGAGTGGTTGCCGGTGGCGCTTTTTGCAGGAAGCACCCCAAGGTAGGTTGTATTAGTGGATAAGGCCTCTCTTTGTAAGAAACCTTGGTCCTTGGGTTCAATTGCAAAAATGCAAGATTTTGATCTCTGCATCTGAATGAAAAGCGGGAGCTGATTTATTGGATCAAGGATTAATTAATTATTTTTCTAATGACTGATTAACATGAACAGGTTAAAAAACTTGAAAATCATGAGCAAGTTCAGCCAGGAGCAATGTGGTTGGATAAACTTCAGGTCCTTAATTTGGTCTCTGTCTGTCTACTTTCTAAACATGTACTAATACCACGCATCGATCTCAGATTTACCGATCCATTATGGCCAGTTGATCACCTTGGTGATCTGCTGCTTAATGGCTTGGGCATCAACATACTCCATTTTCCATCTGTCTCTGTCCAGACAGACAGACTGAACTGCAATGCTGTCACTGCTTGCTAAATATTCTCCTTTTTGTTAATAATGGTTGCATCTCGCAATTGCTTACCATCTTGTCTTGCATGTGTAAGATGTGATGCAAACCTAAAATTCGCAGAATAAAATTAATCTGCTGATGCATATATGTGTCACTAATCTCTCTTACCTTTGACTTGCACAGGAACTCCTAAGCCAACATTGCAACCAGCCAATCAACATATGTATTGGAATAAACAACAGTAGATTAAGCCCAGTTGCAGGTCAAGACTCGAAGCTTCTGACGAAGCTGATGAAATTTGGCAACAACTGAGTCTAGACACAGTGTCCAAGTACATGGTACCTTCACCTTCTTGCCGGAAATTGCCCTCTTTGAGGGGCACTTGGTTTCTTCACAAGTAGCTGATAATTGAGAGCTAATTGAGCTAATCGGTTGCGATCGATTACGATTATCAACTACCAAACTGAAGTTATAGGCATCTCCTCGGTCACTCTTGGGGGATTTGTACTTTTGTCCTATAAAAATTGGTGGATTTTATATTTTTGCCTATATAAATAAGAAAATAGATGATCAGCTAGAAAATCGAACAGCATATCGGATGATCATAATTAATGTTAATTTCTGGTATCTCAACACGGTGTCCTTGATCTCTCAGCAAGAACAGTAGATGATTTTGATCAGCTTAGACAAACGCATATTTAATTCAGCTGCCAAATAATGATTGTGCTTTGTCCTAACTCCTAATAGAGCTTATCCCCTTTCTTGTTGATGTTCTGAGAAGAACATGGTGCCATTTCCTCACTTTCATTAGTCCTAATAATGCTCTCAGGAATGTGTTTGTTTTAGTTGAAGTTAGCTGCACAGCAGCTGACGATGGAAAAGTTTGTCATTTTCCAAAGGCGGCTTTTAGTTTGCTCCTGATTTTAAAACCAGGCATTCCAAAGGTCGGCATTAACAAACATATCTTGCTCGTTCAGAAAAATTCAGGCCTTCTTCAGCAGCTGACGACATTTGCATCCAATTCTTCTGAAAATGACATTAGTTAAGTTGCATCTGGATTCCAAACAATAGCATGATTGGGATCAGGGCGAGTATTAGTTTAGGTATCAGGATTAATACACATGGGTCACGACAAAGTAAAATGCAGGTTCTGGACTAGCTGAAAATATCTAGTAGATGTAAGACCAAAAGTGCAGACATCACAGCAAAAGGAGGCAAGAGATAAAAGAGTAATGCAATTCACAACAACTAATTAAACCCTCTGTAATTGACACTGAAGCTCTATCTAGACTTTGACTTGGGATTCATTAATTTGTTTGAGGCAAAAAGGATCCCTATGTTGTGTCTGAATTAAAAGTTGGGGTCTTTGATGAGTCATCTTTTGCCTACAATTATACTCCAATGATTCAAGGCGATTATATGTTCTGGAGAGCGACTATGTGTGTTCAAGCAAGTTCATCAGCAGTTAAGATGTGATAAAGTAGTTTATATTATACCATGTCACCTGATCCAGTCTTACCTATATGTATGCTACTATCAAGCATCAGCTTCGGTCAGATATGTAGACTGTAGCTTATGATTAAGTAGTGTTGTGCTACATATATATATATGCTCATTAGTTAATTTCCGTCACAACACAATGCAATTCTGCAATATACAAGCTTGTATATCTCAATCTACCGCTCAATGACAGTAACAGTTCATCTCTATCTCACACCAGTGAGCTATGAGCCACTGATCACGAAGGCCACGGGTCTTGAAAAGAAAGGAAGGCAATTAGCATGCAGATGGGGATGATTCAGAGGATAGCTACCGTCCACTTTTAGATTGAACGAGAGATAGCTTGCTAGCACATGACTGTAGAAAACATTCAGAAAACCTGACCTGAAATCAGCAGATCAGATCAGACATGGGCGTCACAGCTCTCACTCTCACTCTATTCCTACAGCGGCGCGGCGGCAGCATGGCGTCGGTGCGGCGTTGCCGCGGTGGCGGGCGTCACGGGCGGCGCAGAGGTGGGCATCACGGAGGCGTGGCCGTGCGTGGAGGCACGCGAGGCGGTGCCCGGTGGCGCGGTTGCGTGCGGCAGTGCCAGGCGGCGGCACGCGATGACCGGCAATGGCGCGGCGGCAACGGCGCATCGGTGCGCGGAAGTGAGCGGCGTCGGTGTCAGCAGACGATGATCAGCGGCGGCTAGGGCGGCCACGATGTGGGCTCTTCTGTTTATCGGTGCACTACTGAGCGGCGGCCATGGGACGGTGCGTAGCGGTAGGGATCGGAGCGCGGCAGCGCGGAGACCAGGAGACGGAGCGCGGCGGCGTGATGTCTAGGAGGTGGCGTTCGAAGGCCGATGGTGGCGCGCGGCGTCCCTCGACGGTGGGTTGGGAATCGGATCTGTCTTGCGGCGATAGCTGTGCGGGATCCGAGGTTGCTCGGAGCTGGCGGCGGTCAGCTCCTCTGCGGTGTGGTTTCCTCTGATGACGTCTCGACAGTCATTGGTTGTCTCTTCTTGTCTTCCTCTCCTTCCTTCCTTTAGAGCTCCTTTCCTTTTGCCAGTGTTCCTTCTTGGTTGTGGGGTGCTCCTTCAGTCTGGTAATAGTCGTCTTCGGGACTTGTGGTCTTCATCTGTTGATATTGCCATCTGTAGGAGTGGTGCCAGTGGCAACGCGCTAGCCTAGTTTAGGGGCGGCAGGGTGTTACTTGTCCGGATGTTTTCATTTTTCCTGATTACTGTCTTCTAGGGCAGTACTCTTGTATTTTCTTTTTCTATATCAATATATATATCCATGCTATATTGTGTGGATTGCTTAAAAAAATATATATCTGAATTAACTCTAAGGTGTGAAGGGAGAGTTTAGCTAAAATTAAACATGCTATATATATTAATGCATCCACATCTTCCTTTTCTCAAGCTGATCTAGGATAAGCCAGCTCGCACCAATCGCATATCGATTAAATAAAAAGCAGATGATTAAACAGGACTAAGTAATAATCAATACCCACCCATAGGGCCATTTTCTAACATCTGTATAGGCCATTCAATAAGCTAAGCGTGTCAGCGCAACACCACACATCTATCTCCATCGATCAAACGATCGCACGCATGTATATATAACCCCCCAAAGCTATCACGCAGTGTAGTACTCGATCCAATAGGGCCATGAAATATCTCGATCGATCTCTCGCAGCAAAGTAAAGCAGTGTAATTAATTATGTAACAGTGGCACACTGCTCTTACTAAAAAGCTTAAAGCTAGCTGCTGCTCATTTAGCTTAAATTAAGTTGATGTAGATATAGATATCCAAAGACGAGCGAGTGAGCAACCAAATTAAAGCAGCGAGCACTGGTAGTAATTGTCGCTGCTAGCTATCTGCTGCTGCTGTTAGCGATCGATCATCCAAGCTAGCTAGGTGTAGCTTCAGTCATGGCGAACTACCAGATGGTGGTGCACGCGGCGGCGGCGGCGGCGTGGAGGGAGCCGGACAGTCCGCAGCTGAGCATCATGAGCGGCTGCAGCTCCCTCTTCTCCATCTCCACCCTGCGGGACGAAGACGACGGCGCCTCGTACGTCCTCGCCGGTGCCCACCACGCGATACCCGCCACGCCGGTCTCGCTCGCCGGGTTCTGCGCCGGCGACGAGGTCGACAAAGAGGTGAGGCAGCAGAGCGGCGGCAGCGGCGACGACCGGAGGACCATCAGGATGATGAGGAACAGGGAGTCCGCGCTACGGTCCAGGGCCAGGAAGAGGGTACGTTCACTAATCCGATCCGTTAATTTTCGGTTAATTCAAACAAAAACTAATCCCATCCTTCCTATGTATATACACAACCAAAATTAACTACCAATGCGTATACGTACGATGCCAGTGTATATATCTGCGTATATCTAACGGTATTTCCTTGTCATGTTGTATGTACTTCTCTGCATATGCATGTCCTCCCCTGAATTTTTTTCATGTTCTGACAAAAGATTATCGGTCAAATATTATTATTAGAGAAGTTTTACGGTCCTTGAGGAGGTACCATATTTTTCAGTGTTAAATTTAGTACTTGATAGAGGTATCAAAAATAACACTGAAAAATATGACACCTCCTGATATCTTCTCAAGAACTATAAAATCACTCTTATTATTAAGAAGAAGAAAAACATAGGTTATATATAATGTACTAAATTACTGATCGACAACTGTTTTCAGTGTTGCTAGCTATAACATGGAAAATTCTCTTTTTCAAATTGAATTTGAATCGAAAAACAGCTCCTTCCGATTTCAGAACAGAAAATGTTGCTGATAACAGCTTACACAATGAAAATTTTCAATATGTTTCCTATACAGGTTTATATCATGTGAAATCTAGGAGTAATATATCCTCAATGGTGCATAGGTGATATCTGTGTGTATCTTGGGCAGATCCTGTGTGGACTGAAACTCTGAACTTCTGAAGCATAGTGAGTAAGTTTGGTCAATTTTGTTAAAGGCAAC
>KE372741.1:194921-222867 GCA_000418225.1 Zizania latifolia | reverse complement strand
GGTAACCTTGTCAGTTTAGAGGGGAAATAGTTACCAATAATGCAGCATGAAGCCCATGTTCACCTAGACTGTAAAAGAAAGTGACAATTGCTGTCCCTGACAAAGTCGTGCTGCAGGAGACAGTAATCACTCATCAGAACATTAATGCTCTCGTTAAGATCGTGTTAGTTTCACAAAAATAAGAGAAGGATGGCACGAGTTAACAGTCAGGCATAAGAAAAACTCCACCTGCCAGTGAGTAGAGCAACCATGTCCGGCAACGAAGGCAAGCCGCCCTTGTGCGGCGGAAGCCTCGGCGTCAGATCTTCATCGGAGGAAGAGGAAGAAGATGTGGTAGCGGAGCAGGATGAACCTTGTAGGAGGGGATCGCAGGCTTCGTCAACGAAGGAATTGGCGTTGGAGTCTAGGACGAACGCCCTGAGGTAGATGGCCGTGGCCGCGGCGGCGGCCTAGAAGGTGGATGAAATCGGGAGGAAGCACACGGTGAGGGTTCCCGAGACAAACCCGGCCACGGATACACCGGCAAGGAGCCCGAACGCCGCCGCTCGCCGCGGGCAGAGGCGACAAGGAGAAGGGCTGAGACCGAGAGATCAGGCAAGTGGAGGCGAGAGCGAGAGAGAGGCGGCGGCAATCAAGAAATTGCAGGTGATTAGGTTAGCGTGGGCCAGATTAGCACCAGCGAAATAAGGGCTGAGATCTAATAAAAATAAAAGAAATGCTGAAATTTATTAGAGGATAGGATAGATTTGAAAGAGCAACCGAGCAAGCAAGCACCGTTTAATCAAAGAGAAATTTTATAGACTTTTAGGAGATACCAAAATATATCATATTTTTTAGTATTAATTTTAATATCTATTACCTTGCTACCTCAGGTATAATCAAAAGTATAGCATGCTAATCCAAAGATGCAACGTTCTTCAAAGTACGACGTCACTGAGCATTCTTTTCTGAATTGTTGGACTGAAGAAAAGAATGGAACCTATAGTCTGCTACTCCCTCTCCAGCTAGTCTTGTCGAACCATTGACGTCCACTTGGTCCAAGATTATGACAAGAGAAGCAACCTCTGTGCCATATTCTGTTCTCATCAATGAATTCTGAAACCAGAGACACTGTTCCATTTGTCACGGCAATGCCAGATTGCCAGTTAACCGACCCTTGACCCGCATCAATGCACCGCTCCTTCGAAGAAGTGGAACCCGTCGCCGGAGAAGAAAACGGGGTTGGCGGCGGCGGCAACCGGCGAGGTAGTTGGCAAGAGAGTAAATCCTGGGTTTATCCGAGGTAATCAGCGTAGATCTGGACCGTCCATTCTTGAACGCACGGTACATATCATCCCGCACGCGTTCATTGGTGTGATCCAAGTCCAACTCGCTAGTAGATCTAGGCCATCCATCTTTAAACAGATGGTCAAGCGTGCCAGTAAAGCGAATCGATGGCGCAATCCCCGCCCTTTTATCTGTCATCTGGTCCCACCTGTCAGATTCCCCCATGGGCTAATCTCGTTCGATGCCAGCAACCTCCTCCGCTTCCTCCTGGTTCACCGGCGTCGATCGGAGCGGCTCCTCTCCGCCAAATCTTACGAATCCATCGCTTGGACCGCCGCTGTATCCATGCACACGAACGCCAGCGACGCAGACCACATGAACACCGCAAATTGTTCGATAGAATGAATGGGAGAGACAGAGATTTTTGTAGATAATGTAAAAAAGTCAGAGTTGTCTATGCAGTGAAGCTTCACCGGTTAAGGAACCGGTGAAGTGAGACGGCCCGTAAGGCCTGTAGGCTTCAACGTGTTTTCGCGGGCTGTGGGAAATATTTTCTGGTTTTTCTCGTGGGCTTCCGCCGAAGAGCCTGTTTTGAGCTGTGAGTGGGATAGTTTTTTTCGAACGTTGGGAATCGCGCTCCAGGGTTTCTCCGCTGCGATCTCGCGCTCCAACTTTCTCTACTTTCTCCGCTGCGGTCTCATGCTCCAGGCTTTCTCCACTGCGGTCTCGCGCTTGGGTGACCTTCTCTCCGCTGCGGTCTCGCGCTTGGGTGTCCTTCTCTCCGCCACGGCTGTGTTGTTCGATCGCCGGCGAAAATCTCCGGTGAGTTGCTGCTTTTTTGCTGGATATTGGAAGATTTTGTTAGTCGGTTCATGGTTGGATGTTTATGCGTGCGGAGTATCCTCGTGCCGGCAATGGTAGGCACCGGATAGGGCGAGGTCGATTTCGGGGAGCAGAAGTCGGGTCTCCGGCTGTTTTGTAGGCATGCGCCGCGTGGTCACGGGACAAGGGAAGGGGGAGACGAGGGGGAGGGTAATGGCGGAGGAATTGTGGTGGGCTGCGGTGTTACGCGAGGTGCGTTGCTTGGAGCTGGGTTTCCCATCGTTGATGGAGATGACGAGGGACTAAGGTAGGCGAAGCTAGGGTTCGGTGTGCGTTCTGGGGATCTAAGGTTTCCGTCCGGGAGAGACTTTGTGCGGTGTACTGCTCTGCGATTGGGTTTGGGTTTTGGGGGTTTTTGCGGTTTGGACAAACTCGACATGAGGAACCTGATGACAGAGTTCACAGGTCATCTCCATGAGGAATTATTTGCTGCTGTGAGTGTTCTTTATTTCTTCCCCTCCACCTTACTTGGCCTTGTTTTCTTTTCTACATTACCGAATTAATGTAAAATTAATTTAGGATCGTGGTTTTATTGTTGTTGTGTAAATAGCATTGGATAATTAGTTGCAATCCCAGGTAAAAAGATGGAAAATCATATGCTGATATGCAGGTTTGGTGTTAACTCTAGGCCGTTGCATATTGCAAATTCCTTATGTTAATTTTAAAAATGCATTAATGTAATGCATATTTTAATAAACTAGCAATGTTACCATTGTCTGATCTATATGATTTTTATATGCAACCTTTGTTTCGGTCAGTCAGCAAAATATGTTGACAAAGTAGTGCACGAATTTATAAATGCAAACTAGCTATGCTTACATTTGTGTATTTTTTGAGGACTATTTCTTGTGGAGTTTCTGCTTTTGTTTCCTGTGATCTCTTCATTTTCTTTGAAGCTGTTGTTTTGGATAGATAAGATCCTGGTATTTTGGATAGTAATGATGCTGAAAATTTCGATACGAATGATGCTGGTAATTTGGGTAGACATGATGCTTGTAATTTGGATACACATGATGCTATTGTTTTGCATACACATGATCCTGCTAATTTGGATAGTCATGATGCTAGTAATCTGGGTAGTCATGATGCTGGTAATTTGGATAGTAATGATGCTGGTAATTTGGATAGTAATGATGTTGGTAATTTGGATAGACATGATGCTGACAATTTGGTTATAGATGATGGTTTGCTTGGTTGTAATGAAAACATAGCCTGCAATACAGCTGAAGACCGTACTTCTCACATTGTGCAGTCAAGCACTATGGAAAATGTTCATAAAGAATTATTTGTTTTCAATGGTCCTCCTCAATCTGTTCAATATGCTAACTATTTACAGAATTGTAGTTATGTTTCTGCTCGAAATGTACCACCTTGTCAGCAAGTTTTTTTCCCGTCATCGATGGAACAACATTTATTTCAAGATCTCTCAAACCAACTTCCTTGTCTTGAGTACAGGTTATGAAAGTGATTTTTTTTCTTTTGAAGCTGTTTTTCTAATCATTTATTACAATTTATTTTTCTTTTTCAGCCCTCAAATTGTTCAGATTGGTTCAACATGGACTGACCAAAGAACCTTAACTCTTTCTATGAGGAAAAAAGTTAATCCATTGGTAATGGACGCCTTTATTGCTGCTTTTATGATTAATCAAGAAATGTTGAATTTGTATGAGGAATCGTCTTCTGACACAATATGGAAATATATTGTGCCTTTTAAATCAGTAGTTAGTGTTGTTATGCTTTTCCCATTTTTATGTTGGAATATCTGTGATGCTTTGTTCTAATTTGGTATTTTTTTTAAAAAAAAATACATGTACAGCAACATCTTATGAACCTAGGATTAGATCATTCGAAATTCAATTACCTCTTCACTGAATCATATACTGGTTTGAGACTTGATAAAACTGATTTGGTATTTCTTTCAATCTTAACCTTCTTTAATATTTTGTTTTTGTTACTTCTTTACTTTAATTGTACACTAGTTCTGACAGTAGTAGTATTCTTTGATTTCAGATTTTTTTTTTCCCATGCATTGTTCAAGATCAGTGGTTTGTACTGATTGCCAACTTCAGAAAAAAAACAGTTTGGCTTGCTTAATCCTGATTATGGATGTTCTAACATTACTCAAGTGGTGAACAATATTATCTACAATGTGAAGTGGTTATTTTTTGCTGCTTACCGTAGAAATCCTTATTTTAATATCAAAGATTTTTTGTCAACCATTTAGATGTTCCAAAGCAATCTTCTAGGTTTGTTTTCTAAAAAAAATTTTAGTCATTTCATATATTTTTAATTAAGTTCATTATTCTTCCATTTTCTTTTTTCCAGAGATGATTCAGGCATTTTTACTTTGAAGTATATTGAATCTTTTGATACCATCAGTGTGGCAAAATTCTCTAATGTGAGTTCATTTTCATTTGTTGCATATATGAGTATGAACAGTTAAGTTTTCTTAATTATTGTTAATGCTCTGCAGTTTTCTGATTTTTTTTGTGTAAGCTGATGTTCATGCTTTAAGGTTGAAAATTTTGTGTTATCTAGTCACTCACAAGTATAACAGGGCTAATCATGCCTATGTCAAATGGTTTGTGCAACACTATGTAAGTTTTTTTGTAATCTTGTTTCTTGTCATTGCATTTTCTGCCTTTAATTGTTTTTTTATTATGTGCAGAATCTCCATTCTACTGATTGAAGATTCCGCTTGTTTACTTTCCTTTCTACTTGGATTCAGGCATTTTTTTTACTTTCAAGTATGTTGAATCTTTTTTATATTATCTCTTTGGTAACATTGTCTATTGTCAGTTTTTTTTTGTGTTGCATATATGAGTATGAACAGCTAACTTCTATCATTTCTTGTTAATATTCTGCTTGTTTGTGAATCTTTTGTTTGTAGGCTGATGTTCGTGCTTTAAGGGTAAAATAGTTGTGTTGTACAATCACTCACAACTATAAAACCATAATCATGCTTATGTCAAATGGTTTGTGTAGCACTATGTAAGTATTTTCTAATCTTTTTTCATTACATTACAAATGTCTACTTTTAATTGTGTGTTTTTATCATATGCAGAATCTGAATTCTACAGTAAAGGTCATTATACCATCGATTTGTTTAGTTTTCTTTCTACTTGATTTTATAATATGTAATATCATGGCTATGTAATTTTTTTCTGAACTGGCATGGTGATATTGTTCTGCATTTTGTACTCTGTTATGTGAAAATTTTATTTTGCACAATGTATTCTGTTTATTTCGAAGAAATACCCCTTTTGTAATTCTAATTTAGTTATAGTGTAATTTTTTAATATAAATTGTAATTTATTTTTTTTCAATTTTAATGAGTTTAATGTTTTATAACGAAATAAATAACTAATATTCAATTTAGTACATTAAATTATTTATAATTATATAATTTTTTAATATAAGTTGTAATTTTTAAATTTTTATTCATTACTTTGAATTGTTTTGAATGTAACATATGATTTTATTTGTTAAATTTATGATTTTGTTGTATTTTTTAAAAATCTTATTATATATGATACTTAAATTATTATCGTACAATGTTATATAACTTGTAATTTTTTTGTTGTAAGTTTATTTTATTTTTTTAAAATGTAATTGTTTCAAATTTATTTTTATGCAACTACGTGGCCAATTATTTCTAACTATTAGTTCAATATCCACATATTTATATTTCGAATTAATAAATTTTGTTATTTTTTTTGGCAGTGTTGTAAGTTAACGTAATATATTGTAAGTTTTTCAAATATGTTGTAAGTTGGCCCAACCCGTAAAACCCCTTATCTAACCATGTGCCCGCAAAAAAAAAATGTAATATTTCAGATTTTTTTGTATTTTTTAAAAATCTTATTATATATGATACTTAAATTATTATTGTACAATGTTATATAACTTTTAAATTTTTGTTGTAAGTTTATTTTATTTTTTAAAAATGTAATTGTTTCAAATTTATTTTTATGGAACTACGTGGCTAATTATTTCTAACTATTAGTTCAATATCAACCATATTTATATTTCGAATTAATAAATTTTGTTATTTTTTTGGCAATGTTGTAAGTTAATATAATATATTGTAAGTTTTTTAAATATGTTGTAAGCTAGCCCCACCCGTAAAACCTCCTATCTAACCATGTGTCCGCAAAAAAATTTAAAAAAAAAACTTATTGGGCCCATTTGCCTATTTAGGCTCATTCGCAAGGCCCACTAGCGTTCTTTTGGGCCGACAGTTGACTTTTCTATTTTTGCCGTTAATTTTTGACCATACACAGAAGATTTCATGTGGGACCGTGCGGAAAAGACAAATCACGCAGGAGCGTGTATAGTCTTTCCTTTCTGTTTGACCCGTTGGCTTGGTGAGTTCAATTATAGAATAGAGGGTCTTTTGAAGCATCACCAGTTAAAAAACCGGTGAAGCTTCACCGAGTATAGCCTCCCAAAAAGTCAACGTCTATACCCAAACAAACAGATGTACACAGCCATAGAGAGACGTAGAGATAGAAATCAACAGGTACCTCGTTGTCTAAAAATGTAAAGTTTTCACCTTTATTAGTATAAAAAAGATTAACACAGCTCACTTATCACCGAATCCAACAGTAAATCCTAGTAGATATACACATCAATCGGAAAAAATAATTATCCTATAGTGATCTATGATCTATCTATGCTTTTCTGAATAAAAATCGTGTGCATGTGTTATGTACACAGCAGCCAGCTCGAATCACAGCTCACACCACTGCCTCTCCACTCTGGACTCTGAAGCAATCATCAGACGATGGCTGCAGCCAGCAGCAGAAGCATCAGGGAGAGGAAGACGCCCCCGGGCACGCGGCCGGCATGGCCTGCGCTGCTCTGCCGCGGCAATGGCGCGGCGCCGGGGAACGATCCGTTGCCGGCCGGCGACTCGTTCTCCTGCGGATTAACCTGATTGGTCAGGGCGGGGCTCCCAGCGTCGTCTCCCGTCTTCACGTCCTTGTAACCTGAATTCAGTTGGTTGCCACAGTGATCAGATTCAGAAGCTGGTCAAGTTTTTTTCTTGCTACCTGCAGCTGGATGAGAAGATACTTACAGTCGAATTTCTGCCAGCCCAGGACGGATCGCTCGCGGTTGAAGACGACCTTGAGGCCGGTCATGAAGTTCTCTGCGTGCACATTGAGCATTAGCTAACTGAATATCGTTCAGAAATGCACTAGCTAACTGAAGATTGAAATCAACAAGCGACAACTACATACGGCCAATGATGTCGACGGGGATGTCGCTCTTGATCATCGCCAGGCAGTAACCGATTGGACGAACCTGTCGTGGAAAGAATCGAGTTCAGCGAAAAGCTTTGATTAGCTGGGGTTCAGCTACTCATCATCATAGATAGTTTCGGAGATGCAACTAGTGCATCTTGTTCCCTGGCTTGGTGATCTTTACCTTTCCGTTTGTCAGCTGATCTACGATGAGAACAAATGGGCGAAGCACCGGGAACACGGCTCCTCCCTTGGTCGTCAGGCTCACCACAGGCGGTTCCACCGTTGTTTGGTTATGACTGCATTTCCAAACAGCATTAGATCGATCAACAATTCAACATCAGCGAGATCATGTAAATGCTGATGCTGCCTCTGCTGGTCTACAAAGAATTAAACCACTTGTGTTTTTCAGCACTGTAAGATGGGCCTGCAATTTTGTATGGAACACAGGAATTTAAGAAGGAACGGTTTTATTCTCTGAACTCTGAAGAACCGGTGAAAAAAAGTTATGCTACCCAGCTGAAGTTAGCCAGTCCAGTGTGGCTATGTACAAAAATGATGTGTATTGCAGGAGAAAACAATCGATATTTGCATGCAACTCTCTACAAGCCAGAAGCAATTCTTACCTCAACTCATAGCAGTACTCGAAAGGAAAAGTGTCAGAACCATCAGTACTGAAGTTGACTCTCCTCTCGCTGACCTGCGAGTTGAACTGCAACACAGCAAGGAGGAGTAAGTGTCAGGACCCATACCCTGTTCATTGCATTATTCTATTTGCATGTTTTTATCAACTTGGGTTATCAACTTGGGCTTAAGTATAAGCCCCATTTCTGAAGCATCCGTTGTTTGGTGGATGGTGGATGAATCTAACAGCTTTCGTCAGAAACACGTTCCAATGGCTGAGGATATTGTCAGACCAAGACAGGTACGAACAGAACTTACGCTGGTGGTGAGCGCCGTGTAGGCTGGATCGTTGAGGTAGGTGAAGGACGTGCCCGAGTCGACGACGGCGGAGAATCCCACCGGCAAGCTGTTGCTCCCAACGTCCATCGACGTGACGCTGATGTTGTACGTTGGGCTGCACGCACAAATTCAGTTTCACCAATTGAAGCTTCAGTACTTGAGTTGCTGCAAATCATGGACATGAGCATTTTGCTTAGTCCGGCGGAAAAAAGAAGGATTTTTTGCTTACTGTGTGCTTCTAACGATGAAGGGCGTCTCGGCCTGGTCGCGGCTGCCGGTGTCGCCGAAGGTGATCCGGCCGACGCCGTCGCGGCTGAAGCACATGGAGAAGCTGTCGGACTTGACGACGCCGCTGCTGGCGAGGATGCTGGGCACGGACACGTTGTCCATGCCGAGCCCCATCAGACCATCCATGGCCGCGCCGTCGAGGAACGCGCCGGTCTGCACCTGCCCACAACCGAAGACGATGGGCGCCTTCACGGCGGCGCCGGCGCCGGCGCCCCTCTCCCTGGTGAGGTAGAGCACGTCCTCGACGAGCACCCCGGAGGAGGAGGTGTTGGCCGACACGTACCGGACGGCGTAGGGGCAGCTGCTGTTGCGCGTGGCGCAGGCGTTGGGCCGCTCGCAGAGGCCGTTGTCGCAGGTCACCGTCTTGCTCGTCGACGACTGGGCAGGACTGTATGGCCGGAGATCGGGGCCGCCCTGCGCCGTGATGTTGGTGATGGCCGAGCATTGCTTGCAGTCGCAGGGTACCCAGAAGAGGTCGCTGCCGGTGTCGAGCGCCACCAGGAACGTCGTGTTCGGCGTGCCCACCGCCACCTCCGCGTAGTGCAACCTGCGAATCGATCGATCGATCGGATCAACTAAGGTCGCAAAAGGAATCTGCAAGAACAGGCGCGGGTTGTGATCCGTACGATCCGTCAAGGCGAACGGTGATGTTGCCGTCGGCGAAGGTGAGGAGGTCGTTGCCCTGGGCGAGCCCGCGGCGCGCGAAGTGGGCGTGGTCGTGGCGGGACAGCGCGGAGTAGTACGCCGGCGAGCCCTCCACGACCGCGTCAGCAGGCCACCGCAAACCGGCGTGGCCCCGCTCCTCCGCCCACCGCTGGACAACGGGGGAGTAGCGGTGGTGGATGTCAAACCCGAAGCCGGACGCCTGGCCGACCGCAAGAAACGCGGCGACGGCGACGGCGACGGCGAGGCCGCTGTAGGAGTGACTGTAGGAGCGAGCCATCGCCGGGGACGGGGAGGCGTGCAGGGGCAGCAAGATGGTTGGTGCGCGCAATGACATCTTAAGAGCAGGAGAGGGACGCGCATGGTGACAAGCAAGTCAACGTCTAGGTTTGGGCTTTCGTCAACGCTGGGAAGGAAAGAGATGGAGAGTAGCTAGACTTCGTCGGCGCCGGAGGATGAGGCGGAGGGTGGTGGCGGGAGGAGGACGTGCTCGGCGGGCCGTGTCCATGTGGCATCGCAAGGAGGGTAGCCTTTTTGCGTTTAGGTCCTCGCTGCTGCTGCTCCTTTGCAATCATCCCCTCATTTGCTTTCCTAATGGTTTTTTCCTATTGTTTTAGACTTTCTTAGATGAAAGAGTATCATGTCACAAATAACAAAATTAGCGAGTCGTATTACAATTTTCAAAATATTTGATGATTCACCAATAAAAATTTATTTTGATTATTTGCTACTTTAGACCACAGTCATAGATAATTTCACATCTTATTTACAAACAAACAATCAAATAACTAAAAATTTTAAATAACAAATTATGAAAACTCCCACAATTCTTTGCATCGCCTTTTCATGTTTCGACTAAGGGAAATTTCTCGAATATCGATAGGTACCAAAATTAACACTAAAAACTGTGGTACTCATTGGTGCCTACTGTAAGATCACTCTTGACTAAGGTTAGTCATGCAGAATCATTTTATGTTTCCAATACTTATACAAAGTTTGAACAAAATCTGAACTTTAAAAACCTAAATGTTATATCATGATTTTTTCATTCCTTTTGATAATTTTATTTTCCTAGCAAAACGCTTTCTTTTTGAAGATAGCACAACAAGCAACGCAAATTGCGTCTTTGTTCTTCTTGTGCGTAAGTTAGGAGGCGTATCCGCATTAAATTTCCTTGACATTTTGCTGTGCAACACGCAAGGGTTTGTACGGGAAAACGCCTTAGTTTTCAGTTCAGGACCAACAGAGCTTTGACTGTTGTTATATAGCCCGATGTTTACTCCTCACTCCTAGTGGTTGGAACTGGCCCACATCACCAATTCTCCAATTCCACATCACGAGAAAATCGAGCAGCAAATCTGAGCAGACCAAAAGGTGCCGTAATATTCATGGGCTCTTGACTTGGTCAGCAAAACATTGTAGTGTAGTCAACCCAGCTTTGGTCATTCAGTTAACCTGGTTGTTTCTTTTTGAAAGAGGTTTCAGTGGAACTGATAGTTTGCAAAAAATTTCCTACGACGATTTATGTTCAAAAGGAAGAGATCATGCTTCAGAAAATGAATGCCTAGCTTGTTCTAGCTTGCAAATTTAATTTTGTTAACCAACTTTGCTTAATCATCAGTGGCGTCGAAATACAGCAAAAAAAAATTTTAATGTAGCAGCAGCTAGATAAGGGTTGTTCGACAGAATTCATCAGCTCACAGCTTCAGACATATACATAGTCTAGGGTAAACATGGTTCAACTAACAACAGCTATGGCGGATAATTAATTTGCATATTATATTTATCGAAGGATTCGTTGTCTAATTAACTGAAGCAAGAACAGGTCAAAGTTTCAGCTTGTTCCTGGGGACGCTGTCAAGTTTTAAATTAATGGGTGTTGGACGGAAGAAACGCGTCGAGTTGGAGGGCAAGTTCAGTCGTTTTTCTGACCTCGAGATAGCTAAAGATTTTCTTGGCAGCCACCTGTGTGAGTGTGAAGCCGGGCGCCTCTCTGACGAAGGAAGCTTCGTGTGGCCGCAGACCCTTGGTGACTTGGTCTCCAGTCTCCTCCATTGGATTGGATGCTCCTCGAAAATTAATTTCCAATGACTCCGACAAGAAGAAGAAGAAAGAAAGAAAGAAAGAAAGTGACACTTGAGAAGAAGGGATTACTGCATTAAACGTGTTTGTACTGATGACGAGCTGAGCTGATCATCGAACAAGTTGGCCGTCGTCGGTCAGGTCAGATAGCGCAGGAGACGGTTGGTCAGGTTAGAAAGAGAGAGGTGAGCTGAACGCGGCAACCTTCAGCCAAACGTACTAGAAAATTGGCCATGGCGACCATGACCACACATACCTATGGTATCTTTGGACATGGTTAATATTCTAAGAATCAAGTATTAAGTATCTAATTATTAAGAATTTATAGAAATTGATGTTTTCAGTTTTATATAATAGTTTATTTCTAAATAATATATTTACTGAGTTTTATGATAACTGAACTATTTAAAAAGTTATGGCTTCTGAGAGTAAAAAAAATCTAAACTTTTTAAGAAATTAGAGATTTTAAAAGTAACGGTAACCTTATAGCCTATAAGGGTTTTTTTACGACACTTTTTTTTTATCTTTTGAAGAGATAAGAGATATAATTAATCTTAGCCATTGGTTAGAAAAAACAAGATGACCTATTACCTCTTAAGATATAAGACGTCGATTTATTTTAATCGTGACTGTCATATCAATGCGATCTATTATCTCCTAGAAGATAAGACGTCAACTTTTAATCGTGACCGCTAAATCTATTAAAATGAATAATCATGTAGCTTAAATTTTACCCATTATAAACAACCTAAAAGAGACAACATGGCCTGGCCTTAGATCTGCGTGGCTAATGGACGGCGCTAACAGCTGGAGTAGCTCGCCATACTACAGGCAAAAACAAAGTTACGATAATATTTCAGGAACAGCGACACTGACAGCGACACGCATGCCTCTTCTCTCTTCCATTTTCTCTCCTATTGGCCTCGTTTCGATTGGCCAAAATCTAGGCCCATTCACTTGTATATGCTGGGATTTTAGTTCAATTTTTTGGTCCGTGGACACGCATATGGGCTAGAATTTAGGCCCCATCCAACAAGAAAGTGTCCGGCCTGCTTGCAAACCAGTTTCTACGAAAATCCTATAAAACTCGTTCAAATTTACATGACGCAGATGTGGCCGGAATTAGCAGCAGCATATCTCTTCCTACATCATATCGGCCGATCGGCGATAGCTTCACTTCACTTGTTAGCAGCCTTGTCAGATCTAGCAGAACAGAAGGAAGGAAGCAGAAGCGAGCAGCGTAAAGTGCGCGATAGAGATGGAGGTGCAAGGCACGGTCAATTCCACGTACTGTACGCACATAGAACATTTTTGCTGGGTTTGAAAATGCATATTATATATATATATATATATATATATGTGTGTGTGTGTGTGTATGTATGTATGTATGTATGTATATATATATATATGTATGTAATATGCATGCATGGATGTCTTTTATAGTTTTTGTCCTCAAGCGCCGACTGATGGAGATCTCGATCGATCGATCGATGCATGCATGCAAGCTTAAACAAGTTAATCAGTATCCAGTTTAAAGCTACCATGCATTATTCTCTGGCTTTCTGATCGACTGTAAACTGCACGGTACACTGACCTGAAACCAACGTTTAGCTTACTGCAAGTCTGCAATGACTGAGACATGATACCATCCAAAGGAATCTATCTCTATCTGCTGCCACGGCCTCATGCGCAGAAGCAGCTGCGAAGCTGCCGATCGATCGATTCTCCCGAGATCGATCTGTATGATTAGCGTCAGTCTCAGCCTCTCAGTTAGCTGGGAATGCGATGTTGTAATCACTTTGTCTGCGTGATTTGATCCTTCTCCAAATCTTCTTTTCCCTCCTCAGCCTCTGCTCCTCTTATCTCTATCCCTCTCGAGCTCTCTTACGTGTGGATCGAGTTCTTGGCTAGATTCTCATCGTCCCCCACAGGCTACCCGTGCTCTTAACTCTCTCTTCTCCACCCTCCATTCTTTGCCAAAAGCAAACGAGAGTATCAGTAATCTGTGTATGTACTCAGCTCAGCTATAGTCACTTCCAGCTTAGTTCTTGAACAGTACTGAAAAGCCAATACACAACTTATATTCGATATGCCCTCAGAGAATATATAGCCAGTTCGATATTATCTTCAAGTACGACTTGTTTTTTTAAGAAGCGATCACGCATAAGACGGTATGGATATATATATTGATATAGAATAAGAAAATACAAGAATACTATCCTGAGAGATAGTAATCAGAAAAAACAAAAACACCCGGACAAACAACACCCTGCCGCCCCCAAACTAAGCCAGCATCACGCCACTGGTACAACTCCTACAAGATGGCAACAACAGCAGACGAAGACGACTACCACCAGACCGAAGGAGCACACCGCGACCGAGAAGAAAGACGGCCAAAGAATGAGAGAAGCTCCAAAGGAATGGAGGAGAGGAAAAACTGGAAGACAACGATCAACGACTGTCGAGGCACCATCAGAGGAACCACATCGGAGAGAAGCTGGCCACCGTCAGCTCCGACCACCGTCGAATCCCGCACAGCCGTCGCCGCAAGACAGATCCGAGCCCCTAAACCACCGCCGAGGGTCACCGCACGCCGCAACCGGCCACCACAAGCCACCACCGGCCAACAAGCGCAACCTCCTAGACATCACGCTGCCGTGCTCCGTGCCAAAAGGGCGCTAATGCATCTTATTATTTATCATTGTCTAAATTATCCCATTATTTATCAATGGAAAAGGATGATGTCTTAGTCTGAATATAATCCCAGCTTTAATTTGCCAGGAAATACAGGGATGCATAAGGTTCATAAGCCAAACTCTGTTTTGGATATATATATATAGATATCACGTATGAATTATTGGTTGTCAATTCTTGGATCATGTACGTTGCTAAGCCTGAGACTGTGACCACCTACATCTGACAGCAACCTGCTGTCAAGCCAAACTGACCTTTATTTATTGATCTACGGTTTCTGTATTTCTCTCTTTTTTCTCATGTAGTCATGTCGAGGCTTGATTATTGTTTTGTTTATCGTTTAAACAGCGACGTTATAGCAAAATTATGCACGCCAAATGGCTCATATCCTGGTTGTTCTGACGACCGTTAATTCTTCCTGAAATTACGCCACAACGAAAACTTGGACCAAGAAAAAGAAAGGAGAATCTGCTGGTCATGTGGTGAGAAGAGAAGATAGATACGATGCATGCTTACTCCCCTAATTGCTTGTTTAATCTCTTCCACAGATTGGCCGCAACATTCTTCCCAGCTTACCACTAGAAAACTGCATATACAAATGACACTTGGCACTAAACCCTGGCTTAATTTTGCATATGAAATGGATGAGTAAACAACAGGGCCGATCAATCTGGGGAAAACCAATCTGGTCTGAAAAAGGGTATAACCATTCCCACAAGGGACATCCTTTTGCTCTCACCAGTTAGCACAAGCAGCAGCCAGCAGGCTAGTAAAGGCCAAGGTTTTGTGGGTTAACGATGGGTCATTGTTGGACGCTAACACCACATCAAGATAAAAGCACCACTGCAAAGCATGCACTAATTAGCTTGCAAAGCGTAGCACAACATCTTTCTGAAACTTTTCTGCAGTGCATATCCAGAACAAAACATCCTTGCACTATTTTACTACTCAGGCCTTCATTCCATTTGGTCACAGCTGCTGCTGTCCTGACTGAAGCCAACAGATTCCATCGATGCTTTCTTTCCGTTAGAGATCGACATGTTTTTGATTTAGCAGATTTCTGAAGCAAACAAATTGAACCAGGAACAGATTTCATCATAAATAAATACTACGGTTTAGTATGAACGCCTGAATTATGTGTGCAGGGCAGTAGAACTGTAGGACTGTAGTTACACCTGCATACGTTCAGACTTGACAGAGATCGGATCAGTGTTGGGTTTAGTTTTAGCTCAAAAAAGTGTTGGGCGTTTGCTGGTGAAGGCTCCTACTCTGTCCTTCTCAATGCATGTCCATACTCCATAGTACTCACCGGAATCGTTCGTGCCAATTGGACATGTAGCTCTCTTTCAATCTTAAATCTTAATAGCACGTAACACCAGAGATTGATCACCCCATCTGGACAGGTTTATGCGACAAGCAGCAGATGAGCTCTCACTCACGCTGTATCGCGGACCAGACTGTCGCTACTGGTGGTGGTCGTCTTCTAGCTCCAGCTGCCGTGCTTTTCAGATGCAGGTGTATATTCACATTTTCAGAGTTCAGGCCGGATGAACACGGAATGGTTCGGTCCAAACAAGATTAGTTGACCTTAATTTTCAAAAGAACAGGGTTGTTAAGTTTGTTCAAAGCAGAACTTGGACAGAGAGGGTGGCAAAGTCATCATCAATGTGAACATTTCATGAGCTGATTCAAAACCAGTGTGTCCAATAGCAAGGAGTAAACCTGTAATCTTGACTGCTACTGTTTGTCTATTTCATTTCGCACTAAGCATCGGATGATCCGAAATTGCAGGGACTGATTTGTAATTAAAATGTTTAGCAAGGCCATTTTTCGAACTTAACCTCGACTTTCTCTCTCTTTATTTATGGCATCCTTGTCCAAAGCCAACACGTCATCAAACGGCTGTTGCAACGGGCCGACTCCTCTCCAATCACTCTCTCTCTCTCTCCCCCTCTTCCTTGCCGCCGGTGAGTCGCCGGCGCCGCCGAGTCATCGCGCAGCCGCCTCCTCGTCGTCCGCGCTCCGTCAACGGTTCGTCCCCGACGCATGTCGGGAGGGCGACGAGCTTTCCTCCCCGAGCCCCCCGTGTTCGTGTTCGATACGACGATACGAGCCGCATCCGGAGTCGGGTGGGCGGGTACTACCCGATCCGCTTGCTGCCTCGCGCCTACCCTACCCTACCCTCCAGTTTTTTCCCCTCACTTCCGCGACTATTTTTCCTCCCTTGGTTTGGACGCAGAGAGGAAGTAGAGGAGAGCAGCGTGGCGACGCCCAAATTGCGCGATTCGATCGAGGCGCCTCTCCCAATTCGCAGAAATCCCTATCCAAATCCTCCAATTGGGCGCGTTTGCCACGCAAAGGTGAGATTTCTTTTGCCCCTCGGCTTTTGGAGTACCCGGGACACCCAAGATTGGTGGCGGTGGCCGCGGGGGGATTCCTTTGTTGATCCAAATTAGCGTACTTTATCCTCGGCCCTTTTGGTGTTCTTGGGTGTTGGGAAGTCGTTTCATTCTGTATGCAGGTGTGGATATCGCCGATCGGGGGTATGAAATGGTAATTCCAACTCTTGATTTGGTGGACTGTCTCTCACTTAGGAGAGGCGCCCGCGCCGATTCGGGGACGGAGGAATTGAGAAAATTAATGTTAGAATCATGGTGTGCAATTATACTCGTTACCTCCAAGGATTGGCGTGAGAGTGTCTAATTGTATTTGGTTTGGGGTGAAGGGGTTTGAGTTTGATTCTAACTGACATGGCAAGGCATCCATTTGTTCTGTTTATCCAAGTGAAGATGCATAGCATCATGTATTCACAAAGCGAGTTTTTCAGACTACAGAAGTAAGGTTTAGCTTTGATCGATTGCTGTAAGGATGGGATTTGGATAAAATAATGTTGGCTTCTTTAACACGCGATGTTTCTTGAGTAAGAAATATGGTGTAAAACAGCGGATCAATTGGGTCTTCTGCTGCTTTTTCTTTCACTCTTTGATATGAAAGAAACATATTAAGGCTTTATATAATGCTTTGGAATGTGATATATTGTTTGCAATACAAACACAGCAATAATATTTGTTACATACAACAAGTTTGTGTGTACTAAAAGTGGTTATTTGATTATATTGTGTGCACTTCTGGTCATATCACTATAGAAAATGCTATTTCTTAGACATTTTGGCTTTTGGTTTGTAGATAAAGCAACATTATTAATTTTTATATGTATAACTCTTGATGTTAAAGAAAGAATATACTTGGAAGAAAAGGAATAAAAAATATATGGTATTCTTTAAAGTACTTTCAAACCAGGTGCACACGATGGTCTTGAGTATCTTTATCAATCCATACTTATGTTTCATATATGTACGCATACGCTTTTTTCCAGAATAAAGGACAACATTGGTGCATCGAGAAGTGAAACTGCATTTTCTTATAGCACAGATGAAGCGGGCTCGGAAGCGTCTATGGTTGGGATGACTGATGAGGGATGATAGTGACATTGATGAACTTGTTACGGGCATGCTGGAGACCATCATCGAACCAGCATGCCCGGGCAGGCTCAGATGTTGCTGGCAGACAGGATGGACTTCTATGGTACAAGGACACTGGACAGCATGTAAATGGGGAATTCTCCATGGCTGTGGTTCAGGCCAATAACTTACTTGAGGATCAGTGCCAGATTGAGTCAGGTCCATTGAGCTTTCTTGACTCTGGCCCATATGGCACCTTCGTCGGGGTTTATGATGGACATGGTGGCCCAGAGACGGCTTGCTTTATCAATGATCACCTTTTCCACAATCTGAAAAGTAATTGCTACAGACAGTATGCACTAGTATCATTTTGCACTACATCCTCGCTTCTAGAGAGCAATTCCATGACTGTTTCATTCTTTCATGGCTTATGTTGCAGGGTTTGCATCTGAACAAAATTCAATGTCTGCTGATGTGCTGA
Source organism: Zizania latifolia (assembly GCA_000418225.1). NCBI lineage: Eukaryota > Viridiplantae > Streptophyta > Magnoliopsida > Poales > Poaceae > Zizania > Zizania latifolia. The sequence continues at coordinate 204,841 of KE372741.1, read as the reverse complement.
AGAAAGCATATGAAGCTACAGAAGATGGATTCTTCTCTGTTGTCACCAAGCAATGGCCTGTGAAGCCTCAAATAGCTGCTGTTGGCTCGTGCTGCCTGGTTGGTGTAATCTGTGGTGGCATTCTTTATGTCGCCAATGTTGGGGATTCCCGTGTTGTATTAGGCAGACATGTTAAAGCCACTGGAGAAGTTTTGGCCATCCAACTCTCAGCAGAGCATAATGTAAGCATTCAGGCGGTGAGAAAAGAATTGCAGTCGATGCACCCAGAAGATAGGCAAATTGTTGTTCTCAAGCACAATGTTTGGCGTGTAAAAGGCCTAATTCAGGTGTGTCCTCTATCACTAATTCACTGTGAAGACAGTTGTAGCTTTGTTTTTTTATTCAAGAATCATTCCATATTGCTTGCCTGCTTTCATCATGGCATAACGTCACACCCGCAGTTTAATCATCTTGAAATTTAATATATTCTCATCATCATCTTCTGATTGGTAATTGACTGATTAGCCTCTTCCACATTTGTCAAAGTTAAATGACAAACCAAGTAGATTCAAGGTGGTAAGACCTTTGGAGATAAATGCAATACAGTATCCTTATTATGCTCATGGATGAGAGATGTCCTTTAGATGTGATTGATGATCGTTGCATCACTCCTATATTTGTGCCAATGATGAGCTTGAGAATAATCAAAGGTTTTGCATTGTCTGTTCCTTATTTGCATGCTTGTCTTCCTAATTGAGCTTTTGCTGTTTCGTTCATGTTATCTTCCAAGGTCTAAGTGAAGACTGTCGGGTTTTCCTCAATTTGTTATTTATGTTGCAGGTCTGCAGATCAATTGGTGATACCTATCTAAAAAAGGCGGAGTTCAACCGGGAACCTTTGTATGCAAAATTCCGTCTCCGTGAACCTTTTCAAAAGCCCATACTGAGTTCAGAACCATCGATTAGTGTGCAGCCACTACAACCACATGATCAGTTTCTCATATTTGCATCTGATGGCCTCTGGGAGCACTTAACCAATCAAGAGGCTGTTGACATTGTTCACAATAGCCCTCGTAGTGTAAGCCTCTTGCTCCTGTGTAAATAAAGTACCATGGCAAAAACATACATACATATATGTTGTTTGACATTTTCTACTGCAACTATGCACGGTATTATTGGTGTGCCAGATCATATTTCTATGGCTGGACATATACCACCAACTTAAAAATTAGCTTACTACTATATTTTCCTTGGGTTGTTACCATATGTCCATATCACTGATAAAATCTGTAGTTTCAATGACATGATTACTTATTAAAGCCAATAAAAAAATCCTTCCTTTTAGCAACATTAAAACTAAATTACATAATGCCAAGATATTATGCTTAAGGTGTGAGAAAAAACCATGTGCATAGCCCAAACAATATTGCTTCTTGGAATGCAATCTTAGCCTCTCCAAAACAGCAATATGCATATCATATTTAGGGTTTGTTTGATACAGCTCCAACTTCGAAATTGGGTCCACAATTTGTATGATAAAATAGAGTTGTTTAAAATAAAAACCATATGACTTAGCTAAATACCCTTAATACATCCATAACTTCAGATCCAAGATTTCTTAGAGCTAGGTTTGATCAGCTCCAAAAAAAACTTAGATGTGAAGCTGTGCCATTTTGTGACATGGTATTGGTTTAGATACATAGTTCTGGGATGGCTGCAAATGCAATAGAAAATAGAATCATGTGGATACATAAATATATATGATTAACCTGGAGTAGGGCTGAAATTTGTTGCTCACACAGAAGGTTAGCATTAAATCTTTGACCTTGTTATTGTTCAGCCATCAGTGAGGCAACTTGCATGAAAATGAAATGGACATGTTAGGCGTCGATTGCGAAGTAAGAGAATCTGACGATTCAAGCTGTCTTGATCTTTCAGGGAAGCGCTAGGAGGCTCATAAAGGCAGCATTGCAAGAAGCAGCCAAGAAAAGAGAGATGAGGTACTCGGATCTCAAGAGGATTGACCGTGGTGTTCGGCGCCACTTCCACGATGACATAACAGTCATAGTAGTCTTCCTCGACTCCAGTCTTGTAAGTAGGGCGAGCACCTACAGGGGCCCTGCAGTTTCTTTAAGGGGTGGCGGTGTGAATCTGCGCAGCAACACGCTTGCACCTTATGCATCACAGATGTGACCCTTAAATGCACGGTGGAGGCGACACACCTGACTGAAGAAGGTTTTCTACCCGTGGTAAATGTCTGGTCATTTCGGCCAAGATCATTCCCTCAATGATGTAAAAAAGGGAGAAGCACCGAAGCTCTTCTCTAGCTCTTTAATCCACCATCATCATAGTAATGTACTATGTTTCAAGATCGACTTAAAAAGAATAGCTAGCTGTTCAATTGTGTTTTGCTGCTGATGCTCCATGGAAAGCTCAATCTTTCCAGCTGAAAGCAAAAATCTTGTTCCGTCGCAGGAATTTTAACACCAGTGCATATGAAATAATAAGCCAAATTAAAGGAGTAATTTATTAGCTAATGTCGTGGACTTATGTATACTGTATTTTTTACTTGTACATGCCATCTTATTTATTGACCATTGTGTAAGTTATTGGTTTCCCCTTGAGGAAGAACTCAACTGTCAACTAGGATAGCCCAAGTGCTGAACAAGATCTCATCGGTTGTGCGGCTTGTGCCTCTGCAGTGTGGCATTCGTTGGCCATGTATGATGATGATGATTGATGATTGGAATGAGATCCATTGCATTTTGGGTTGATTTGGTTATTTCGATTGACATCTCTTGATTGATGTGGGTGTGCATGCATGCCATCTGTCCCTCTGCTGCTGCGGCAGCTTATACTTGCGGTGTGGCATGCAGATGCTGGGATACTGCTGTGCTCATGTAAACTATGGACTGGGATTAGTACGTGTATTTTGTTGCCGTTCAATGCAAAAATACTCAGTTCTTTGATGATTATTGAATTAATCAAGTTGTAACGATCCAGAAGAGCAGAAGTGAATAAGACAGTGTACCAAGATCATGCAGGAGATATGATCGTGTCCAAGAGGCGATATGTATATAATATATATTACATCAGATGATCCGGTCGATCGGGGATGAAAGCGAAAGCGGGTCCAGAGTTTTCAGAGGTAATATGTTACATCAGGAGAAAGGAGGGATAGATATATAGATAGATGAACCAAAAAAGATAGAGCACGTAGCAATATAAGCAGAAACAAAATGCTCTATAGATTAAGGGTTTCTATATATATAGATGTCAGTCTCTAAGAACAGCAACACCGATGTGTCGACTACTCGATCGCAGCACACAGCAAGCAGCAAGCAGCAAGCAGAGCATCCCTCCTCCTCCTGCTGCTCTACTAGAGCAGTGAGTACGTGGCAGCCGTCGTCGTCGTCGTCGCCGTCGATCTACAGCTTCCTCCGGCACAACGGGCAGGATCCATGCTTGATCAGCCAGCCGTCGATGCACGGTACGTGGAACACGTGCCAGCAATCCGGCAAGCTCCTCACCTTCTCCCCGGTCTGGAAATCCTGCAGCAAGAGGAGCAAAGAGTTTCAGAGCATTTACATCTTGTTGCAAAGCATGCCATGCATTCAGTAATCAGCAGGCATTCATGCAAAGATCTGGCACAGGCACAGCAATGAAGAGAAGCATGCACACAGTTGCAACTTGGGACAGTAATCAATATGGATGCAAGGTACAGTGGTACACTGATCAATTGGTTAATCGCAAGGTAGTAATGTGCAAGCAAATGCAGATTGCAGAGAGGTTTAATTAATCTAGGTACAGTGAGTTTGAGAAACGGCAAAAGCTTCAGACCTGGAGGCAGACAGAGCATCCTGAGAGGTCACCTATGGCGTTCCGCTTGTACTCGTCGGTGATCCTCACCTCCGGGAGCTTGTCAATGGACGCCCGCGGCATGCCGTTGGTGCCCTCGATCTCGAACAGGTCAGGAGACTCCCTGAAGGGTGACGAGTCCACTGCATTCATCTGGATTCAGACATGGACATCACACTGTCAGCTAAACTTGTAACTGCAAGTGACATTTCAGGGCAGATGATCCACTGACCTGGCTCCGAACCACCCGCTGCACTGCCGGGTCGACCTTCTCACGGACAAGCCTACCGGTGAGGAGACTGTAGATGACATTAAGCTGCATTTTGCCCAGAAAGATGTGTTAGGTTTAGCTGTCCAACAAAAAGATATTCTGAGTTGATGTCTGTGCAGAAATTTGTTGCATAATTAATCTACCACAGGAGTTTTTAGAGATGATGACGAGAACACATGAGCAGGTTAATCAGATTGTTAAGAATGCCCAGACTGGTTTGAGAACATGTGAACTTTCAAGACAGCAATGTTTTGACCAGGTCTGTCATCATAAAAAAGGAAGGTTGTTTTGACCCTTGATTAAAATAAACAGGAGTGGTTTAGGGTTCTAAAAGCCAAACAGCAACATGAGCACGTACGTCATTAGCCACGGGAAGAAACACAACTAATCCATATAAATTAAGCAACACACACTGATACAGACAAAGAAATTCAGGTGAGGCAAGCAAGCGTGCAGTTATGAGTTGCTCCCCTACTCCAAGCTACTTGCCGGCAGCAGTTGTACTCTTTATCGATCAATCCATATGTACATGCACATGCTTACCACATAGCAGATGCTCGAGATCCCGGACCGCCGGGATCGCCACACCCGGATGGACGAGTCGACGACCTCGATGGAGACGAGGGCGCCGGTGATGGCGCCGATGCCGGTGCCGCGGAAGAGGCCGCTCTCGGTGGCCAGGCCGATCAGCCCGCCGGTCACCGCTCCAAGAAACAGTCCAGCTGCACGAGATGCACAACACATGTCACTATCAATTCAGAGATTCTACCTACCATGCATGACAGCATCGGGTTCAATGTTCAAGCTTGAGCACAAGAACGAGACCGCAGGATAAACTGACTAAAAAATGGGACAAATACCACACTTTGGATAACATCGCAGAGAGAGCTTAAATATTAATGGTTATTAAGCAAAATTGTGTCGGCAGTGGAAATCCCATTCTGCAAACCCCAAACGACCTGCTACTTTGAGCTCCATTATATTGGATGGAATTATCAATTATGCAGATCGGCAAGAGCCCACATAATGAGAAAAATACAGGCATGGTTTTGAAGATTGAACACACTAAACAAGAACGAAACTGGCTACTACTGCGTGCTTTTGCTCCTTGATGAGCCGATGGATGGATGTCCTCTCCGCCCCCCCACACGGATTCATCCACGAAGAGCAAGAACTCAGAATTAAGCGAACTGAACAAGTAGAAGAAAGATGCATGAACGAAACATGACAACGACTAATGAGTTGAAATTGTGCCTGAAATTGCATAAAAATCTGTTGTTGTTTTACTTTAAGGCAAACAGATGGAAACGAAACTAAAAGGGAAAAATCTGCAGATATTTTTTTGGGAAAATTCTACTCACAACCAAGATGAAATTCAGCAGAAATAAACCTGGATCGCACGCCTACACGTGGTAGATCAGAGCACGGCAGCAGAAAGTACACAGAAAACTAAAGCAGAGAAACGGCCGGAAAGATTGTTTTTTTAGAGCTACACGGGGCCGGGAGATGGAAAGAATTCATCCGTCGGTACAAGTCAGACGAAGCAAATTAGAGAGATCGAGCAGACCTATGGCGAAGATGAAGGTGATGACGCCACGGAAGACCCTGTGGATCATCCTCCTCCCTCCGGCGGTCCTGGCTAGAGACGAGAGGGAGACATTGCCGGCGCTCCGGGGAGGCGCATGCAAGAAGGCACCTGACGGATCCATGGCGGCGGCCCGCACGCGCAGCTCTCGATCTCTCGCGATCGATCGACGCAACGCAACGCAACGGCGGAGTTGAAGAGAGAAATTGGGGATCGAGACGGAGGAGGATGACGTACGCAAGCAAGCAAGCAAGCTAGCTAGCTAGGTAAGAATCGTAGGGCGGAGTGAGGAAGGAAGGAGAGGAGAGAGAGGGGGAAGGAAGAAGAGGGAGGGAGCTAGGAATTTATGGCGCCAACTAACTCAGCACCGGTGCATTGAATCCGCGTGTGGGAGAAGATGGACAAGCGAACAGATCGAGCAACCGGGTTGGACTAATCTCCTTCTCTCTCACGCGCGCGCGCCGTGGGATCTCATCAGCTCAGCTTCAGTGACTCATCAGCAGCTGATCGATTTGTGAGCTACGGATCGAGCAGCTACCTACCTAGCTTCGTTCTCTTCGATCTGATCCTAGCTAGTGGAGACTGTGGAGTAGTGCAGTACTGTGTACTGGTGGAGTTTTACTGCAGCTGCTTGTTGCTGCAATATTGCAACCTCCAGGCTCCAGTACATGTATTTTATACGCTAGCTGCATGCACGCTACTCCGATCCGCCGCCAAAGTAGCATGCATGTACACGTACGTACGTACCTAGCTAGTACAGCACGTCGGTAGGAGTAAGATCGATACGTACGTACGTACGTAAAAGTAGGTAGCTTAGGGTTTCCATCGACCGACGGCCGACTGCAGCTGCTCGATCTGATCTGATCTGAATATATATATCTGATCTTGACCGAGCTACAGATCGATCGAAGGGACGCGCGTGGGGCACAGCAGGTGATGGCGATGAAGGCGATCGATCGTCGATCCATGCCTACCTAGCTAGCTTCTCGATTAACACACATATACATATATATCTATATATATTCATGCATCATAATGCATATATGTCGTCTCTTAGCTTAATTAATTACGTAATTAAGCCAAGAGAACCAAGGTAGCTAACCTCATCTATCTAGCTAGGACTTCAATTAAGCTACCCATTTATGCATGCAGCTGCTAGTTTCATATCTCTAGCTAGGAACAATAAGCAGCTTCCACTTGCCAACATACTCAACTACCTCATTAGCATGGATACTTCATATATATTATTGCATCCATCGCTATTAGACCCTACAGCTAGGTTTAATTTTCGCCATTTAATAATCAGATTTTGGGTTTAATTTGCTTGTTTCTCTTTTTTTTCTAAAAAGCTGTAACCAAATTCGTATTTTGTTACAAAGAAATGAAACTCCTCCTTTTCTTTTAAAATGAAGTTAATTTGTCAAGATAACAAAATTATATTAGGACTCCTTCATTTTCCCAATTTCAGCTGAAACACTAGCTAGATTATTTTTTACTAATTCCTTATAAAACCATGTGAAATTTATGTGTTCCAAACAAAACTTCCGAATTCGAGGGTGAATATGGTATTAATTTGTAGCTAGATGCATGTGTCATAGCACTTGAAAACCATAGTTTTACGTATTCCTGTTTCGCGGTAATGTACCCGATGTACTTGATTATGATATATACATGGACACGTACGTGTGTGTGTTATATTTTGGCATCCAACTAGCCTTCGAAAATGACACGGCACGATTTCAACAAAAATTATTGTACGGTTTGAAGTGCTGTCATCTATCTGATAGTGATGCTAATCTTAGCTTTCTGAAATGGTCAAGAACAACTATATATATAAGTGAACGGCCAAAGTGTTCAGACTTAATTCAGACGACTAACACATTAAAACGCAACCAACTATTCTGTGAGCGAGGTCGCCTGCCTCAGCTCTGCCTTCTGGGGTATCAAATTAAAGATCAATAATGTCGTCAAGTTTTTTTTTCAACTCATGCATGCCACAAATTTGACCATGTTTAAGATCAGGGCCGTCGTTATATATATAATTATAATTTACAAACGAAGTTCTGTAATCCAGTTACACCAGCTGAATGGCCGTTGCGGGCTAATTAGTTTTACTGTACCATTAATATCCCCAGACTAATTAAGTTTTTGTTTGAAAATCTAACAGCAAAGATCATATATAATATTTAATATTTGAGCTATGTTACGGTACACCCATTACCTCTTAAGAGGTAATACTTAAAATTAATCTAGACCATTGATTTTAGTTAGGATTAAAAATACTTGATGACCGACAGATAATTGAAAAGTCAGCGTGAAAAATTAGAAAGTATGTGCAGAAAATTGAAAAGTTAGGGCAAAAAATTGGAAAGTCTATGTAGAAAAATCAAGGGTGAGCTATTACTTCCCAGAGGTAATAGGTCAGTATTTTTAATCGTAGCCATTAGATCAAAATAAATGGACGGTCTATAATATTTCTTGCGTACCGTAAAAATTGCCTAATATTTAATTTTTGGGGTAAAAGTTTTGTCATCAACAGAGATCGCTTTATCTTTTGGTGATCTTTTTTTATGAAAAAATATCTAGTAAACAACTAGACTTTCACATGTGGCATACACTTTTTTTAAAAGAAACTATGAACAAATGCTTCCCTTTTAATGTGTGTGGGATCAATGAAAACTATGGGTTGACCAACCCATTCCACCCCGTGAACTGATATAAATTAAGAAGAAGAGGAAGTACGAGTAGTGGTGCGTGAATTAGTCACGTATGATCAAAATCACGTGTAATCTGCTCCTGATAAAAAACTGAAATATCACATGCAGCTACAAGTGACTGAACATCACAGTTAAACTACTGGAGCATAAAATCCAACAGAACGGGTCATAAAAATAGTTTCAGAAGCTGGAAATTTCACTTTTTTGGTGCAGATATATTTATTTATTTATTTCAGAGACCACGGTCACTGTTATCCTACGTGAGAAAGCATGGGCCAATACAAATATCAACAGTGCCAAAATTAATCCCAATTTTTCCAAGTACATCTGCTTCTGCGAGTTTAATGGTGATGGGGCCATGGTGGTAATGTTTGCCCCCACTGCATTGATTTTGGTTATCATTTTTTTTCAGGAACACTGTCTGCTTGGATCATAGACATCACAAATTAAATGACTCAGCATCATGGTTTGATTGGTGCCTAACAGGTCACCCATAACCAGTACTGTGTGTGGATGTGTGCATGTAGATAGATACGTACATAGATGCTGACAACTTAGAGCGGTGTACACATGTCATCTATTTTCTATTGGCACCAAATCAACATGAATTAAGCACTTTTAAATTCACATTTAATATGTGCTAGTACGACTTTTCGAGTTTTAAATTCAGTGAGAAAAAGCTGAGAATAGTTTGCTTTTAACATCGGAAACACGTACTGTTTCCTAAGCATTTGAAAAATATATCCTGATGTCCAGAACAGCACAATTTTCTTTGTAGCAACTTCATGGTGTAGACTGTAGCTTGCCATGTTATTAAAAAGAAAAAAGATTGATTTTTTTCAGAGTCATGAATTGTCTCAAAAAAAGTCTAGCATTTATGTATGACATGGTTCTTAACGATAAAAAAATTGTTTAACATTATATAAGATTATGTTGTATGTGTTCTAATTAGATCCACTGTGATGTTGTAATCATGAAATAACATGATACTATATGCAATAGTTGCATATAGTGTTATATACTTGAAATTAGTAGCCAATAATATTTTATTCTACTTTAGATGTTGTAGATCTATAGAAGTACATGTTACAATATAGTATATGATTTCGAAAACGTTGTACCAGTTGATCTTTTATTAGAGAGAGTTGGGGTTTATCCTATCATATTTTTTTATTTCTAGTTATTAATTTTTGCTGTGTGATAGTGGAGATGTAAACCATTTTTATTATTAAAAAATGAATTATCCTGTAAAAAAAGTTAGCAATTATGTATTGGAGTAAACGGGGGCCCGGCCCATCTGTAAATAAAAGAGGCCCATTTACCCAAACATTATCCATCTCTCGTCTCTTTCCTCTCCACTTGACTTCCACCTTGGCTACGGACCCAGACATGGCAGCCACGGCGGCGGCGGCGCCGCCGGCGATCGCAACCTCCCTATCTGCCCTACTACGCCGCCGGACGAGTCGTAACCATAACCTAGGGGACTTCCATCCCAGATGCCTATCCTCCGA
>KE372741.1:164161-183264 GCA_000418225.1 Zizania latifolia | reverse complement strand
CTCTGCAGTCGGCTAGTATCTGTGAAGTCAATGACAGGGAACACAGTGCCTGCCTTCGGATTAATGGATGGCCTGCCCGCCCGGTTTAGCGCTCTGTTTGTTGTGTTGTTGCCTCGTTTCAGTCTACTGTCTCTTGGATAATGGATCACACAAAGGGCGAGGGATAGGGCATGGAGGAGGACGAGATGCTGTGGCAGTATTTCTTATCTTGGCTCTTTCTTCATGGTGGGTCTGCTCCTGGTTGATTTGCCACTCCACTAGTCAATACTAGTGTTCATGCTTCATGGAGCCTCTCCAGCTTCAGAATGGCGTGTCTCTGAACAGGATTTTGACCTTAAATTTTGACTAGTGTCTTTAGTTACAGCCATGAGTCATACAAATCTACATATCTGGTTTATAAGCAGCAGTAGTGTAGATTCAGAGTTACAGGAATTCACCAGTCTGAACTGCAAGGATTGTAACATTTTTTGACTGATTATCTAGGAATGGTATTGCTAGTATATTATGTGTGTGACTCATTAATCCTGTGTGTTTATCTGTTTTGGTAGAGTACGCTTATACGCTCCGAGTGGACGAGAAGAGCGACGTGTACAGCTTCGGAGTTGTGCTGCTGGAGCTGATCACTGGGCGGCGCCCTGTCGGCGGGTTCGGTGACGGCGTGGACATCGTGCACTGGGTCCGGAAGGTGACCGCCGAGCTGCCGGACAGCTCCGACACCGCCGCCGTCCTCGCCGTGGCCGACCGCCGCCTGACGCCGCAGCCGGTGGCGCTGATGGTGAACCTGTACAAGGTCGCCATGGCGTGCGTGGAGGAGGCGAGCACGGCCCGGCCCACCATGCGCGGGGTGGTGCACTTGCTCTCCAACCCCAACAACGACGGCCTCCTCGTCACCTTCTGAACCCAACCTCACCTCTCCTGCTCCCACTTAATTATTAACGGTATGCTTTGCGCTTGATTAATTAGCCGCTAATTTTGGTTTAGCTCGTGCTTATGCTGCGTGTATAATAATAACTCGAAGATTACTACTCCTTGCTACTATGCTTAGTTGCATAGCTGAATGAATATGTGTATATAGTAAAGTTGAAGCTGAAATATCTATTCATATTGACTAGTATCTCGTTGTCATGTTTTTCTCTCTTGTTTCATTTGACATCTCTATCTGTCGAGGATAGAAGCATAAATTGAGAATGGAATCGCAAAAGGTGAATGAATTTGAGGTGTTAGCAGAGATATCAGTATATATGTCCGTCAGTGCAGAATCGAATCAAAGCGAGCTAAAAAACACAAAACACCTAACTTGCATTTCGCCTTTATTCTCTCCTTTTTGCATTCATCTTGAATCTGATTCCAGAGTCGCTGCGGCTGCTGCTCATGCAAGTAGAAGGCATATATTCCTTGCATTCAGGATAGACCTCCCTGGAGCATTTTGCTCAAAGCTTTTGTTTTTCTCAGACAGCTGCTTCCGAAAGTTGGAATCGTGGATGCTGAAGTGTGTAAAGCTGGAATCAGAATGTGAGGGTGCAATTACTCCCCAAATCTTTAACTTCGCAAACAGTCCAGTTTTTTCTAGATCATAAAAGTTAGTGACTACTACATTCATTCTGAAATATATTCATTCTGAAATATAAGGAATATAGTTTTTTACACGGTTTTCTATGTGGAATATTAATCATTAGCTATTTTTATTATATATATCATCAATATAATAATATATAAAAGTATTTTAAATATCATCATAACTATATGAGGTGCATAACACTAAACATAAATATTTTAATCTTAATTATGAGTTAAAAGTTATAAATATTGTTTTTTCTAATAACATGAACACCTTATATTTTTGGAACGGATGTAGTACATAATTTAAAAACAAATTAATATTCAACAAATTGATATTCACCTGTTGAGAATGTTTCTCAGTATATTCAAGCTCCCAAAACAGTCGCTGAGCATGGGGAGGTGAAGTTGGGCTGGTCATCAATCAGTATGCAGCAGGTTGGGCTGGGCCTTGTTCATTTCCCAGATATTAAGAATTCTATAGACGAGTAACCAGCTATGGGCCTAGTTCATTAGCCAGATTAAAAATCCAGTTAAGAGTGTCCTCACCATGGAGGTTGTTGCATTAGCCATGAAGTCATGGATGAAAGCTCGAAGCTCTCCTCTCCTTGTAAAACCATGGCCGTCGCCGACAAGAGAGCCTGATAGGAGAAGCTGCCGCGTATGAGACACTGCCAGTGTGGCCCACCCGTCAGCCACACAGGTAATCCTGTATCGGGCAGCGTGATCTCCACGTGGGCCGGCTTCTCCGCATCGCACGCTTCCCGTGTCTACCGGCCATTGGTCTCACGGACAGGTGGGTCCAACCAAGAAAGGGAGACCTAGTCAATGCTTCCTGGGACCCATGTATCATTGAGACGGGGCATCACCTTAAATTAACAAACCACCCTAACAGCAATGGCGGGCCCACCGTTCACAACCGCGTGGACCCCACCGGCCTCCTCCCCCCACCGTCACCACGCACGCGGCCGGGTCGCCCTATACAAGCGCGAAGCGCCGCGCCGCCGGCAAGCCGTCGCCGGCTCCCTCACGACTCCTCCTCCTCCGTTCCCGGCATAAACTCCTCCCCGCAGCACGATCCCATGGCATTCTACAACAGCTCGAACCCTTACCCTAACCCGACTTCCTCTGCTCCGCCGCTCTACCCGACGCTCACGATGGCCGACCTCGCTCCCGTCGAGATAGGCCCGTCGTCTCCGGCCGCCGTGGATGATGATGCCAATGTCCCCGCCCCCTCGGAGGACGTCCTCCTCCGCCTCCCTTGGGCACAACTCCACCTCATTGACCGCCACCGCAGCCACCCACTCGCCGCCGGGGAGCTCTCGCTTCTCCGCATCCGCTCCGGCGACACCTCCCTCGCCGCAATCGCGCTCCTCCATCCGATCCAGTGGCCGCTCGCTCGCGATGTCGCCGCTGTGAAGCTCGACCCCTGCCACTACTCCTTCTCCCTCACCGTGCCCGCCTCCGCCGATGATCCCAACCCCGGCCCGCTCCACTACGGCCTGACGCTCATCCACCCCGACCCACGCCTCGACGGCATCCTCGCCACGTACACCAGTTTCTCCGTCCAGTCCGTGGTCGGCGGCGAGGCATTGGCGAACAGGGTGCGCGACGAGGTGGAGGCGGCAGCGTACTGGACGGCGGTCGCTCCAAATGTGGAGGAGTACGGCGGGGCGGTGGCGAGGGCGATCACTACGGGCGCCGGGCACCTGGCCAAGGGGATTCTGTGGTGCGGAGAAGTGACGGTGGAGAGGCTCCGATGGGGAAACGAAGTCCTCAAGAAGAGGATTCAGCCTGGCGACGCCGACGCCGAGGTCAGCCCCGAGATGTTGAGGCGGATCAAAAGGTAGTGGCTTTCTCACTTTTTCGTGGTATTGTGATTTTAACTGTTGTCAACCAAATTTATCTACGAGTATGATTTGGGATTTAATATCAGGAAAATAATGTAATTTCAGGCTTTCAATCCTCCATTGTTCATTGTTTACATTGCTAGACTAGTGTCATACAGTCTATGTATAGTCCCTGATTATTTTTGCTGTTTAACTGTTTGTCATCCTGGTTTTATTTACTTGTGTTACTTTAGCCCTGTTCTGTATGGTAAATTATCTATGTCAAAAGAAGCATATGTATAGTAATTGCCACCACATGTGATTGCAGGCATTCATTTTAGAACAAAATTTTTCTTTGAACTAACTGCTGCTGAAGTGCTGAGTATACCATGTTGATATGCTTTTTGATCTTATAATATATCTTGTATCATTCTACAATCTACATTATAGGTTTAGCATAAGGATGCATTTAAATGCAAGAATTTTAAATCATTTACCTTAGCTGCAGGCTTGTAGCTACTATTTCAAATGCTATTGCCAATCTTCACCGCATAGTCTCTGTTCTGCATATTTACTAAGTTCGGCTGATCATATTGTCTTAACTTTGCTATACTTGGATGGTTTTAGTTTTCTGTTAGATTAGTACATTGTGCCATTGTGGACATATATTGTGTTAATCAAATATTAACATTTTCCTGATCCAACTAATTCATACCTGTAATTGTTGGCAGGGCCAAGATGGTGACAAAAATGTCTGAGAAAGTGGCAACTGGAATACTATCTGGAGTTGTAAAGGTTACTGGCTATTTTACGAGCTCATTGGCTAACTCAAAGGCTGGCAAGAAGATTTTTAGTTTATTGCCTGGAGAGATTGTTCTTGCTTCGCTTGATGGATTTGGTATGTTTCTTTAATTTTGCTTATAGTATCTAAACTTGCGTTGGTATTACACATCATGTCTGCTTAGCATTATCCTTCTTGTTTAATGGTATAACGAGTGCTGACATCTTTGCTTGATTCAAACATGAAACTGCTTTCATAATTTAACAGGTTTTCATTATTACTCTTTAACTACGCCTAGACAATGTTGTGTCATGACTGATGAGTCGGTTTTTTTCTCTGTTTCTGATTTGAACATCCCATGGGTGCTTGAGGTAAGATATAATTATTTCAAGTTGGGCATGCTTTGGGTTAATTAACGGTTGCGCATATGCTGTGAGTTTACTTTACTTGAATAAAATTTTTGCCAATAAGTTAGTCTTTGGTAAAAAGATTTAAAGCAATTAGGGGGAGCGACACTATGGCAGGGCAGTGATTATTTTTCTTGGTTCTCCATTTCCTCTGCTTTAATTTAGCATGCTTCTGGATGCGATCATATTAAATCAGCTGCTGCCAGTGAGTATTAGTTTAATACATTGAACCACACTGATGATGCTTTTTAGGATGCCATTGGCTATTTTTTCACTCCAGATGCAAGTTGAGCTTAGCTTAACATGGTAGATACAAACAAAAGGACATTTTCTGTTTGACACCATAACTTCCGATGAGATAAAGCTTTATACTTTGTACCGTGGAAAAAAATTAGAACACGGGAAGTTCCTGTGTGCTAATGTGCTGTCCCTGCTGGTGCCATAATCACTCATTTCATCTACTTTGGCTTTTGTCTTTTGTGATAGATTTACTGCTGTGCTGCGATTAAAAATCAGAATCTACTGCGTGTTTGAACATCATTTTAAGTAAAAGGAAACATAATTTCCTATGGCAACTCAGCTTGTTGGGGGAAATCACTTTGGACTTGGGTGACAGGCTTTCTTACATATCCTTTATTGGTGCAACAGGAAAGATTTGTGATGCAGTAGAAATGTCTGGAAAGAATGTTCTGTCCACATCATCAACTGTGACTACCGGTCTTGTTTCACACAAGTATGTTATTCTCCTTTGCACCCTTATCTCCCGTTTATATACATTTTCCACTAGTTGTTATGTGTTGTTCTACTATACATATCTGTATCTGTAGTAGGTAGTATATCGCATGCACATACTTTTGCTAGTTCCTCCTCAAGTATAATAGGGAGTAGTGTTCTTATTAGCTCTTACATTGGCTTTGCTGTGCAGATATGGGGAGAAAGCCGCTGCAGCGACCAATGAAGGGCTCGATGCCGCCGGGCACGCCATTGGGACTGCATGGGCAGTATTCAAGATCCGGCAGGCCTTGAATCCAAAGAGCGTCCTAAAGCCGACTACACTTGCCAAGTCTACCATTAAAGCAGCAGCTGATGACCTTCGTGCTAAGCACAGCAAATAGCTGGAAGCCATGTTTTCCACAAGACCACAACCATGAGGGCCTCTTTCGGTGCATCCCCAGCTCAGTGTTGGACTGTCCCTGACTAACAGAAGCTTGCCTCAATCCCTGGCAGATGGCATTGTTTTTATCATGAGTGACGGGTGTACTCGTGTTGCACTGTTGCTTGTAATTGTACGTGCTGAAAACCAAAAAAAATAACTCCTGAATGCTGGTGATGTCCTCCTGTGCTGATGCAGTGTACCGAAAACTGGGCACTTGCAAAGTTTGTTTTTATACTTTATTCATATTGAAACCTGAAAAATAGGAAATGACGAAAAAACTCTAAATTATGTACTAAAATTCAAATTTGCTGGTAGATTATAAACAGTGGCTCAAGTTTGATTATGGATTACATGTTGTAGGTTAACCAAGCAGAGCCATTGATTTTGGGTAGAGTAAAGAACTGTTACGTGCGCATATCTAAAAATCTGCTATATCGATTCATCCAAGTCTTCATTTCCACACATTTACCATCGACACAACCGTCGGATGCAGTCTGATGACTTTAGCTGGTTCGCAGCTCTCCGATTTACGTAAGACTGATGTCCTACAATACTTAATGCACAGTAAATCGGTAGTGACAAATTTGATAATTTATTAGTTTGAAAAATTATCATTAATCATTTATTACTCTACTCAATAATTTATAGTTATAAACTCAGTTGATCATACTACGTTTACATTCAAATAAGTAATAAATAATTAAAAAAAGTTCAATATTTGAAGTAACAACTTATCAGATCTCCAAAGTCCGATCCCGTTGCAATTATAATTTACTTTACTGTAAATTAGTAGCAGGAAACTGAGTTTACTGTTTGTTACTCTGTTCAAATGGCGGGCTTGACAAAGAGAATCAATTAAGTAGCTCATGGGGTCCACCACCAAAGACGCATCGGGGCCACGTTGATCCCAAGCCGCACGATCAAAAAAGGCAAATGGGCGTTTCTTCTCGTCTTCTCCACGACTTTGCCCGCCTCCGCCTCCCCATCTTCCCAGGGAAGCACAGCGCCGCCGCCGCCGCCTCGCATCGGAGCCAACGGGGGTAGGCGTGCTCCTCCTCCCCTGTAGCTCCCCCATCATCTCGGCCGGCTGGGAGCCCGGGATCCATTCAAGGTTGATTCCACTGGCCGGTAAGGATTCCCTCTCTCTGCTGCTTGGATTTGTGTTAGTTCCGCGAGCAGCCGAATCGAATCCTGCCAGATCGTTCTCGGTTGAATCGAATCTCCGCCCAGAAGTCCTGCGTAGGTCGGGAGGAGTAGGAGTAGGGTTTTCCATGGTGCGGCTGGTTCATCCGCCCATGAATTTTGGTGTGCATGTGTTAGCTTGAGGTAACCCTGGTGCTTTTGTTACTAGGCGTGCTCTCCAATCCCAGTTTCCTGCGGCCATGGATGACGGGGACCTTGGTTTCTCGAACCCGGATACATTCCTGTGCCCGGCCGCCGGTGGTGCCGACATCGACGGCAGCTACTCCATGGAGAGCTACTTTGACGACATCTTGAAGGACATAGAGCACCATGCGTGCACCCACACCCACACCTGCAACCCGCCTGTGCATGACCACTCGCACACCCACACCTGCGTCCATGTCCACACCAAGATTGTCTCTGCTCCCTCGGATGCTGCCGATACGTCTGAGTCCCCAACTGAGAACAATGCCTCCAACAAGCGACCGTCAGGTAACCGGGCGGCTGTGAGGAAGTACAGGGAGAAAAAGAAAGCTCACACAACCTCTCTGGAGGAAGAGGTGGTTCATTTGAGGGCTCTAAATCAGCAGCTCATGAAGAAGCTTCAGAATCATGCCGCGCTTGAGGCAGAGGCAGCCAGGCTGCGCTGCCTGCTTGTTGATATTAGAGGAAGGATTGAAGGGGAGATTGGGACTTTTCCTTATCAGAGGCCAATGAAGAACATCAATTTTGATGTCTAGTGTTCACCAGGGAGGTTTCTTCGGTGGCACCCAGGTTATCAACTAACGTGACTTCCGGTGCAGCGACCTGATGTACTATGAGTTGTCAGCTGTTGGGGCAAGGTGCCTGTGATATTACAAAGCTCCCAGTCTGTGCTGGTATGAGTATGATGCCTGTTGGTTGTATGCCAAATGCCGAAAAGAATCAAAGGTCAGTTATGTTTCAGTTTTTGTTTTTGCTAATTTCAAACACTTCATGTAGCTATAACAATCTAAAAATTCTAATTTCTAGATACTACCTTTTGCCTTTCAGTTTGGTTAAAATCCTATAAATGTAGAGTCACAAGGATCTACTTGTAATCTTGTGCTGTCTATACTCTATAGCCTTCCAAAAAGAGTATTAGTACGGCTTATTCAGTAGTATATGTTTTCTCATGTAAGCAGAATCAGCGTAGGATAAACTCTGGTACCTTGTAAATGTTTTGATGTAGTGAAATAACAACTGACATGGATTAAGGGCCACTATTGCTGTATTGCGTTGTTTATTTGATTTGCTGCAGTCCGGTACCATATAAATGTTTTGATGTAGTGAATAACAATTGACATGGACTAAAGATATATTTTTTTCTTTTTTGGTGGGTGAGTGCACTCATCTTGTCCAGCCATAGCTAAAATGCGAAGTATATGTTTTTGGCTAGACATCTACTAGACGACTACCTCTTTGAAGGTACCATAGATCTGACTGAACAAAACAATTACTAACAGCTGCCTATGGACCATATAGCATTTTTTTTTGTGAAAACAAACATGTTGATTCTAGCTAAGCAAGTATCAGTGTGATACCTTTGCAGCTATGCTTGATCACTTATCATCATACGATATTATGCATCTTCAGCGGGTCTAGTTATACAACTAGAAGGAATGTAATGTGATCCAGATGCTTCTACAGTGGTATGCATCTCTTTATATTTTTGTAAGTTCAGCGCTGGTGGTTGTTTGTCACATTACAATATCCTAGCTCAGAATGCTTCTTGCTACAGCATTGACACTGCACCCAAGCAAAATTCATATATAATTAAACTAAGGTGAATATTTTCAATAGCAAAATACATATAACAATATAACATATTAAAAAATGTATTTTATTTATTTTAAGTAATTTTATGACATATTTTCTTTTAATGTAGCATCTCTAACGTCAATCAATCTCTCTTGTAGTGTTGAGCTGCTTGCCCATATGTATATTGACTCAAGGCAATCTTTCTGAGATAAGGGGTCGTGTGTAAATTCAGCATGATTAAGACTTGATTGTGTGTTGGCTGAGATAAGGGGTCGTGTGTAAATTCAGCATTGTGTGATCTCCACAGGTGATTTATGATGATTGTGTCTTGGCTGCAGAAGTAGCAAGCTTGGTAACAACCCGATACTCCAAGCTTGTTGCATTTACTGAATCTGACTCTCATGAACTTTGATGCGGCCTGAACTTTAGCAGAATCACGTCATTGATAAGTTTCAGAATAGTTTCATCTCGAACTTGTGTTTAATAAGCTATCTTCGAGGAGAGCATGCGTACAGCAAGAGATAGACTTTTACAAGGAGATATCTTCCAGGAGAGCATGCATGCAAGAGAGCTTGCATTTAAGCAAAGATTAAACTTAGAAAGGTGTTTCTGCTCCATGAAATTTTATCGAGGAAGTTGGTTTCCTGAAGCGTACCTGGTTTGGGGAACTGTACAAACTGATATCTGATTTCATTATAAAATGATAACTGAGATTCCCCTTGTTTCTTTATGTGTTGATGTAGCTGCTTCCGGTTCTGCATTGTGTGGGCACTTTGTGAGACTGAATCATGCGTCTTCCTGCATTTACAGTTTTGCAGGCTCTCCTGAGTTTTCAGATGAGAAATGCCTGAAGAATACTGTCCACCGACACCTAATTTCAGGTTGCAGCTATCAGGCAAGGATGCAACCATGCAACTACTCTAAGTACTCTTCTTCAGATTTCTCTGGGTGTCAAATTCCATTGTTTCGGGTACTTCAAAACTAAACCCATACAAATTTATTTTTTTCGGATACTCCGAAAATAAACGCGCAACAAATTCTGGGCGTAAACAGTAATATTTATTTTTTAATAAAAGGATTATCTCTGCTTTTATAGAAATCAATATAAATTTTGTTCTTTTACATCTGGATCAGCAGAAAACTTGACTCGCGCAACAAAAATCACTGCAAAGGAAAAATATAATATGCCTAGAGGAAATTATGTAATTTTTGAAAGCAAACCGAAATTTTGAAAGCAGTAACGTTTCCAGCACGGCCTCAGACCACTCGTAAGTCAACATCGTTGACTGACTGGTGGGCCCCGGACCCAGACGGCATGCTCTCTGTGCCCCACCTTGAACTAACTATCCACTTCGAACATTCTAGCACATCCAGGCTCATCGACGTCGATGCCCCGGTTGGCCGCCAATCACGTTCCTCCACGTGTCACCTTTTTCTGACACTCACCAGATCCCAGCCCTCCAAACCCCAAGTTCCCCGCATCGGACGGCAGGGGCCGCCCCTCGCTCGCGCGACACGTCAAGTTCACCGCATCGCCCAGTAACAGACGGACACGTGGATAATGCCCAATGTGAGCCGTCCGATCGTCCACGTGGACCTGGCACACTTGGTCTCCGGGTCTCCGGGTGAACGCCATTTAAAGAGGCGACGCCTCCTCCACCGAGCTAGAGTTTAGAACGCGACGAACCCACCAGGCCACCAGTCACCACCAGTTGTGCAGATACGAAGGAAGCAGAGCACGATGCGCAAGTGGGCGCTCTCCTCCGCGCTCCTCCTCCTCTTCCTCCTCACCACACTCCCCGATCCAGGCATGTCTCTGCCGCCGGAGCCTTTCTCTTGATTTTTCGCGATTTTTTGGTGTGTGTTTTTGCCGTAGTTTACCGAGTTTAGCCATTTAGTCTGTAGATCCACTAGCTACTGAGGCGACCAGTACAGATTCGATATCACTCGACGGGTAGTTATCCCGTAAGTTAACTCCGGATTGATTTTTTGGAGTGATTTTTGTGTCACTCCTTCGAATAAGTGTGTGAGATGTGGTAGATTTTTTTTGAAGTGATGCTCATAGATGTTTGATTCGTTGGTGTGGAGGCGACTATTGCTACGTGCGATCTCTGCTGGTGATTCTAGCCCAATTTTTTATTCTAGATCTCGCACATGAAGTGTCAGCTCTATCGCGTGTTGGGTTCAGGGCCACTTCGATCCGTTGCAATGGTAGGGTTTATTGCGATTTCGAGATTGCTAAATCAATTAGTTCTTAGATCCGTCATCGTGCTATTGCCTAATTGTAAATTGAGTGGCCAATTCTGTGCGGGGTTTAAATAGGGTTTAGTCCTGAAACACTGCCTGCTTAGTATAAATCTAGTGCTGATTGTTACTGATCTTGTGCCCCAACGTACTGGCCTTATTGAATTTTAAGTCCTCTCTAATTTAATTAACACACATTGCTCTAGCGCAAATCAACACATGATTCAAAGTATTATTCGGTTCTGACCCTTCCTGTACGGCAGCTAAGAAGCTCCAAGTCAACGCTGATGACAGCAGCGATGAGTTAGTCGATCCGCCCAAGGTAGAGGAGAAGATCGGTGCCGTTCCCCATGGCCTGTCCACTGACTCTGAGGTTGCTCAGAGGTACGCATGATCTTCTGATCAATGCTGATCGTTTCCATCTTATCATGTCGTTGTTATCTGTATGAACAATGTGAAATGTGTTCAGGGAGTCTGAGTCAATCTCGAGGAAGACCCTCAGGAGCTCGGCAGAGAAGTTTGAGTTCCAGGCCGAGGTGTCCAGACTCATGGACATTATCATCAACTCACTCTACAGCAACAAGGACATCTTCCTGAGGGAGCTCATATCCAATGCATCGGATGTATGTATTTCTATTTCTAGTGCATGTCACTCCCTTTATTTTAGGTTGTAATATATACTAGAAATTAAGGGTGGTGCTTTTTTCATCTGTAGGCATTGGACAAGATTAGATTCCTTGCTCTCACTGATAAGGAAGTTTTGGGCGAAGGTGACACTGCCAAGCTTGAAATCCAGGTATAGTAGACTGCATAGTTGATAGCATTTTTTGTTTGGTATATCTTGTTTTGGACATTGACTTCAAGGCATGTGGTGTGTGCACATGCAGATTAAATTGGATAAGGAGAAGAAGATTCTCTCCATTCGTGATAGCGGTATTGGTATGACCAAAGAAGATCTGATTAAGAACCTTGGAACAATTGCAAAATCTGGGACTTCAGGTATTACTTCCTCCTACTGATCTATCCAGATTTTGTTAAATCTCT
Organism: Zizania latifolia; assembly: GCA_000418225.1. Taxonomy (NCBI): domain Eukaryota; kingdom Viridiplantae; phylum Streptophyta; class Magnoliopsida; order Poales; family Poaceae; genus Zizania; species Zizania latifolia. The sequence goes on along the minus strand of KE372741.1, from coordinate 171,285 downwards.
ACTCAAATTTAGCACTACCTATTTGTTTGTAGAGAAAAAATCGCACCAAGTAGCATTTAATGTGCTCTAAATAATGCAATACTTTGTGATATTTGCAGCTTTTGTGGAAAAGATGCAGACTGGAGGTGACCTCAATCTCATTGGGCAATTCGGTGTTGGCTTCTATTCAGTTTACTTGGTTGCTGACTATGTTGAAGTGATCAGCAAGCACAATGATGATAAACAGTACGCCATCATTGTCCTTCTATTAAATACAGCAGTTGTGCATTGTGTTTTTTATTCATGTTTTTCCTTCACTCCAACCTACTTCATGGTGTTATGCTGTCGCATTTTCTCTGATAGATACGTATGGGAGTCCAAGGCTGATGGATCATTCGCTATCTCTGAGGATACATGGAATGAACCCCTGGGTCGTGGAACTGAGATCAGACTACACCTCAGAGACGAGGCCAAGGAGTACGTGGAAGAAGACAAGCTAAAGGTATTATCTTTATTACAGTCAATTGGCTTCTTGATGTGACATCAAATATGCAGCTCTACACATGGCGTGCACATTATATTTGTGCTTGGCACATAAGAATGAGGATGTAATTCTGTGTTGCAAACTTCAATTAGAAACTAACACTTGGTGTATCATTTGCACATATGGTTTAGGATTAGGGGACTGTTCAGCAATTTTATTAGCATAAATGTTATGCTGTGATCAAGTATTGATCTCACATGGTATTTGTGGTTTTTTATACTGTGCAATTAAAATATATTTTCATGACTACTGCCTTTCATTGAAGCCCATCCCTTAATAGTAGGAATCAGCAACTGCCTTTTCATTAACCATGAAATAATTACTGTAATTAATCACTATGAAGTTCAAAGTGGTCTTTCCTAAATTTATCGCTGCATACTCAATTACTCATTAGTAATTTTGTTTTCACGAGAAGACTGGACTGTTGCACAAGTGTCAGACTGTCAATTAACTAGATCATATCATTTTTATAAAACTTTGTGTAGTATTGTGCAAGTGTTTAGTGCATCCATCAGTTCTAACTGAATAGTTTTTTGTAGTATTATGCATGTAAATGTTTGAGCCTCTTATACAAAGGACATCATAGTTGCTTCAATCAAATAGCTGCACTGGAGACATTATATAAATAAGATACTTCTTGTTTTGAGTAGTTTCATGTTGTTGCTTTTTTAACATGAGTGCCTATTTTGCAGGATTTGGTGAAGAAGTACTCTGAGTTCATCAATTTCCCCATTTACTTGTGGGCAACCAAGGAGATTGATGTTGAAGTGCCAGCTGATGAGGATGAATCAAGTGAAGAAGAGGAATCCAGTAAGTTTTAAGTCTGTTTTTTTATTTTTTTTCTAGTTCTTACCTGAGTTATTTTGACACGGCTTCTAACATATCAGCTATTTATTTGCAGCCACAGAGTCTTCAGAGGAAGAAGAGACAGAAGAGGGTGAAGAGAAAAAACCCAAGACAAAGACAGTAAAGGAAACCACTACTGAATGGGAGCTTCTGAATGATGTGAAGGCTATATGGCTCCGCAATCCCAAGGAGGTTACTGAAGAAGAATACTCGAAGTTTTACCACTCACTTGCTAAGGTACAAATTGTAGTGATGGGTTTAGAGGAGCAAAACATTTATGTATGCCTTGCAAAAACCTCATCTAATTTCACATTATTTTGTAGGACTTTGGTGATGACAAGCCCATGTCTTGGAGCCACTTCATTGCTGAGGGAGATGTTGAGTTTAAAGCTTTGCTCTTTGTTCCCCCCAAGGCTCCACATGATCTCTATGAGAGTTACTACAACTCTAACAAATCAAACCTCAAGTTGTATGTTAGAAGGGTTTTCATCTCTGATGAATTTGATGAGCTTCTTCCAAAATATCTCAGTTTTTTGAAGGTATTGGATTACTATTGGTGAATGACAAACTATTCCATGCATTGACTCGTGCAGGCTAAAGTGCTAAACTTATACGTGCCTTCTCTGTAGGGAATTGTGGACTCGGACACACTGCCTCTCAATGTGTCACGAGAAATGCTACAACAACATAGCAGTCTGAAGACTATCAAGAAGAAACTAATCCGCAAAGCTCTTGACATGATCAGGAAACTTGCTGAGGAAGATCCTGATGAGTACAGCAACAAGGAAAAGACAGGTAACTGGTTTTGCTGTGGATCACAGGTCACATACTGTGATGTTGTTCTCATAAATAATGTTCTGTGACCAGATGATGAAAAGGATGCAATGGAGGAGAAGAAGGGCCAGTACGCCAAATTCTGGAATGAGTTTGGAAAATCAGTCAAGTTGGGGATCATTGAAGATGCAACTAACAGGAACCGTCTTGCAAAGCTTCTGAGATTTGAAAGGTTTGTCTTTTATTCTAATGTCCATTAATCACTGTAGTTATTATGCGGGGAGAATAGAACTGATTTTGTGTCTGTTTCAGTACTAAGTCGGAAGGCAAACTCGTCTCTCTTGATGAGTACATTTCAAGGATGAAGACAGGGCAGAAGGATATCTTTTACATTACTGGCAGCAGCAAGGAACAACTAGAGAAATCTCCATTCCTTGAGGGGCTAACCAAGAAGAACTATGAGGTGTGTTACTGTGATGCCTCATATTTTCCATTTTATGTGATCAGATTCAGTGGTACTATATGTTCTATGATTTCTCTCGCAAGAGTTGCCTTTGATTCATTGTACTCTGGTATTTATTCTTCATATACTCCCTCAAATGGCAGTAGTTTTTTGTGACTGGAAATTGTTTGGATTAGTCCTAGATTAACCTATTGAATACTGTACAGCATGCATACCCAAAATTTTTGATACTCAGGCACCATTAGTCCTGCAATCCTTCACCAAAGTCATGTTTCCATATGTAATATACATGTCAACTCTAATGCTGCTATACTCTTGCCATCCTCCATACCGTGAATAAACTTCCACACACCTCTCCGCTTCTATACTAACAAATGCTATGAACAAGGGTAAAATCATAGGTTCATAGTATTTCACTCAGATTTCAGAACCGTGTGCTGCATTGCGTTCTTTGCCTTTCTAGACTTTTGAATTGCACTACTCTGGATCTCGGTATAGCTATGGAGGTAACGCATTTGTCATCTTGTTTTGTAGGTTATATTCTTCACTGACCCAGTTGACGAGTACTTGATGCAATACCTCATGGACTACGAGGACAAGAAGTTCCAGAACGTTTCTAAGGAGGGGCTCAAACTAGGCAAGGACTCTAAGCTGAAAGACCTCAAGGAATCCTTCAAGGAGCTGACCGACTGGTGGAAGAAGGCTCTGGACAGCGAAAACGTCGACTCTGTGAAGATCAGCAACCGGCTGCACGACACCCCCTGCGTGGTCGTGACATCCAAGTACGGGTGGAGCGCCAACATGGAGAAGATCATGCAGTCACAAACCCTCTCGGATGCCAGCAAGCAGGCATACATGCGCGGCAAGAGGGTTCTTGAGATTAATCCCAGGCATCCCATCATCAAGGAGCTCCGTGACAAGGTCGCCCAGGACAGCGAGGTACTGATTGCCTGATCGACAAAACCTCACTTCGTGGTTACCCATCTTTGCTTCCAAAGACTTGAACAAAAAAACCATGGTTTTGTGTTATCTTGATGCAGAGCGAGAGCTTGAAGCAGACAGCGAAGCTCGTCTACCAGACCGCCCTCATGGAGAGCGGTTTCAACCTCCCTGACCCCAAGGACTTCGCCTCCAGCATCTACAAGTCGGTGCAGAAGAGCCTGGACCTGAGCCCCGACGCCACCGTGGAAGAAGAGGAGGTCGAGGTCGAGGTCGAGGTCGAAGAGAATGAATCCAGCAAAGAGGAGTCGGAGCCGTCGTCGCAGTATGACAAGGACGAGCTGTAGGAGTGATCGCTCTTCTTAATTAGCCGGTGGCCTCGTCCACTGTTGTTTAATCATAGCTCCTGCTTAGGTGTTAAAAATGTGATGGTTTTGAGGGACGCCCTTTTTTCCATGCGACAATGCACACCATGATACGAGGTTCTGCCATGTACGTCGTTTGATACTCTAGTTCTGATTAATCAATGGCTGTCGAATTTCGACCGTCCACTGCCGCTCATGTGCATCTATCGGTATGACCACTTGATGGTAGCTAGTTCTAACCCAGGATGGATGCAGCCAGGCGGGGAAGAACAGCACCCTAGTCTGCCGTTTTGCAGGTGGCCATTGGAGACAGTCCTGCAGCAGCAGTGATGGCAGGGTCTCTCGAGACCGGTCTACATGAGTGGGTTCTGGTGTCACTGGCTGGTGTGCTACAAGCATAGTTGTCGCGGCGAAGCGTGGCGATCTATCACTTTTATAACAAGTGACGCGGCGTCGTTATAAATATATCAACGTGACAAACAATATAGAAAAATATATCAATATATAAGTACTAAATTACAAATAACAATAGCAATATAGTATTATAAAAATAGCAATACAATAATAAGTTATAATATTGTTACTTTAGATACCTTATAAGATAAAATATATATATATATTGTAAATTATGTCTAATATTATATTTAAAAGTTCAGTTTAAAAATATATTTATATAAATTTGACCAAACAGCTTATTTAAAGTCCAACCCATTTAAAACCAATTTCTCAACTCTAACCCTAGCTTCTCTTAATCTCTCCTACTCCTCCCTCTCTCACCTCCCTCTCCAGCCGCCACACAACTCTCCCACTCCCCCTCTCTCTTACCTCCCTCTCTAGCCGCCGCACAACTATCCCACTCTCCCCTCTCTCTCTCACTTCCCTCTTCAGCCGTCGCACAACTATCCCACTCCCCCCTCTCTCTCTCACCTCCCTCTCCGGCCGCCGCACCCAGCACCATCTCCCTCTTCTCTCCCCCATCTTTCGCACCGACGCGCCCAGCCTCACCGCGCGTCGCTGACACCTGGCTGCGCCATGCCTGACCTTACCGCGCGTCGCTCACGCCTGGCCGCGTCGCGCCCTTGCTTACTCCTCTCTCTCCCTTCCCTATGGTAGGCGTCATAGCCATAGCTGGCACCACACGACGCCACAGCAGCGCCACGCTCCTATGGCGCCCGCCACATGCCTTCATCGCTATGGCGGTGTGTGGCGAATAGTCAAAACCCGCCGTAGCGATATGGCGACGATATATATCAACAACTATGGCTATAAGTTCAACAAACCAAACCAAGCTTGATATTGATAACTGGTCTATCCTGACGTGGTTACCGTAATTACAGTTGGAAACTAATATAAATTGATAAAAATTTAAATATAAAAGTTTAGATCAAACAATAACCGAGTAGTTTGGTTTGATAGCTGCTCGATTTGAAGTGATAACCGCTAGTTATCGAACAGTTTGGCATCGCTAACCGGTCAGTTAGCCATGGTAACTACTTGATTTATTTGAAAATGTAGAAAATATAGAAAAATTCAGCTGACCATATTAACTCATAGCTTTTGCGATAATTTAGGCATTCCCGAAGGCAAGATCCGTAATTGGGCACGACGTACGTCAGACTGCTTCGGCAACGTATTTATAATGTAACTTGCTTTTGTTTTTATTTCTGGTTGTCAATGCAGAAATATTTTCCTTGAACATATCTATCCTTGTGTTTATTTGATTAGAATTGTAACAAGAGCAGGACATGCTTTTCAGGACAAATTAGCTGTGCAAACCTTGAAGCATATGTATAGTTTAGCAGTGGGTAAACCCTCTGTCTCTGTCTGCTCTGAAAGAATGATCTTTTTTCCTCCAAGAAAACCTGACGAAAATATGCTAAAACTACTATCGTGCATATGAGTGCAATGCTTGAGATCACCAACATTGCGTCCATATCGCCGGGCTGATGATCATCAGGAGGACGAAAAGAGAAATTCTGCTCGTCAAGCTATGTGCATTTCCGGAGAACGTCATTGTTGAGTAGGTGGGTGGCAACCCTTTTGCCTCGGGATTCCCACCAGATTTTAGGCTGCATCAGGATGCAACATTAGTAAATGAAGATGTATCTAATACTAGTATGTAATATTAACCAAATTTCCCCAAGACGAATGCAGATGTTGGCGCCGTCACAGGGTTGTTACTTGTTATAGCCAAAACATATAAGCAAGTCAATTATGCAGAGGACGTCCTAGTCTTTTCCCGATATCACAGGACACAGGAGACGCACCATACGTAAATTTCTGACTTCACTAAAATCATATTAAAAAGATACATATGTGTATAATATTTGTAAACACCAAAATTAAATACTGATAGGTGAAGTCATGCATTACTATTCCACCACAGTACCACCGATAATTCCCAGACACTTTCGAGTTTTCTTTTCACGGAGAAACCATTTGTTTTGTATGATACTCTTGTACGTAGTTTCTTCAAAAGAAAAAATTGTATACTTGTATGCAGATGCGTGATGCATGCCAGCATTGTGAGGTCATCGATGCAGCCAAATGATTGAAGTGGAAATTAATGTAACAACTTGCACCACGCAGCCAATCAGGAACAACACGGTTAAGGTGGACAATGTTCAGATTTGGACCTTTCCTTTTCGGCGTCACATCCAAGTGACCACGTCGTCTGTCATCCAAAATCTCGAGTAGTTTAGTTTTCAGGATCATTTTCAGGCTCTGATTTGCTATGGCGTCCTGGAGAGCTCTTCGTATCCATCAATCATTACGCCACGGTTAACCATTGCAGGCTCTTCGACGCTACGAATTTCGCATGAATTTTGAAGTTGTGTACGTCTTGTGTGTTGGAAACACCTAACTGAACCGAAGTAATTTGACGTGTAGAAGCACACACGTCCAATGCCAAATGGATTATAGATGCGGCTTCGACGTGCCGGCACGTACAATGGAATCCGTATGCATGCCAAGACGTGCAAGAAATCTGTTTACCTGGACGTGCCGGGGCAGAAGACGACGTCGTAGCCGCCGCCGGCCGCCGCGCAAGTGAACGTCGACGTCGCGTCGTCGTAAGCGTAGCTGTACGCGCGCGGGCACGCATTCTTGAACAACAGCGAGTACGACGTCGGCGCGCACGTCGACGGCGTCCCGTACGCGCCGCTGCAGCAGTACTGCGCCGCCCCGAACGCCTCGCACGCGCTGTTGCACGCTA
>KE372741.1:113169-125770 GCA_000418225.1 Zizania latifolia | reverse complement strand
AGCTTGAGCTTATTATATGTTCGAGATAACTTTGTCATCTATCTTTACATAGCTCACAGGCTGCTTACATTGCCCTAATCAATCCACTTATTAAGTTTTTAGCTCAGTCTCCCATGATTTGTTTTGTGTTAGATGTGGTTAAATTTAACTAAGGACCGAAAAACCTTTGTAGTATTCTGCCTTATGCATTCATTATTATTATCTTATAAATTCGTATGATTGTAAGTAGCCTAATATCTTGCCTTGATACTTGCAGGAAATTGTCAGTGATGTAATATGGCTGCTGAATGCACAACATTTTGCTGTCTTGAAATTGTATGATTTGGCAGTGCGATTTCTGCTTGTCTAGCACTTTTCGCTTTTCATTGTTCTTTCACGGAACGTCTTTTCAAGTGATCATGTGCTTGTTGGCATCCCCGTTTAAATGGGGCCCTTCGTAACGTATCTAAATGCAACTTAATAATGGGCCGATGTTGTGCCGAACATCATGACATAATGGGCCATTAATGTACCAAAATGACGACCTTTTTGTCCTAACTGGATGGCTTTATGTAGGATGGGCCTTACGCTTTGATTAATAGGCCTGCAAGATGGACTAAACGGGCTCATTAATACGAACTTTTGGATATCGACTAAACGGGCTCATTAGTACGAACTTTTGGATATCGACTAAACGGGCCTGTAAGATGAACATAACTGGAGCATATGCTTTCAATATACGTAAAATAGGCCTAAAAGGATGAATGCAAATGGGCCCAACAATACGCACAAGTGGGCCGTTAATGGGAGCAACAATACTCACAAATGGGCCACAAACGGGCTCAACAATACTCGAAATCGGGCCGCAAATGGGCTCAACAGTACTCGCAAACGGGCCCAACTACGCGTGAAAGGGCCACGAGCGGGCCCAACGACAAGTGGAATGGGCCGCAAGCGGGCCCAACGACACGTGAAACGGGCCGCGAATAGGCCCAATGACGCGTGAAATGGGCCCAACGACAAGTGAAATGGGCCGCAAACTGGCCCGATAACGCGTGGAATAGGCGACGATGGGCCTACCGACGCGTGAAATGGGTCGCTCAAAATGGCCTGACGACAAGTTAAATGGGCCGCAAACTGGCCCAACGACGCGTGAAGTGGGCCCCAATGGGCCGCAAAGTGGTACGGGTTGGACCGTAGAAACTTGATAGGCCTAACCGTATTGTTTTAATGGACCTGACCGGTTCGGCCGTTAGCGCTTTAGCGGTATGGAGAAGCTCAGTCGTGATATTTCGTCGGCCATTTTGATAACCAGCGGACCATTTTGTAAACATTTGAGGTCCCCGTTAAAGCCCCAAGGTGTACACAATACTGTCCATTCCCCCCAAAAAAGTACAGAATATTAGCATGCATTTGTAATACTTGAGCCATCAAATGCGCAGACACTGAGGTCTCATATAAACAATACAAATTATTGGCCGTTACTAATCGATTGCCCTGATATATATTTTATCAAATGCCCCCATTGTACTATTGTAGCCTCGACTCACCTGGCAACAAACGGCAGCATCAAAAAATCACGGTAAGAACTACATTGTTTCTGAAATATCAATGGGAAAATCAACATTTAAATTTAAATTCGATTCGAAAAGCACATCGCAATTCAGCCAACAAAAACAAGTGGTATCAGAACGTAATAGATGCACACCGTTAATTAGCAGTATGTTGTTACCTGATTCACCCCGCTCCATGTATACTTCAAATCAAATACTTGGTTTCCGTTCATCAGCGCATGATTCACACCTATGACATGCAGTATAATGAGCGCTTAACTATTCGCACCAATTACAACATTTACTACAACAAAAATACATACACCAACCATACGTGCCAAAATTGTGAAATTTTGATGTAATCACATGCATACAGAAAAACAAATAATAAGTTGTCTATATACCGAGCCAGAGAACTCCAAGAGGTCTGAGAAAGCAATTCATCTAGTTATGTTTCCACTTTCAATAGCTGGTTTGGAACCTATAGTGCAACCTTATACAACACGCCAACACGGTGATATTATGTTCAATTCTTATACAAGTCAAACCTTCTGTTTTCATCAAGACTTAGCGGTGATCATGTAACCAACTGAATATAATCTATCACCTTAGGAATTTCTGTATCAATTTCCATGACAAAGAAACTGCAGCAAACAGGCTGAATAAACAGCATATCAACAAGGAAGATAATAAGAGGTTCAATATTCAGCAGTAACTACCTTCTTGTTAACTTTTATTTACTAAAGTATGTATCAAAATTTGGGGTTGGTATGGATTGCTATCCTACCAAAATTTGGTAGAGCCAAGATGTTGGTAGGGTAGCAAACCAAACACTTCCAATAATCTCTACCCCACCAAACTTTTGACAATACCCTCATCCTCCTCAGTTGGTTTTTATCATTTAAAAGATATCTAATAAGCAGTTCAGACATTCTAGTTCTATGCTTAATTTGGGGCGGCAAAAAAGCATTCCCCACCAAACCCTCATACACAAACATAATTGCATGATCATGTCTCAGTTCCATCTAGCCCTCATATTTGATATATTTTGCACTCCAAATTGAAGCCAAAGCTAGCATCCAACTAGATGGTAAATGCCACAACCAGTAGTAAGAAATTTCAAATCCATAATCTTATCTGCAGATGCATATCGCAGAGAACGAATCATGCCGTGGACCCAAACAAAATAATAAAACTCACCACGAAACATGTGAAGCACATGAATCACCAGAAGCTCATAACTCTGCACATATATGCCAGAATAATGCCAACCGTGAACAAAAGTACATCATAAAAGTACCATGATCAGATAAAATTGTAGCTAGAAGATCCCTCTAAATCAGTTGTCTAACCAACTCCAACATACAATCCCAACCTATTCCCAATTTCCAATCATCACATAATCATGACATGTTAGGAAGAATTGCGCTGGAATATCCCGAACCTAGTAGCATCACCGCAGCACAAATAATGAATCGAACAGCAGTAATTAATTCGCAAATGGCACCTCAGCACAATTGCTGGTTGGTACGACAGCATTACAAAAGGCGATTTCAAACATGATTCGGGCCCCGAGTACCCATCGAACGTAAACCCTAACATCATGCCAATCGATCACCCCAAAATCGCGTCATTGAAAAATTAGCTTGCTGAGTCAAACGAAGAATTCGAAAACGTACAGGTGGAGAAGTCACGCGCGTCACACGGCGAGAGTCCGGTGGCTTGCGGTACCCAGATTGAGGTGCCGCTCGGCGGAGAGGTCGCCGCTTTCTACGTGGCACCTCCTGCGGTTGGGTGTGAAGCAGGCGTCCTGGAGAGGGAGAAGGGACCTCCTCTCGCGAAGCGGGGGCAGGGCGGAGCTGGGCGTCACGAAGAGGTAGACGAGGCTTCCTCGGGCGAAGCGGGTCGGGCAGGCAGAAAGGGCTTCCCCGGTGAAGCGGAGGCGGCGCGTCACCCACCATCCGGCGAAGGAGAGCGGCTGCGGGTCGTATGCTGAAGGGGCTTTCCCGGCGAAGCGGATGGGGGCGTCACCGAGCGGCAGAAGGGCTTGGCGTCACCAAGAAAACATCGCCGGGAATGGATCCCCTTCCCGATCACCCGCTCCAATGCTAGGGCTTGGCACTTTGGTGTTCCTCCGGCCGAGAGAGAGAGGGGGAGAGAGAGAGAGAGAGAGGGAGGGAGAGGCTGCGCCTAGGGCTGTAGGTCGCTTTGGACTTTGGAGTTGTAGCCACTAGCCAGCCAGGCAGACTGGTGGGGCCCACCTTGTAGGCCTACGTATTGGCCAAGGCAGAGTGCCCGACTACGGCCTTCTAGAAGAACTTCAGAGGAGTTAATATAACAGATAAATGAATATGATTGATAATCTCACGAGATCAGAAATAGTAGCCATATCATATACCTTCAACAAAACTGTGTTTTCAAGTAAACTTTCATGTCAAAAGTACACAACAAGGTCGAAAATGTTGCCAACGGCATGAAACACCTCCGTTCTCTTCTATCGTTCTAGATCCTGAAATGATTAGCTAGAGTTCAAGGGCCTCCAATCTATTTCTTTTTCTTGGATTTGCTTCCCTGTGCAAATGCAGTGCCCTGCGATGCCAATGGGCTCGAATGTTAGTCTTTGCCATGGGGCTCGTATCAACAAGACATTTGGCGGGAAGAAATAATACCTCCAGCCACTCATCCATGTTGGCATCAGTAGTTCCAGTTCCCAGTTCTACCTTGGGGCCCTTCTTTGTTTTCTGCATCACACAAACAGATTGCAGAGATAAATGCTTGCTGCTCTAATGTTGAGCTTACTAACATTATCACTACAAACAAGAAAGTTACCTTTGAGAGCTGTTGTACTTGACCGTATGCCCACAATCCGAAGATGCCAAGAAGTGCAACACCAAGGGTAATAAGGAACACAGACTCAACGCTGAGGAAACCTCCAACCTCAACAACCTCCACGGTACCATTGTAGAAGACATTCTGATATGGGTGCTGATCAATCTCATACACTATATAACCAACTAGATCATATGCTCCCGGCTGCAGTACGACGCAAGCATTAGTTCATCATGAATGCAAAATATATAACTTAGCATCATATATCTATTACTTTCAAAGGTTAAGGAAGGAACAAGGTTGTGAATTGACAAACCTGCAAGAACTTGCTCACAACAAATGTATATGGGAAGGTTGCTTGCACCGAGACAGGAACTGATGCATTGAAGAAGTTCTGCAAACAAGAAGCCATAAAGCAGGGTAGTTATGAATGGGAACATAGACTTAAAAAGCGTGTGTTTGACTCAAACTGGGTGTTTCAACTCCATTTCATGAGAAATAAGATATAATAATGCATGTGAAAACAACAGAACAAGATCCATACAGGCATTTCTCAACATTAAAACAAAACAGTGAAAAATATTTTCTTGAATGGTCAGAATTAAATGAATGGTGCCTGAATGAGACAGATTGTGGTGCACACGTCCACCAGTTCATGTTTCAGTTACTTCAGATCATATATAAAATAACAACCAGAAATACGAATCCCATTTTTCCTCACCTGAACAGTAAGGTTTTGGCCATACATCTTATGATCGAAAGGAAGATGGATAGTTGAATGGATAGCAACAACGTTCAAGGTTGATTCACCTGTAAACACAACACATATCAACAATGCTAGACCGTAAGGAAATCAAGAACCAACCACTGGAATTAGCGTGGTAAAAGAATATTAAACAAATTAACTCAGAATATACATTACAAAAACAAGGAAATTCTGCTCATATATGCAAATGTCACATGTATGGTAGACTTAGCCACAACCTTAACTTGATTTTTAACATATGGTTCTTCCTTATTGGACACACATTCTGTAGCCACAAAAGAACATATCAATATGCCTAACCACCTATTCTGACTAATCAATTTACAGGAGACAGGGAAAATACACAATACAACTATAGAAGCATCCATAATCGAAGACAGCTGAAAAACTGGTGCAATTAAGGGACAAGCACATCAGAATGGACGATATTACTTCAGAAACAATATAATGCACTGGATATGATACTGAAGCCGAATGGGCAAGAAGTTGCAATAGGTTACTACATACAAAGCAAATAACTGACAGACAAATGAGCATGGTCTGTTAATAAGTGAAGTAGAAAATCTACTTGCCAATTCTAGGTAAATACAGGTAGCCCAATCCAGCCACTAAACTTAGCTTATTAATTTAAGTTTCTGTTGGTCATTGGAAAAACTTCAAGAAACAGCATGCATTACCCTCGTTTTGCAGGCCAACCAGTAGTTCAGTTTCTTCACCAGCCGGCACAACTACAAGAAAACATCAAAACGTAGACATTATTGCTTATTGATGTCAATAAAGATGCGATTCTGATTTTCAACAAAAAAAGGTTTCCATAGAAAAAGATCAAGTATGTCATAACACGGCATGCAACTATTGATATGCACAGAATCCTTTCAGATGAACAAAACAAACAATTTCAGTTTAGTATCTTATACTGAACTTTAAGAGAAATGATTGCAAACAAGTTGTAATGCTAACGAACGACTTCCATATAAAAGATCTGTTGGAATTGGATGCCGATACTCACTTTTGCCAACGTTTTTGGGAAAGACACATACTGTCTCTACACCAGGAGCTGGACTTAAAGGTCCATCACTTGAAACCTGTGTATCATCACCAACAATCCCAAGATCAGCTCCTTCAACAACTTCAGCCGCGGCAGCTTCTTCATCTGACTGAGCCCTTGCAACTGCAGGAACAGGAAATATCATCCAGTTCAGTACAAAGGAGAGGAGTATAGCAGAGAGAAAAATGAGCATATGGAATCAGTATCATTTCTAGCTATCCTCATTGATGCTTTAATTTTAGAATGCTAAGCTCATTTGTTTGACTACTAAACAAAAGTTTTTGTGTTAATACCTCCCAATTTTCCAATTCTGTAAGAGCCTGTTGGAGCAGTATAGTATTCGCAACTTTAACCAATCATAAACAGCATGGTTCAAAATTTTGACCGTGCTAAATATTACAATAGAAATCTATCCCATCAATCTACCATCGTTAACCATATATAATACAATGGAAAAACGGCGAATTTCAGAAACCTCTAACCTAAGATGGCTTATCTATAACAACGCAAACGCAGAACATGCACAGTGATGCACTTAAAGATAGTTTCTCACGAAAATTGCACCTAAAACCCTGCACCAATAAACTCCCCCAACCTGTCGCGTCTAAAATTCCGGTTCCACACCGATCTAGTCCTAATCCACCAAAAATGGCACCAAATCTCAGCCTCCTCCGGTGCAACCCCACAGAGGCCGATGAGCTCAATTATCACACCGCGGAGGAGCAAAGCGCGCAGATCTATCACTACCCCGCCGCGAAATTCTCGAGATCGGCGCTGGCCGGCGAGACCACTGGACCGGATCTGCGCGGCGGAGCGCGGGACCGAGAAGAGCAAGGGGAGGACGGATCGGCGGGCACTCGCTGTTACCTTGGACGAGGGGAGCGGCGGCGAGGAGGAAGGCGAGGAGGAGGGCGGAGAGCCAAACCCTAATCGCCATGGCTGGCTGATTCAGATCGGATCGGGTCGGGATGGGGGCTGCGTGCGGCGGCTAGTACTAGTAGTAGCCGTCGTCGTCTACTACCGCGAGGTCCACGACTTGCCTGCAGCTGGCTTCGCTCTGATAAATTGCACGGCTCAAATTGACTTTATGACTTACCATAAAATGCTGGCTTTCAAAGCCAGACCAGGCTGTTTGTTCAACGAGAAAACCAGGCTGTTTGTTCAACGAGAAAACTGTCTCTTAAACTGAAAAAGAATTGACTTCTCATATTTTATACTTGAAATATGTTTAGAGTGCTAAATATGAGAAGTTCACATTTTTTCAGTGTGAAGATACAATTTGCTCTTGTTCAACTGGTAAAACTAGAAAATGGTCAGCCTCGTGTGGGGTGATTGGATTGAAAAACAATCTGGTTTGAATTTGGTAGGGGTTCAAATTTGACAAACTGTTTTATAATGGATAGCACTGAAAATGTTCCTTCGCAGTTTCGGACCTTTGACTGTAGATTGTGTGATAGGAGAAGGTAGTTGCAGCTATGTAGCACCTAATAATGGTTTATGTCAGTTGTGTAGACAGAAATATACTGTATAGTGAAAAAAGTAATCATATACCTTCTATTTAGATAGAATTTAATGATTTATCTTTCTGACCTACGTGCCATTGATCTAACTGGACCTCACATGTTATTAAGATGTGAATGGTAAATCCTCAATTTTCATCTAAAGAGAGGATAATGATCAAATCTCCCTTGTATAGTAGACTAACACTGGTAGGTAGGTTCACGCGGACTAAGTATAACTTAACTTTTAGACTAGTAAACTTGGTATTTTCAAGGTAGGAGTACTTTGAATTTATACCTTCATAATAACATTTATTTTCCAGGAAATTTGATGATTTCACTTAAAAGTTTTAGCTATTTTTATAATTTATCACTAATAACATCTACGCTTCTAAGTTTATAACTGGACAATGACAAATAATAATCCCTTATTTTTCTCGTGTTTAATAATGCGCCGTCAGGGTCTCGTGAATCGTGATCCGGAGTTGTAAAGCGTCAATCCCCTAACAGCGGGGCCCACTGGAATACGCTCTACGTATACTACTATACTAGAAATGGAGCATACACACCGTATGCATTACACACCAAGGCAGAGGAAGTACTCCTACCTGTATACTCGGATCTTCAATCTCTGTACATATACTCTCAAGTTCTAGAGAGCACATCAGCAACCTGATGAAATTCCAGATGGAAAGATGTGGCATATGAGACCATTTTGGTTGATTTCTAATTTAACAGCACCCTGATGAAACAGTAGCTGAAGCAGATTCGATGAAACGCAGCTCATTTTCAGAGGATTAATGGAACCGGGCAAATGCGCCCTGGTCTTATACAGTTCCAACACACCACACCTAAGGGAACAGTTTTTGTTTGCAGCCCCGGGAACTCGACAGCAGTAGGCAGCATCCCAGCTCCCAGGTTCTTCTTCTTCTTGCAACAGTGCAACTGTAATTTCTAAGCGACAACATTGGACAAGCGTTACAGCGTCTCATGTATCTCCCACTAGTTGGGACGGCTCAGGGCCATGAACTTGCACTGCTCACTCATCGCCTGAAGCTGCGCCTCCTTCTTATCAACAATGGCACGTAGCCTCACATTCTCCTCCATCACTTTCTGAACATCGGCTTCTTTTTGTGCTTTCTCAGTCTCAAGTTGGTTAGTCTTTGTAACTAGCCTGTTCACAAGAAAAGAGAACTCAACATCAGATCGACTGTAGTGAAAGGGCTGGATACCATTGCTTGACCAATTCATAATCATGTGACACAACATCAGATCGACTATAGTGAAAGTGACTAACAGAAGGAAGACTACAAGTGAATGCTCTGTTATGTTTACAGATATGTTGATTCATATGAAACTAGACAAGGGACCTTTTTCCTGTGGGAGGTAGCAGAGGGTTTCTCAACAACCTTCTCTTTATAATTTCATGACCATGCAAAATGTGGCCATTTCCTGTGGGAGAGAAGAGAAAGAAAAAAAAAGAATAATATGAACCTACACGGCATATGATTCCCGCCCCCCCACCCCCAAGTCCCAGGATATAATTTCGTGTGTTTTTAATCATTCGTGGCCATTTCCTTAACAACAGAGTACAATATTGAGAGGATATGTCAGGAAGCTCATTAATTAAAAGCATCACTTGAATCAGAAATGGATGAGTTTCATGTTTAGAGAGCAGCAAGAATGGGTACTTTGGACCAACTGCTGAAATGCAGACCAGTAGAAAACATATGGAGAATCAATTCTAAATCCACATTGATCTGCTTCTTTCTTGACCACTGAAAATCCATATAAAATTTTGGACATGGTCAAAACACACGACATCTGCAATTCTGCAGTAAGGTGTGGAGTTGGGCAACCAATTCTAACAGTTTGGTGGTTCTACTTATATGACACTAAGGAAACACCATATTTGCTGAAGAAAATCTTGATGATATAAGTATTTTAGATGAATCATTTCCATGATATTTAGCAGGATCCAAAGCAAGATTAAGCAAAACTTTCACAAAGTACCCTTTACTATTGATCAACACCGCGCATGAACTGATGAAGATAGGTGTCAGATACTCAGAAAAAGAAGGCTATGGAGATGCAATATAAGGGCTAATATATAACAGAACAGATATAGCTAGAGCTCTCCTAGCCAATAACAGCATGAAGTTGTTAACAAGTGAAAGCACTTGGATAAGGTGGCACAGCTCATGTCAAACATATATTACAGGAGTACAAGTGTCATTGTACCATGTGCCTGAAAAAAGAGTTTTCATGTTTGTGTTTTGTCGCAAAGAAAATTCAAGGTCTTGAAACTTGAAAGAAGTTTGGCTTCACGAAGACATGAACTGATGAACATGCTGTCAAATGTTATAAGAACTAACTGACATGTGCAGCATTTGTGTTGGTTGTCCTAGGCTTTACTGGTGCTTTATAATCATTAACACATTACTATGAATGATGTATGAACTATTTTCTCAGCATCATATCTTAGCATGAAGGTGTTGCCATCACTGGCAATTTACATGATGAATAGGTACAACAGGTGCATGATCAAAATTGTTTATCCAAGTATTGCATGCAACATGATGTCTTAGAATGAAGATGTCGCCAGCAGCAGCATTTACATAATGAATAAGACTAGTTGCATTTTCAGGATTGGGAAGATGAAAGGCTTTTTTTCTAAAGTTCTGCAAAATTATATAATAGTTTGCAGAGCAAATTAATCCAGCACAACCAATTTCATAGAAATAATCGTTACTACAACTAGCATGATACTTGTGGAAATACCTGTCAAAAAGCTTCTCCATTGTTTCAAACTGCTTCTCTGATGAAAGAAGAGTTTCTCTGACACTAACAAGAGTACTGACATAAGTTCTGAGAGACTCGAAGTCCTGCTTCACACGACTAAGCTCCTGCTCATTTTCAGCTGCACGTTGCCTTTGTTGAGTGGCCTCCAACACCATATCTTCAATCGTCTGCCTCATCTCATTCAGCATACAATTCGTACCCACTGCACATTTCTCCATCTCCTCAACTTTGGCCGACGTGGACTCCACCTGTATGGTCTTCCTTGTGATCTCTTCCAAACCCATCCTCACCTTTTCTTTCTCATTCGCGGCCTCAGATTCGGCAACAATCACTCTCTTCACAAGGGTCTCCATGACGGCAGTCACCGCATGGATCGACTTCAGAATGTCTTCAACATCTCCATCCCCCTCATTGGCATCGCAGTGTTCGGCGACACGGCTACTCTCTGCCACCATTCCATCATCCAAATCCTCACAGGAACCGGACTCGACGCCGGTGGACCAAGCAGCTAGCGGCACCCCGTGCCTGTCAACGTACCCCACGCCGTCCTGGTGCCTAATCCCGCACGACGTGTGCGCAAGGTGCGGTGTTACGAGCTCGCCGTCTGGTGTGACACGCGGTATGGCCATGAACCTCGCCTTGGATTTCAGATAGGCCAGCAGCGTGGCGATGGTCTTCACCCTGCGGCAGAGGTGATCCAGCTCCCTCCTCGAGGCCTCCTCGGAGCACTTCGCCCCGACCTTGACCTCCGCGAGCCTCTCACGCAGAGCATCGACCTGCGACTGCTGCTGCCGCAGCTCCTCCCTCCATTCGCACTCTCCGTCTCCGTCCGGTGGTTCACTCCGATCAGGGGCAAGCTCCATGAAACCTATAGAATTCAAACAGCCACGAGGAATCGACAAGAGATGGATCTATCTGTCACCAAATTTGACCGGACGAACGGCTAATCGGACGGATTTGCGCGCGAAACCGTGGGGGATTCGGGGGCCGTACCTTGGGATCGCAGGCAAGGAGCGCGGCGCCGGCAGCGAATCGGAGGGTCTCCGCTGCCGCGGCGCTCCTCGCTTTCTACGCCTCCGGTTAGTTGTGGTCCCACTCGCAAGGCGTCATTTCTTTCCCCAAATTCCAAACCATTTTGTTATCAAAAATTGACCACCCACGTTGTAGCGTACGATAAATCCTTAATTTTCTTACGATAAATCTTTAATTTTTATTTAAAATGTATTTGATTAAATCTTTCGTTTATTATTATGTGATTTATCGGATGATTAAATTAGTAAACAATTGATGATTTGCTTTAAAAAATAACATATTCTGAATTAATGATATATATATATTTTAGGATAGCAAATAATCAATTCATTTTTGTGAGTGGCAAAATATCAAATCACACATTAATGTGCCGCCTATATATTCAGGTGATTTCGTATTTGGTAAGTCATGTTAGCAATCCGTACAGATTTCGAATTAAAATACGAAGTAATCCATCTTTGTGGAGGAAAATTAGCACTGAACATAACATAGATTACAGATAACTCCTGCACAATTCAGATGTTTTCTTTCTTCTTTAGTAATTTCAGTTCCCGTTCATGCCATGAACAAGATGACGCTGAAATCCCCCGGAAGCGGCGTGGCGGCGGAGACGGCAGCCGCCATGGCCGCGGCATCCTTGGCCTACAAGCCCATCAACAAGACGTACTCGTCGTCCCTCCTGGACCACGGCGAGAGGCTGTTCGCCTTCGCCGACAAGGACCGGGGCTCTTACACGCCGACCTTCCCGGAGCTCAGCGCGTTCTACAACTCCACCACGTACCAGGACGAGCTCCTCTTGAAGGCGAGCTGGCTCTACCACGCCACCGGCAGCCACAGCTACCTCAGCTAGTCAGCTACGCCACCGGCAAGAACGGCGAGTACTTCGCCGACCTGGGCAGCCCCAGTAATTACTTCACTGGGACGACAAGTGCGCCGGAACAGAGGTGCATGGCTGCATGCTACTGAAAGTGTGACACCACCATTGATCGATCTCACTGTTCATGGCTTGTTCAAGAATTCAAGGGTGCCGTCTTGTGCATTCTCCTGCAGGTTTCAGAACAAAAGGTAAATTTTAACGATCATCTTTTGCAAT
>KE372741.1:67171-81854 GCA_000418225.1 Zizania latifolia | reverse complement strand
CGGCAGCTGGCTTCACCCGGTAGAACCTCGACGCCACCTCCACGTAGCGCTCCCCCTCCATCTCCGGCGGCGCCGCCGCGGCGGCGACCATCTCTTCCATGTCGTTCTGCACCACCTCACGCTACCTAACAAGCTACTGCATGCCCGTCGTCTTATATAGCAGCTGTAGCCTGTAGCTAGCTAGCTAGCTCTCATGCACGCATAGCCGCCGGCCGGAAGAGCTGTGTATTCGTGATCTCTGCAGCCTCCTCGCTTGCCAGTTTGTTGGCAGATTGATGGAGCTATGGCTATGGATATATGTGAGGGGCAAGCTGATTCGTGTCGGGCCGGAGGTTTGTGAGAAAACCGTGTGCAGGGCGAGGCAACCTGTTGGCCTGGGGGGACTAATCTACGTACTCTGCATCCACTTGCAACTTGCAGCTAGCGGGCAGAGATGGATGGATGGCTGGTTGGCTCAATCTATCAATTAATGCAGACAAAATCGATGGCAGCCTTCAGAATGCAGATATTATATGATATGAGATGAGATCCACCTGGCCAAAATGCGTTAATCAACGTTAGTTTTGGGTCAGTCTTGCAAGCAAGTGCGGCAGGCTGCAGGCGATCAACGACAGACAGCTAGTTGTAAACTTTGCCTTGGTTCCACGAAATACGCAGTGATCGATACAAATATGTTTTCAGTCCCGACATCAAGCATGGCATCGGCCACAAAAACTATAATCCTGTAAAAATCTTAAACTCGTGCCCGCAGAACCAACAAATTTTAAATCAAATAATTTTCTAAACATTCTAGATACCCAAAAACCACAAATTTAACACAATAGCAAAAGCAGGCACTGGAGCAGAAGAGTATCAAGGGTGTGGCCAAAGGTTAGTGGGTTGCTATATAGTAAATCTAATTTTAAGAAAAAATAAATAAAAATATACTGTTAATCTGATAAATCCACGGGAGCCCACGAATTTAAAATTAAACCCAAATCTGATCCGACCCTATCTAGGTAAGCAAATCCATAAATTTAAATTCAAACTCTAACCACCAGAACTGGCAGATAAAATTGTGATCCCTACCAAACAATTTGTCATCCGATGAGTACTTTAGATCTGTCTTAACGGGCCAGGCCGAGCACCTTGCGATCCGCTTGCAGATTTTGGGCCAAATTTCAGGTCGCTACCAATGCTAGCGACCGAATTTTGGGCTACATCAGGAACTATGCTAGTGCTAACGATCTATGTTTTGGGGCAAATTTTAGATCGCTCCCATTGGTGGCGGCCGAAGTTTGGGCCGAAATGGCATCGACCGATGTCTAAATGGTGGATCGCTACCAACGATAGCGAACCAGGCCTTGTTCGCTACCAATGGTAGCGACCCAAGTCTGTGCGGTGCATCGGCGTGTACGTCTTCCATGTCTTCTCAGCCACATCCCGCTTAGCCAAGCTATAAACCACTCGTTTCCTCGGTGTGCGACGCCATGGACGCGGCCGTCTCCCTGCACGGGGCGCTCCCGATCCCCGCCGCCTCCAACCACCGCGCGCTCCACCATCTCAAGCCCCCGTCGTCCTCCTCCGCCTCCTCGGCCAAGCAGCAGCAGCAGCAGCCGCGCGCGCGCCTAGCCGTCACCACCGCGCGCCCCAGCAGGGCCGTTGCGGGCGCAGTCCCCCCTTTTGCACGCAAGCAGCACGGCTCCTCCTCCAGCCGCGCGGCGACGGGCTACGCGGCGGCGCTGGCCGACGCCTCCCTCCGCGCCGGCGCGCTGCCCAGGGCCGCCCGCCACGCGCGCGCGCTGCTCACCTCTGGCGTCGACGTCGTCGCTGAAGACGCGCGGGTGGTCGCGCTGGTGAGGATGCTCGTGTCCAAGGGAAAGGCTGCCATGGTCGCCGACGTCATAGCCGAGTTCGCCGCCATCTGCGACCGCCTCCTCCTCCCCGCCCGCGCCACCGCCGCCTCCTCATACTAGAATTAGTCAATCAACTGTTCAGGATTTAAACCTCGTATGTTCAGGATTGCTTCTTGGTGAGCTCATCAGTGTAACACATGCAGTCAACTGTGAATTGAATCATTATTCTACATTAATCTTAGCTGATTGTGTTAATCTCGACTTCCTAATGTGATGTATCATGAGCTTGAATTCTGTTGTATGGCGTACTAAACATTGTTTATTGCCTTGTGATGCTGCAAAACTACTGCCAATCTCTAAGAAATGATCAGTAGCTAGTCGTCAAAAGGTAACGCAACAAATTTCTAATTTCATAGCAGAAACTCGACACTTTTTAAGAAAAGAAAGAAACTTCCCAAACACTTAACTGAAGATTATTACAGGCTAATTAACTCAAAAAGCACATGCTTTCCGATTTCGGTTTATTCGTTTTGTAAAAAAAACTTTATTTTTAGAAAAATAGAAATAGAATCACCAGCTAGAATTAATAAAACCGAAATAAAAAACCTAAAATATTTTGGTTCTTTTTTCTTTTCAGTTTCACCGAAACACCAAATAATAGGACAAGCAGAAGTGCATCCGGAGCACGACTGTGTTGGGCCAAGGGGTGGTGGCACGACGCGTCAAGGCGAGCAGGCGGCGCCGTGGCAGCAGGAGAGCAACGCCATGACACCATGGCGGTGGGCGGGCGGGCGGCAGCAGACAGGCTCGTCAACTCTGTGAACTCATCTGGCCCTGACAACCCTAGGCTACGATAGAGCTCATCGACTTCCTCGGCTCCTCCGCGCTGCCGCAACGTCGCTGCTATGGAGTCCGTGACACGCCCCTGCCTCGCGGATGCCCTGCAGCCTGAAGAGATAAGACTGAGAAAAGAATTTGGGCGGAGATGCTGGACCAGTCGCGGGCAGCAGAGGTGGCGTTTTTTTAGCTGTTCATCAGTTTATTCAGGCTATTCGGTTTTCTAAGAATGAAAACCGAACCACAAACCCTAAAACAAAGTTATTAAAAAAGAAAACCGAATATTAAAAATGAAATTATGTGTACTTAATTTTGGATTTTTTCGACGAAATTACATTACTATACCGTTTGAGAAATTTGCAAAAGTCCTGTCGACCGATGAAACGTCGACAGGAGCAAACTGCCTGCATGCTGCATGCAAAAGCCTGGTGTGGCCTGTGCATGCTAAAGCAGCGAGGAAATCACATGCGGAAGCGCGCGGGCTCTTTGCTCCTGTCGACAGTTCATAGGTCGACAAGTGCACTTTCTTTCCTGTCCATCCACCTTTTTCTCTGCTTTTTCTCTGTTGGTATTTTAAATGTTAACGTTTATAAGATCTCTATCGATATTTGAAGTGTTGATAAAGGTCTAGTTTTAATAAAGGTCTAGTTTTGGCTGGCTCTCTTTGCTCATGTCAACGGTTCATCAGTCAACAGGAGCACTTTTATAAATTTATAGGACCTGTCGATTGGGTCTAGTTTTACAATTTTTTAAAACGGCATGCAAAAATGTAATTTAACCAAAATATATATTATTTTTAAAAAGCTTCCTTCAATTTGGTTAGATTCAATTTTCAGTTAAATTTTACCGACACGTAGCCATCAACGTGCTCATGAAGGACACCAAGCTGTCGCTGTCCATAAAGGAAACACGCGAGCGCCTTTATGAGAGCAAGCAAGTGCTCATGCTCTTAATTTGAAGGGAAAGGTGTGTATTCAGCGCTTGGGTAAAAAACCCATATTAATTTGAAGGGAAAGGTGTGTATTCAGCGCTTGGGTAAAAAACAAGCGTTGAATGACATGTTATATCTGTTTTAAGTCCCAACAGAGTGCTCTGGCAAAATGACGTCTGTTTGTGAACCATGCAACTCAACCTGAAATTCTTCGTTATGCTACCCTAAAGTAGTGGAATGAAATCAAAATACAAGGCGAGCATAACAAATATTTCCACAGAACCATAGAATCCTGACCCTGGCCATATAATCCTGAATTATACATCGGTGTAAGCTTTGCCAGCTGCCATTAACTTCAAAAACCGGTGCAGCCTTGCGACGCTAAATGAATCCATACATACGCCTGAATCTTGTAAGGTGCATAAGATAACCTAACGATCGTACTCCATTGGATTTTCACGAGATCTAGCAAAAGCATTAGATTAAGGTGAAGATGGCTCTTGCGGCTCCAACTGACTGTTCTGAACTATTCGAGACATCAGCTTAGATATCTCAAAAATTGCGCTCTGTACCTGATCGTCTTCCGAATCAGATGGCCGGATCCACACAGGTGACTGCAAACCTGTGGCTGTTCCGTTTGCGGGTTTTTTCCCCTTTCTAGACGTTGATAAAGCTTTCTCCAGATCTGATTGTCTTAAGAGTCTTGGTTTCTGAAGCAGAAATCGGAGGCAAGATAATCAGAACCAATATGTAATGGAGAATAATCAGTTTGATGTAGTCTACTGTAACTAGCAACTGTAAATGAATTTTGTCCATGAAATTCAACTAACAGAACCAGCGGCTATGCTGTCACAAGTAGATCCATGCATGAGGTTTTCCATTAACAAGGTCAACAGGCATAGACAAGCATTACATAAAGTAAATGGTAGTAGCAAATCTTCTTCTTCAAAGCCTTTCAATCCTAAGCAAGTTGAGGTAGGCTAGAGTTGAAACCTAAACTTGAGTTTCATCTCTATTTAAGTGGCTAGGTTTAGTATGTAATGCTAGTTCTAAGAGTGAAAGGAAACAGAAGGAATACTCACATCTGCTTTCCGCCCATCTTTCTCATTGTTCAACAGCTCCCTGATAGGGTAGAATGCTGCCTGCTTGCACAGTTCTAGGATGTCTGATCCAGTAAAGCCCTCACACAGTCTGGCAATGTAATCGTAATCAATGTTAGGCTCAACATTTTCTCCCTTCAATATAACTTGAAGTATCTTGCTTCTTTCAGTCTGAACAGGAATCCCAATTTCAAATATCTGAGTAAAGCGCCTGAGGATAGCCTCATCTAGCTCAGAGGGTCTGTTTGTAGCAGCAAGGACCATAACACGGGCATTCTCTGCAAAGCCATATAAACTAGCATAAGATGTTGCTTAGGAGTATCCAGGAAATTCATAAGCGACAAAATGAGTTGATCCCTATGTTTCCAGAGATAATGTGTGTCAGCATGACAATCTAATGAGGAAAACAATAAGACCGCAACACAAATTAGCACAGTCCATACAACAAATTTTCTTTCTTAATGAAAAGACACATTATGGTCTTGTGTATGGTGAAAAAATATTGCTTTCTCATGCCCACCTAGGCATAAAAAGAATATTTCCATGTTACAAATTAAAGCTAAAAATATTGGCCAAACGATCCTAGTTGATTTGTTCCTTTGAAGTTTAGGTGGTGTCCAGTTCAGTAATTTGACAGTTGGTAACTCAAACCCTAGTTGGTCTTCCCATTGGGTGCACAGTAATCAGTAATCACAAACCATTGATCAGATTACAACAATGCCATAATAGTGGGGACATGCAGTCTGGAATAAAATACTGGTGGTAGCTTCCAGTTAGAAGTTCTAAATTGTAACACAAATTCCGTGGCAAAACTAGTTCCCCCTTATGAACTACCACCTGTGCCTGCAGACAGCAATTTTCCTGGAAATTTTCTTAGAAAAAAATATCACTGCAAGTAATACTACATGCCATAATCTTATTTTCTTTGAAAATTTAACAATTAACTTGAAAAACTTAAATATGTTTGAACTGAGATGCAAAATTCAATAAGAATATTATGTGCTGAATTTCAAGGGTGAAAAATGAATCTGAACAGAGTAATGAAGCATTAAGCTATAGCAGCACTCTGCCATGAGAAATCCTAAAAATAAAAATTAAGATTAAGAAAGATAAAAGTAAAGGTCAGAAATGGGCTAAAGTTCAATGCAACACAAAATTAAAGCTATATATAGAACTGTTCAGCAAGACCAGACCATATATAAAAAATACACCTAAGTAAATTGTATATAAATGTCAAAATGCACAGTACATTGTCACGACGCATTTTTTTAGAATAACTAGCAGTGCGCTCGTACTTTGCAACATTTTTTTGTAGATAATGAGGCATACAGAATGAAATTTCAAGCTATTCATGGGTTTTTGACATGTAAATGCAAGTCCATATTGTGAGGAATCAGGGATAAATTGAGGTAACGTGTGGCATGGAAATGGAATTATATGAGATGAGTTGTGGGTGGAGAGGTTAAGTGTAGAACCAACCCTCACCACCACCAACCTTCTGACAGTAAAAGTAGTGACGGTGTATCATCAACTATTTGAAAATATGAGCATCAGAAATATGTTTGTGTACAGATATGGCAGGTGATAACCTGCCTAAAATACTAAATGCAAAGAAGAGTACTCACGGTCAGTGGTGAAACCATCCCAGAGGGACATGAATTCTGTCTTCATATTAGTCATAGCTTCATGGTCCGTCGTCCGTCGCTGCCCCAAGAAGCTATCGACCTCATCGATGAAGATAATAGCGGGCTGCAGCTTGTGAGCGAGACTAAATACAGCAGACACTGCCACACAGAAGCAATTCAGCGTCATATCAGCACCAGTTCCAAGCAATGAAGAAAAAGGCATCGAAAGGTTGGGTGGCTTACCAAGCTTTTGGGCGTCGCCAAACCACTTGCTCATGAGGTTAGAAATCCTGACATTGATGAAAACAGCGCCGGACTCCTTGGCAATGGCCTTGGCGAGCATGGTCTTGCCGGTGCCAGGCGGGCCGTAGAGGAGCACCCCCTTCTGCGGGCTGAGGAGCTTACCGAAGGTGAAGAGCTCCGGGCGCCGCAGGGGCAGGATGACGAGCTCGTAGAGCGCCTGCTTGACGTGATCGAGGCCGCCGATGGAGTCGAACTCGACGTCGATGTGGTCGGGGTTGATGACATCGCACGCAATCACATCCTAGGGTAGGCGAAAAGCCCAAGAATTAGTAAAAATCGGCGAATTGGAGTGGGGATTGGGAGCGTGCACGTACCTCGTAGGGGGTGGTGGAGACGAGAGGTCGGCCAAGGCGCTTGGCGATCTCCTTCTTGTGCTGGAGCGCCTTCTGGGAGGCGCCGCGGTTTGGGTCGAGCTGGCGGAGGCCCGCGAAGAGGACGAGGCAGCTGAGCGCGGCGCTGGCGGCGTAGAGCACCAGCTCCTGAATGAAGCGCGACGATTCCGACGACCTCATCGGAGTCGCGGAGAGGGGGTCCGCTGGATCTGCGGTCGCCGGCTCGGCGCGGGTGCGGAGGAGAGGAATCGATCGATGAGTGAGCGAATCAACCAATCGTCGGGCGGTCGGAGGAGGTGGAGGAGGTGGAGGGCGCCGCTGCGCCGCGTTGCGTGGATGGGAGAAGAAGGGATGGGGAACGAGGAGGGGATTAGTCGGTCGGGGATTGGCTTGGAAAAGGGGTTTCAGATGCTTCTGGTCCCTCTTTGCTCGCCGCTCAAGCGCACATCCCTACGACCCTACCCTTTCGTTTTCTTCGACTACGCTGCCTCTCTCCTCGCACAAGTTTTACCGTATTTTTATATAAATATAAATATAATTCCTCTATAAATTCTCAAATTCAAATCGGCCTAAGTCTAGATTTTACATGATCTGTTTACGCCTAGAGACTTGGCACGGCTTGACTAGGCACAAGACCCGACGGCTCAAGCCCAACTCTATTGGACGCCTAGTTCCAACTGCAGTAAAAGAATAAAAAGGACAAAAAACTCACTATAACATTCAAAATTCGACTCTGAATCCAAATTTATCTACTACAGTAAAACAGTAAAAGAATAAAAAGGACAAAAAACTCACTATAACATTCAAAATTCGACTCTGAATCCAAATTTATCTACTACAGGATTTATCGGGAATATGATCATGAGCTACCACCTGAGTAGTTTTAAGCCGACCAGTCAATGGTTAGAGCCAGCCAGAAGGACAATAATTAGGATTTGAAGGCGTCCGAGACCAGCACTTGGGAAAAAAGCCCTCCCGACCACATGTATTCGGACGGTCACCATTAAAAGCCAGGCCGTCATTAATCTCCACAATCCCGCAGTTATTAGCGCCGTTATCCTTTGAGTTATTACTCACGATCTGATCGTTTATGTCATTAATAGGTCATTAGTGGGGATTTATTCATCATTTGTAACCCCCGATCTCTCCCGTATAAAGGGATCGGCGATAGCCTGAAAGAGGGGGGACTCATACAATCTGAAACATTCATACGCTAGAGGTTATTCACACCCGAAGCTCATACCACACACAAGATTAGAGTTATTATCCTCTGGGAGGCCCGAACCTGTCTAAAATCATTTGTCTCTGTTCTTGCGATTGAAATAACCATTAGATCGTAGCACCACACTTTCCTTAGCCTAAACAAAAACCTCTCTGCAGGCACCCCTGTAGGGTACTGTTGTCTTACACAGCGACAGCTGGCGTGCTAGGTAGGGGAAAGTGCGTTTGTGTTTTTTTTAACTGATCCAATGGCTGTTGTCTGCAAAATCGGCACTCAGGTTCCCGTTGGAACTATGATCACTTTCGGAAGTCTAACTTTCATTGGTGATTGTATGCGCCAATTGATGCCGACTACTGTCGCCCCGATGAGGGCGAAATCTTCACGCACTGCGATAGTGCGTTCTCCGGTCCTCAAGGCGTCCGAGCGCCCAGCTCAGCCCAGGGCACCTGTTACGACCCTTCGGGCGTCTAAGCGCCCAGCTCCGTCTAGGGTTCATCTACATCACGCCGCCGATTCGCCCGTCGACTTCATCATCTTCGCCGGACCAGAAGAGCGAACGGTTCAACGGCGTCAATTTACCAAGGTCATTTCCAAGCGACCTCGCCATCAGGTTGTATCGGTTAAACCGATGCCTTCTCTAAACATCATCATGACGATCACGGGGGCTGTCTCTGACGACGAGCCTTCTAACTCCGCTGAGTTTAGCACTCACCGACACTAGCGCCATGAGCGCAATGCTGCTCGCTCAGCACGTCGCGCGAGAGTCCGTGCTACGGCCGGTGCCTCTCGCCAAGGCGCTTCAGACGCCTACACCATGGACTTCGAAGGTCATGCCGTGTACCGTACGCCGACCACAAACCTCCTCGCCATCGAAAGGGCGCTAGCTGCCCTCCCCGACTCGCCTGAGCTTCAAAGGGCTCGGGCAATGACCCAGACTACTGCTGCTCAGATTATTAAAGTGGTGTCGCCCGCACGGTCAAGATCGCCAAGACTGTCTCCACGGCAGAGGCGTTTGTCGGCCAGATCCCGATCCTCAGACCGAAGGTCGATATCCCGATCGCTCCGGCGGTTGGAGCGTTCGCCAACCAGATCACGGTTTCTGGACCGCAGGTCGCCTCCCCGATCGCTCCGGCGATCAATACGTTCACATCTACGCGAGCGTCTTAGGAGTTCCTACTCAGGGGACGCCCAAGAATACATCAACCAAGCGCGGGATGCGCGTAACACCATCTCTCGCCGCCGCGGTGAACGCGAGCGCCGCGAGCTCCGTCGTCGAGATCTATTCGACCGGAGTTATGGTACGCCTGGGGCTAACCGACCTGACACCGATATTTCATGCCACGATGGCCTTCCAGCCTTCTCCGAGCGCCTTCGTCTAGTGGAGTGGCCCCGAAATTTCTGCCCAACGGGAGTTGCGCCGTACGACGGCAAAACCGACCCCTCACAGTGGCTACGGCTATATTACACGGCCATTCACGCAGCCGGAGGGGATCAGGACGTCATGGCTAATTATCTCCCCGTGATGTTGACTTCGGCCGCCATCAGCTGACTGGCCGGACTCCCGGAGAATTCTATTAACTCCTGGGAAGAGTTGTGTGATGCTTTTATCTCCAACTACTAAGGAACTTGGCAAAGGCCGGCCTCGCATCACGACCTACGCCAAGTACGCCAAAAGGACGGCGAGTTCCTAAGGGACTACATATGTCGCTTCTCCGAGCACCGGAACGCCGTCGCTAGCATCTCCAACACCGACGTAATGTCCATATTCCAAGATGGTTTACAGAAACTCTCGAAGTTATTTCGCTATCTGGTGATGCACGAGCCAAGCGACCCTGGGGCGATGATCACCATCGCCGAACAATTCGCCAGCGCCGAGGATGCTGAGCGGGAGCAATTGCACCCGAAAGCTCAAGAGTCCGACAAGGCGAAGAAGAAGAAGAAGAAAGATCGCTGCCAGTCGCCTTCACACGATGATCGGGACAAGCCCGATTCCTCCCGCAATCGAAACAAAAAGAGGAAGGGCAAGGAGATCATGGTCGCTGACAAAGATTCCCGACCGTCTGCTCGGAATAACTCAGCGTTGCAGGAGGTATTAGATAAACTCTACATAATTCATCCTAACAGCAACCACGCCATCCGCCGGTGTTATCAGCTGCAGAATCAGATGGTGAAAGAGGCAGAAGCAAATTCTCGGCGAGACAAGCGTCGCCGGGATGACAAGAAAAAGAATTCCAAAAAGGACAATGAAGACGCCGAAGCATCTCCAGCGGCAAACGACTTCCAGGAGCCCGCCCGAAAGGTCTCCATGATTTTTGGTGGCGTAATCGCTACCGAAACCAAGCGTCAACAGAAGCTACTGGCCCGCCGCGTCAACGCCATCAGCATCGAGCCGACCGAACGCTTACGGTGGTCGAAGATCCTGATCTCTTTCAACCACGAGGATCAGTGGACAGACGTCCCCAAGCCGGGATGCTTCCCTCTGGTCGTCGACCCGGTCATCCTCAAGGTCCGCCTCAAGAGGGTGTTGATTGATGGCAGCAGCGGCCTCGACATTCTGTTCAAAGGGACGCTGGCCGCACTCGGCATCACCGAATCCTCTCCCCAGAAGACGGATACGCCCTTCTATGGGATCGTCCCAGGGAAGGCCTCCATGCCACTCGGCACTATCACTCTGCCGGTCACGTTTGGTACTCGAAACGATTACAGGACCGAGCATATCAAGTTTTACGTCACCGACTTCGGGACCGCCTATCACGCTGTTCTTAGGCGGCCGTCCCTCGCCAAATTTATGGCGGTACCCCATTACGCATATCTGGTCCTTAAAATTCCTAGACCAGGTAGAGCCTTCTCCGTGAAGGGGGATGTTGCCACCTCGCATGCCTGTGAGCGGGATAGCCTCGCCTTGGGGGAGGCCACGGATATTTCTGTTCTAATGGAGGAGATGGTCCAAGACGCTAGGACGACGCCAACCATAAGTATGGAGCTCCCGACCGCCACACCATCTACATCAAGCTTGGTGCCCTCGCCTGCTGAGTACAAGAGTATTCAGCTCTTGGACGCCGACCACTCCAGGACGGCGCTGGTCGGGACAGCGCTGGATCCTAAATAGAAAAGCGCGCTCGTCAGCTTCCTCCGCTCCAACGTTGACATCTTCGCCTGGCAGCCATCTGACATGCCTGGGGTACCTCGGGAGCTGATCGAGCATGAACTCCATGTTTACCCGACCGCCCAGCCAGTCAAACAGAAGATTCATAGATTTGCTCAAGATCACAAAGAAGCCATCAAAGAAGAAATCGCATGCCTGTTAGCAGCAGGATTTATAAAAGAGATGTATCATCCTGACTGGGTAGCAAACCCGGTCCTTATAAAAAAGAAAAATGGAAAATGGAGAATGTGCATTGACTACACCGATCTCAATAAGCGATGCCCTAAAGATCCGTTCCCGCTGCCGCGCATTGATCAAGTGGTCGACTCCACTGCCGGTAGTGCCCTTTTATGCTTCTTGGATTGCTACTCGGGCTACCATTAGATCAGCCCGAAGGAGAAAGATCAAGAGAAGACATCATTTATCACCTCATTTGACGCCTACTGCTATACATCAATGCCTTTTGGACTGAAGAATGCAGGGGCTACGTACCAGAGGGTGATTCAGCGCTGTCTAGCTGATCAGATCGGCCGTAACATTGAGGCTTATGTGGATGATGTCATCGTGAAGTCTAGAAGGTCAGAAGATCTCATCGTCGATCTCCAAGAGACTGTAGACAACCTCCGCAAATTCCGATGGCGGCTCAACCTAGAGAAATGTGTATTCAGAGTGCCGACCGAAAAGCTGCTTAGGTTCATCGTCAGCAATCGAGGAATTGAAGCCAATCCCGAGAAGATCTCCGCAATTTTGAATATGGACAAGCCTAGCAGCGTCAAGCATATCCAGCGCCTTACAGGCTGCATGACATCGCTTGGTCGGTTCATTTCTCTATTAGGTGAGCGCGAAATGTCCTTATTCAAGTTGCTAAAAAAGAAGGTGATTTTGCCTGGATACCGGAGGCCGACCAAGCATTCGCTGACCTTAAGAAGTTTTTATCTTCTCCGCCTATCTTGGTTGCGCCGACTGCTGGTGAAACACTCCTCTATATCGCCGCCACGACCCATGTGGTCAGCACCGCCGTGGTCGCCGAGCGTCCAGAGGAAGAACATGCCTATCCGGTTCAAAGACCGGTATATTTCATATCTGAGGTGCTCGGACCATCTAAAGTCCGGTACCCCTAGGTCCGAAAGCTGTTGTACGCCATTCTCATTACCGCCCGGAAGCTCAAGCATTATTTTCAAGCTCACTCGGTGGAGGTGATCACTGAATTTTCACTCGGCGATATTTTACGGAACCAAGATGCGACTGATCGGATCGTGAAGTGGGCCATTGAGTTAGGAGAATACACTCTCGACTTCAAGCCCCGCACTGCCATCAAGTCGCAAGCTCTCGCCGACTTCGTAGCCGAGTAGACCGAGATTCAACCCCCACCTACAAGTGATCTCCAAGAGCATTGGGTCATGTATTTTGATGGATCGCTCAGCATTGACGGAGCAGGAGCTGGAATTCTCCTCATATCCCCTCAAGGTGAAAAGTTAAAATATACTCTCCAACTATTATTCATGGCGTCTAACAATGTAGCCGAATACGAAGCTCTCCTTAATGGTCTGCGCATCGCCATTGCCCTAGGGGTTAAAAGATTAATGGTGTACAGAGATTCTAAATTAGTTATTAGTCAAGTCAACAAAGATTGGTCTTGTACTAGCGAGAAGATAGATGCTTATTGTCAAGAGATCCGTAAGCTAGAGGAAAAGTTTAGTGGCCTTGAGTTCCATCATGTCCCCTAGGACGAGAACTCGGCTGCTGACTTCTTGGCAAAGCTAGGCTCGTCCAGAGCCCCTATACCGAGTGATGTTTTCCTTCAGGAACTCCATAAGCAGTCAATTCAACTTAATGAAGATCAGCCTTCGGAGGCCCAGCAAGCCCCATCAGTTTTGGTCATCACCAACAATGAAGAAGACTGGCGAAATCCAATCATCGATTTTATCCTCACTGCCAAGGCTCCTGAAGATAAAGATGCAGCAATTCGCCTATCTAGAAGGAGCAAACAATATGTTATAGTGGGATCAAAGTTGTATAAGAGAGCAGCTTCAACCCGAGTACTCGTAAAGTGCGTCAGCAAAACAGAAGGCTTAGAAATTCTCAGAGAAATCCACTCGGACATATACGGAAATCGTGTCAGTGCTTGGACTCTGGTCGGCAAGGCCTTCAGGTCAGGCTTTTATTGGCCGACTGCTAATAAAGATGCCAAGCTACTAGTTCGCAGCTGCCGAGGTTGTTAATTTTTCGCCAAGCAGCATCATCTCCTTGCTCAAGCACTCTAGACCATCCCGGCCTCATGGCCGTTTGCATATTAGGGGCTCGATCTGGTCGGACCTTTTTTAAAGGCCGCCTAGGGTTATGATCGTCTGTTTATAGCCATTGATAAGTTCACCAAGTGGATAGAAGTGATGCCGCTAAGGACAAGCACAGCCAAGAAGGCTGCAGAGTTCATCCAGGGCATAATATATCGTTATGACATTCCTAATTAGATCATCACAGACCTTGGAACTCAATTTACCGGCAATGACTTTTGGGAATTCTACGATGACTGGTGTATTGAAGTCAAATATGCTTCTGTTACACACCCGAGAGCTAACGGTCAAGTTGAAAGAGCTAATGGCATGATATTACAAGGGTTAAATGCCAGAATATTTGATCCCTCAGTAAATATGGCAATCGGTGGATGAAAGAATTACCAGCTGTTCTTTTGGTCTTCGTACTCAGCCAAGCCGAGCTACTGGTCGGACTCCGTTCTTCCTTGTATATGGGTCGAAGGTCATTCTACCGGTAGATATGCTGCATGAGTCCCCCAAGATTCAGCATTATGAAGAAGGTACAGCCGAGCAGACAAGAGAAGATGACATTGATAGTCTTGAAGAAACTCGTCTAGCAACTACAATACAATCCGATCGATACCAGCAAGGATTGCAAATGTACCATGACCGTAATGTACGTGGTCGGTCATTTCAAGTGGGAGATTTAGTCCTCTGCCAAGTACAATCAGCAGTCGACGCCCACAAGCTATCAGCTCCATGGAAAGGACCATACATCATCTCCGAAGTCACTCGACCAGGATCGTATCGCCTAATTCGTGAAGACGGTCAAAGGATTGCGAATTCATGGAATATTGAACATCTTCGGCGTTTTTATCCGTGATAAAACAAGCTAAGTTATTGTTTTCAATAAAGATGTTTGACTTTCATATCATTCGCCTTCTTTCATTCTTTTTGCTTGACCCCTGAGTACTTAAAGTCTAATCGTTTAACTTGGAAATCATGATCCGCTCTGATCGGATTAAGTTATTCTTTTTGCCCGCTCGGGGGCTTGGCTTAGTTATTCTGTGATCTACCCGACTGTGTTTTATGACGTTT
>KE372741.1:30710-56072 GCA_000418225.1 Zizania latifolia | reverse complement strand
TTTTGCAGTTCTGCTCAGCTGTTTCTAGCTAGTTCTTCAAACTAATATACCACTTGATTATATAGTTCTTGAGGAAAAAAAAAAGCACTAGTATTGTTGTTCTTGCAAGACACTCTGAATAATCTAGACTTTAATGTTTTAGTTAGCTACTATATACTTTGTGCAACTTACTAATTGATATGTGCATGCATGCTAGCTAGTACTCCTACGTAATAATACTTGCAAATTATGAGCTGACACTCAATCATCATTCAGTCGTCCATGGACAATTGATCAACAGCAATTAATTATTATAATTAATTACATGTATATATATCCACATCCATCAATCACTTCAGTGGGCTGATAATAATTAGCAATGTAAGTACAGTAACCGGTTATTATGTATGACAGAGAGAGGTTCCGTCTGTACTAGGCATATCACAGCAGTAGATCACGTACGTCTGAAGAGGATGCCTTTGCGTCGCCATGGCTGTAGCAATTGTTGGAGTACCAATGATTAATTAACCTTTCCCTGTCCGTCCTGCAAACAAGTACAGCTACAAGTAGACTACAGTAGTTTGTGCATGTGTGGTACATGAGAAAAATCTACTGCCTAATTTCGGAAATAAATTTGATGAGGTAGGCTTCAAGGTCGGTGGAGGGCCCTCTGTCAGTCACATCCCTAATTTATTTCCCTAATTTCTAGCTGCTGCTTCGGTTTGTATACATGGTCAGGATAAATTAAGGCTATCAAAACTCTATATGTATTATCTGCACCTCGTACAACACACGCATGACCGTACGTACAAACAGTCGATGATCAGCTGCTTACTTTAACATTTCATCTGCCCCCATATACAGTAGTGGTACTTGCGTTGATGGCGCCTTTGACATGAAGGATCATGCAGATCGATGGACCATATCGATGCAGCATGCAGCAACACTCATGTCAGAAGCTAGCTGCTACTAGCTAGCCAAGAGGCTGGCCTCACGGGCACATCATGCAGCGGCTAGCTTCCATATCCATGCATACTGATCTGATCTGGGTTTCATGCATGTCACCCAACAGTTGCTGCATACCTGATAGCTGTTGCGCATGCATGCATCCATCCATCCATCACCTATGGTAGCTTAGTTTTCTGCTTTCACGTTGCATATAAAAAATGTGCTTGCAATCAATAATGCATGCTACTTCGACCTCGGAAGCAATCGATTAAACGATCCCCCATTTTCAGATTTTCATTTTTGGCTGAGAACTTGACATATAGAAAACAGGGATTCAGAGTTCAGAACTTTGAGACGATGCACGTAATCTTCAGGCGTTGAGCAAAAGAGAAGCCCAATAGTCAATCAAAGCCCAAAAGCTGAGCTCCGAGCTGCACCCCATGTAGGTGGCGATAGGGTCAACATTTGTATTGTTGGGCAGGCAAAAAGTCAACACGGCCCATCCATCTAATCGTTCAGGCCCAAAATCCTCGCAACATGTTCATGTAGATCCTCATGATCGATGCACAAGCTTCAAGTTCACTTCGGTCACCAGATAAGTACATGTTCAGACTTCGAAAACAGCATTTCAGTTTGGTACTCCACCCCTCTCTAAAGTCTGAACAACAATTGATAGAGATAGAATTTGAGGCTAGATCACACTTCCACGTACGTTCTAAATCTATCTGTGCAAAAAATTCAAAGCTTTATTTCCACGGTTCATTTAATTCCATCGAATTAGTCAGACAGGAAGCTCAGGTTCGATCAGAATGGGCAATCCGGTTTCAGTAGATGGTACGTAAAGGTTCAGACTTCGAAGTCTGAACCACAACTGATAGATATAATTACACGCTTAATTAGCTACAGTATCGTCATGATCTCACACTTGAAACTTCAATTTGCAGTCTGTCCAAAAAAGAGAGAAATTTTCCAAAGTTTTCCACGTTTTATTGTCCACCCGATTAATCAGACAATGATATATACTAATTGCTGTTGCATAGCATTGCATATATCAGAATCGGTGTTGTGTTTTCCACGCAAAATCTATCACTCAAAGTGCTCCAATTATTACATTGCCTTTAGTTCAAAGAGATATCTTCCCATTGATAAATCGAATCGAGGATTGAGGAGGGAAAAGCATGGGCTCGATCAACACAGTTCCTGCACTTTTTCACAAAATGCATCTGCGCGTCAAGATATAGTCCACTGGAGGAGCTAACAAAGGATTATGGGCCAAAGATATTATATCAAGTAAAGGATTATTTGTCACTGTTGAGAGAGTTGATGGAGCTACTAGCTTAGTCAGGCAGCCATGATGCAGATGCAGTAGTACACTAGTACTGGGGCTAGTTGGTAAATGGATGGCTGGGAGCTTTTGCTTTCCCAGCCATTATTTCCAAAGTTCAGATCAGTGGCAAAGACCGACAACACCTATAGTGACCATGCTCAGGTCTCATTCCATGCTTAGTCTTTCACATTATTAGATTGATCTCCCTTTTGATACCGGATCACGACTGTCCTTTTTGCCAATCTTTCAAATTAAACCTGAAGATTTTTATCCCCACATATCAGGGGTGTATAGTGTAGTACTGTACAAGCAAGATACCAAAACTGCATTGAGTTCAGCATCCGCTAGCATCTTAGAGGTTTGCATCTTTAGCCAAAGTTATTCGGAGAAA
Organism: Zizania latifolia; assembly: GCA_000418225.1. NCBI lineage: Eukaryota > Viridiplantae > Streptophyta > Magnoliopsida > Poales > Poaceae > Zizania > Zizania latifolia. The sequence continues at coordinate 53,427 of KE372741.1, read as the reverse complement.
GATGTTTCAGGATATGCTACACTTAATTATTTTCACCATATGCTAAATAACCAAAGAGCAGAGTTTATTTTCACCAATTCATAAGTAACAACATCTTGTGAATTCTCTTGTGAAATTTACTTCTGTTAAGAAAAAAAAGCAATAACTTCGATCTCTCTTGTGAATTCTGTACGGTGAGCCAGCCATAGTAGTCATCTGTGAACTTGCTGTACCTGAAAATTTTCTCGAACGAATGAGGTGTGCTCTGACAAAACTTTATATTATACAGTTCCAAAGTCCCCATCTTGAAGGGAATAATTCCATTTTGCTGTCAGTCGATTTTCCAGGGCTGAGACTTTATAATAATGGAGGTGCATGAGGAAGGGTTGGATGTTTGACTACCACTCACCGTGGAAAACCTTAGCTTTCTCTATGCAGCTAACTTTGGCAAAATTATTGGAGCCAAAGCAAAGCAAAGTGATTGTGAGTGACCCCCAAAACATACTTGATGGTTGTTGGTGTGCAGACTGCAGAGTGACATGCAATACAACCCAGGATTCATTCTGTCCTTCAAGGTATGGAATTTCATTGCAGTAAATGTAAAGATATGATTTCACAGAAACCTGCAGATCGAATTTAAAAGCATGCATCTGCTAATTACGGGTCCATTTTGATATGGAGGAACTGCACTCGCAGCAAACATTTAATTTTAATTTGGACTGGCTGTGTGCAGAGTCTGAATGGTTTTCCTGCTGCAGTGCTATCTACTTCAATATTCAGAACTGAAGAAGGCGTCCCTGTCGACAAAATGAAGGCCCAGAGCAAATTTCATATTTTTGTCAGCAAATGCGAGTTCACACATAGCTATTACTTCATCCGTTGTGTATTATATGTAGTTTCAATTTTTTTTACTTCTATAATCTTTATAAGTTTAAAAATATAATTTTTACCTGTGCATAAGTTCTGTTCGTGGCTGAGCTGAAAACCGGGCCGTGGGATGGCGCGATCAAGCAGAGGATCCAGCAGATTTGTAGCCAATTCTTGCATGTAACAAACTGTAGTAATGGATGATAAAAAAGAAGAGAAAAACGGAGAAAAGCTGCAGATGTTAGCAGCACCAAAACCCGGTCTGTCTCCTGCCCTTTCTCTGAATGAAACTCTGAGTCTTGCCGGACGCACTGTACTGAGTTCGACAAAATCCCGACGTGAGAAATAGAGCAAGGCGAAGTGTGTTTTCTGACAGACCCAACCTAACTGTCCTAGGCGCGCTTAGGAGCCAAAAAATTATCACGTCTAGCACCGATCAAACTATTTTTAGCTAATCATTTAATTTTTTTAAAAAATAAATAATTTCATAACAATATGATAGAACTCAAATTCTAGCTGCCTCACCTATCTCCGTCTGCGCTATTCACAGCCTTAACCTACCGAAGCATTTCTGTCATCGTTTTGCATGCATCCACAACACGCGGCATGATTTACATGTATATCACGTATATATGTCGTTTATATATACATGCATGGGCGGCCAGCTACGTATACATACACATACGTACATAGTTGACTACTAGTCATAACGTACGTTCGGTGTGTGACGCGTGTACTTATACGTTGGACCCTATCTAGCTTCTTTTGTCTGCAAAGATAGTGCTGCATATACACACACACACACGAGCGTACAACGGCAATTCTAGAAAACATTATGAACGTCCAATACACAATTTAATACTATAGCGGCTTACCCGGTTCTGTATACCGGGTAAGTTGTGAACACCACTGCTAGCTCTTGTCGTATGTAGGAGGGAATATCATATATATGTTGTTGGTCTTACCGTTAACTGTCGCGCGCCAAAAAACCATAGTTATCCAACCATGATTTTGTTAACACATAAAAGCCCGTGCAACACGGGGCATACTGGCCAGCTACATGATTCTACAGGGGATCAGTGCCCTCTCTGCTCTAGCTCATTCACAATACAGGTGTAGGCGTGTAGCGCTATCCTAGCTACAGCTACAACTACACACAGAAATTCCTCTAAAAAATCAAGGTGTACGTTTTAGACTTCGGTTAAGCACAGTTGCACGAGTGCATCGATCGGAAATACGACAGGTTATTTCTTTTTTCAGATGAGATAATTAGGGATGGATATGGATGTTAAAATATTTGAATTATTCGTATTCATATCCGATAAATTATAAATATGGATATTTGTATTAGCATTCAAATTAAATGTGGACGATAAATAGAAACATTCGAATTCATTTAGTAAATATGGATATGAAAACGGATATCCAAATTTATATTGGATCCAGATATGAAAATAGATACATTCATATCTATTTTAGGATTTCATACAGATCAGATTATCAGGGACTCGGGATAACATGGCATCACTATGTTAATATATATAGTTCATTTACTCTACTCTTTATGTAATTATAAAACATTTGAGTTAGTGAAGGATTTTTAGCAGTACAAGACAATAGGATGATTAAATTGACGTTTCTTTTTTTACTTGCAAATAATTGATTTGAATTTGAATAAATTCTTGAAGTAGTTGGGAAAATTGTTCTACTTGTACACTTTATGGTCATGTAAGCAGTAGAGCATCTACAGATGTGCATAATTTGAGTGTTTAATATTATATATTATTGTTACTCCAAAAGTATATTACGTTGTTAAAGTGTAGAACGGAAAAACAAGTGCCGCATATGTTTCTGTTACATGTATGAAGTGGAAATATTTGGTTAATTGATTGATTATGATCAATTCACAAAATTTTGATTGATTATGTTTGTGTCACATGTTTGTATGTACCATTCATAAAATTTTGATTGATTGATCGAATATGATCAATTCTACCCAAAATCTAAACGGATTTTACTTCTCAACATTTAGGATATTCATTTCAAGTTAAACTTAGTAAACATCTAAATATGAATTCGAATTCAAACTATATGTTTTCTTTTGTATTCGTATTCAAGAATATCCGTATTTATATTAGAATCTAAAATAAAATACGGTAAATATTGCTATCTGAATTTGATTAGATGAGTATCCAATCTAAATCCATCCTAAGAAAAGAAACTGACAGGAGATAAATAGAGGACGGAATTATTTATGGCGAGATTCGATCTGCCATTTATTTCTGATCGAATGGAATTAGCTAGGTACAGAAAAACAAATAAACAGTAGGAAATATTATTAATAAGGAAATCAATAATAGAAAAAAAAATCGCAGATGGAAACAAAGCCAGCAGTCACCCCCTAGGCCCCTACCTCCGGTGTCATATACACACACACATCCAAGCTAGCTGGCTAGCTAGGACTCGGCCTCCTGCCCTCCTCGAGACAAGAAACCAAGCCGCAGCGCGCATCAATCTGCAGCCTGCAGACATGGCGCATCCAGTGAGCCGCCGCTCCGCCTCGCTGTCGCTCTAGCGCGACGGGCGTCTTGGTCCGTCGCCGTCGGCGTACGTGTCGTCGGAGCTAGCTAGCTTATAACTACGGCCTAAGGTTTAGTATATATACTTGGAGTGGATAAGAGAAGATGGGTGTGCACCTGCTGAAGAGACAGTACTCGTCAGCGTCGGCTGGGGGGTCGTCGATGCCGCCCAAGGGGTGCATGGCGGTGAGGGTGGTGGGGCCGGGCGGCGGCGCCGAGGGGGAGAAGTTCGTGGTGCCGGTGGGCTACCTGAAGCACCCGCTGTTCGTGGGGCTCCTCAAGGAGGCAGAGGAGGAGTTCGGCTTCGAGCAGAAGGGCGCCATCACCATCCCCTGCGGCGTCGACCACTTCCGCCGCGTCCAGGGCATCATCCACCACCAGAAGAACAGCCACCACGGCTCCGGCGCTGGCCTCCTCTCCGGCGGCGGCTCCTCTGGCCACAACCACTTCCACATCGCCGCCTGCTTCAGAGCCTGAGCGACAACCTGATCACCAAACACCGGTGCATGCCATGCATGCATGGATGCATGTCAAGATGGTTCGATGGTTGTAGATCTTGGCTAGCTCTCTCCCCCCTCTTAGATCGATCCATTAATAATACTTAGGTTTTTCTTGGCTAGGATTTAGATGGTTGGTGGTCTGCATGCAGGCTGTTCATTAGGATGCTCTCTCTTGCTTCTCCTAGCTAGATTCTGATGAGGATGATGATGAAAATCAAGATCAAAGGATCATGTTGAAACAAAGTTGTTCTCTTTCTTCTTCATTTTTCTTTTGTGAATTACTTTTTTTTCCAGATTTTCAGATTGATTGGTTTGGTTGGTGGTATTCTCCTTCTGTTCAGAAAGAACATCCTTTTCCTGGGGATTGCTCATCAAGATTCATCATATAGGGATGCAGGCTTGAGGAAAAAAAAAATCAAAAGATCACATCTTTGCTTCCAAACGAGTGGACTAGCTAGTAGTTGTACCAGTTTAAAAGCAACGGAACAAAAATGCTTGACAAGAACAAAGGGGCCATCTTGCTTGCTAGCAAAAGATGTAGTTTTTTTCAACTTAAAAAGTTAATTTCTTAGTTTTGTCCAGTGTCCAACTGTCCACTGTATATATCAGTAACCCTCAACCATCGGGATTTAGTGCTAGCTGTTAGTGCGACACATTATTATTATTATTATAACCCATTATTAGGATTTACTCCACTAATCAACAAATCAATGGTAGCCAGCCATTCAGATATATATGCTTCAATTCCTTTGTTTTTTAAATGCTGGTTAAACCTAGTACTGCCGCAGATAATTTTTATACAGATTTTTTTTAAAAAACAAGATTTTTTAGTTTGCCGGTTCTATAAGTCGGCTGTATTCTGGAGCAGAGCTTGTGCCGTAGAAACCTGGCTCTGTCAGAGATCTGTCAGAGAGATGAAATGAGAGGAGAGGAATCTCGAGGCAGGAAAAAGGCGGCGCCGCAGGCGGAGGCTCCGATGGATGGAGGGAGAAGACGATGAGTTGCTTGGCCAAAAGGGCAGCCGGTACGAGAAAGCATGGTCACACCTACACACTCAGGAGATTCAGACAGCCCGTCTTGTTTATTTCCTGGTGATTTTTCTACCTGTCTGTCCTTAATTACCTGTTGCAGTTTTCTTGCTTAATTTGACAGTTATGATGGATAGAAACGATGTCTTCTGATTGAACATGACAAAAGCTTGACGATTCTGCAGTGAAAACCAAAACAAAAAATAAGCCATAAACGTGCTGAGAAGCGAAGATGCGTGCATGTTTCGGTTCAGACTTCAGGCACGCATTCAGAAGATTGGAGAAATCGAATCCTCTGGTAAGTACGATCAATTAAGGATCACAACAATTATGCAAGAATTGATCCTCCAGTACCAGCAGATGGTTAGTGGTGGATCTCTTTAGGTGAACGATAAGAAAGAGAGATGAGATGTGCATGTATGTGTTGATAGGTTAGAAGTCAGAACTGAACTCCATGTAACGTGGAAAACGAATCAGGAATCGTGCTTGGTTTGCGTCTCTTCCTCGTTGCTATTAAAACCCTAGCGAATCGACATTGCAGCATCCTTAGGTTGGCTACATCATCAATGTTATTCTCGTGGGTGGATCCATATTATTGCTCGTGTTATCACATAACAATAATACATTACTGGTTTGTGTAAGTATTTTATTCCTAATTCAGTGTTAATAACAGTAATAATTTGATCTATCTAATGAACTCAATACACTATTAAAAACCGTTATCATTGGTTGATAAATTTATAGCGAAACTACAGAACCAAAATTACGGATCCTACCGTAATTATTCTAGCCAGCTAACTAGCTAGGCTTCATTAGTGTTCAGCTTTGTTTAAGCGTGTGAACTTGTCCCAGAGTTCATGTTGAACACCCAGAGTCATAATCAATCACCATGAGACATGGCCAATTCAAGTGGTTACAACTATTTCCTGCAAAAAAAGCCAATTATTGAGTGCGCACGTACGTGAAAAAATAGAAAACAAATGACTGAAACAGTGGCAGTGGGACAACAGATGCACAGTACAGGTGATGGATGATACGGAGAGCATCCTTCTGCGTACGGCAAGAGAAGCAGCTCATGGACAAAGCTAGTAGAACTGATCCGTGGATTGCCTAGCAACAGGACAAAGCAAAGAACAGTGTCATGTAGTGTGATGGCTCTTGTGCACTCGATGGATTCCATCTGGGCTCTTCCATTCCCTTGCAATCTCTGCCTCTGCCTTGGAATGTCCCCTGCCTCTCCTTTCTTCACCTGGATGTTGACTTCAAACAATATCTTCCGTTTGGATCATATACAGGAATTCTTTCTGAATTTTATGAGAAAGAAGCTATTTAAATCCGTGTGAAGTAGTCTGGTTGAATTTTCTTATGACCTCATAGATATGCAGGTGAAAAGATTCTGATGACAAATGCTGAGTTTAAGATGGCTCTCCTAGTTGAGTGTGTAGTGGCCAATTTATGAGACCAGATCGATTGCAAAGATCAATCCATCATGCATGCATGGTGCAATTAGAGAAATCACCAGCTCAGCTTAGCTTAGCTTAGCTAAAGGAGAAGAAATGGATGGACTAACCCCTTGTCAACATTGCCACATTGATCTGATTAAGATGGGGCTTTGTTGATAGGTTTGTCCCATCCACGTTAGTTGCATTAATTATCATCCAATTTGTCATCAGCAAACATTTTCCCCTACAAGTTTCTGCATCGTCAGTGTCAGACAGGTTTGGCAACTAGCTGCACAACTGGGATGCACACCTGGATCATGATCAGGTACAAATCCAAGGACTAATCCATTGCACGGACTGCCCTAATGGCGCAATCACCAATCAATTTCTAATGTAAAGACGGTGCTACCTTGTCTCTACTCTCTACTGCTCTACATATATGCAATTGAGTGGCAAACAGTTAATTTTCTTGATATACTGCTGTTCCCTATGTACAGGTGACCATGACAATAAAGAGGGCATTGCATTTATACTTGCAGATCGATATAAACGATGCTGGCAATCTCTGAATTTGGTCTGCAAGCCTGCCTGGTGGAAATGCAGATAAAGCAGGAGTTTTTTTTCCTGGAGGCATTGAAATTGGCAGCTTCAGTTTCAACTGTCAACGATTGCTGCTTCGTTCATCCAAGCTAATGTCCTAGCTTGTCTGCATCTAGAGATCAATTAATAGGTTCAAGGTGTCTGGTATGTATATGGTCCATGGATATGCCTAGAAAGTAAGAAAGAAACAACATGGAGTACTGAGTAATCATCATCCAAACAAGTTGTTGTTTGAAATTTTCATCTTCTTGCGTGAGAATTTGGCATAGTTCGATCTTGAGCTGGTGTTCTTTCTCTTTCAGTTTTGACCTTGGAGGAGTCTCAGTACCACTACCATGCTTGCTGATGACGACTTGAACGCTGGTAAAGTGGTACTGTTCATTTCTCCAGTGTATCTCAGTTTATACGTGAAAAAATTTACGGTACCCCCAAAGATATATGGGCCGTCCATTTTATTTTATCCAACGGTTCAGATTTGATTATAGTGACCTATTATCTTCTAGGAGGTAATATGTCACATCTCTTTCCGTTTAAAATCATGCGTATTTGCTATCTTTCCGTTTTTTAATTCGTATGTATGTATAATCTATCCATTTGGATGCTAAATCATGTGCATAGATATGATGCAGTTGCTATCCTTCTATTTTTGTTGCGCATGCATGCAGTGGCCATTCCGTTTTTACCCGTGCAATATCATGCGTCTTCCATTTTGCTGTTCGCGTAATCAGAGCCAAATTGTGCGCATTGCACGCAGAATCCGTCCTTATGTTTTTGTTATGTGCCGGAGCAAAATCATGCGGCCTACAAAATATAATGGTTTTCAAAATTCTAAAATCCTGAATTAGTCTCTAGCTTAATGGAAGAGCCAAATGACTATGAGATCATAGGTTGTAAGTTCGTTGCTCACACGGGTTGTACCGGTAAAAAGCAATAATAATTAAATTTATTTTAGTTAATTTAATAAAATCAAAGATTAAGATTAATCTTATCTTTTACCCTTTAAGGAAGTAAGTGGGCACCACGAAGAGTCTCTTATATGTAGCAAAAGAAGCTTTAATTACAGCTAAGTAAGTAAGTGGTTCTTCAGTTTTAGTTTTAGTTTTGGTGCATGCGAGCAAAGATCAATCGACTGGAGAGGAGAACAAGTCGAATCTGGGTTCCAGAAGAAAAAGAATGGAAGAGTTGATAGGAAACAATCTTGTGAGTTGATGCCTGAAAGGCACATCCTGAATGCCACCTCTTTTTTCATGACAACGAAATCAAATCACCCAGTGAGGCAAGGCGACCACGAAAAAGATACCATCTTTAACTAAAATTTCGCAGTTTTTTTCTGATCAGAAGGGTTTCATTAACGAGAGGGAACTGAGCTCCTCCATGAGCGCGCAGCAGAAGCTCATTCTGTCGTGTGGACGCTGATCAGTTTGACGCAACCGATAGGAGATCTTTATCTGGCGATACAGGCGAGCTCGATCTGACGCGGCTTTGCAAGCTCATGGTGACAGTAACAGCATCGCAGAAACAGATAAGTCGCCATAATCGCAAGGAAATTTGGTGCGAATAATTCAGTAATATAAACTGAAGAGAGAGTGAGACGGGTACGTACGTCGTAGTCTGATGAGAGACGGTGAGTAGCCATCGCCCAGCTGGAAGCACAGTTGCAGTGCAGTGCAGGATTAATTCCATTTTCCGGTCGATTTCTGGAACCCATGAAAGTGAATGAAAACATGCACATATATAGCCAATGGTGTTCAGTGACAGCAGCGTGAGCAGGACAGAAAAGCTGTTCATCTCCTCACGTCCTCAGACCTCAGGGCACATGCAGCAGCGAGATCGATGGCGAGAGCAGCAAGCAGCAAAGAAATTCCAGGGCCCAATGGCAGTGCAGGCTGGAGATTGCAGTGATGACGACGACGACGGCGTGCAGTGCACGGGGCTGAGCTCCTCCAGCGAAATCAATGGAAGATGAGAGAGAGGGAGGGAGACCAATGGATCCAAGGCTGTGTTTTGCACGACGAAAGTTGCGTCCAAGACAGGGCACGATAGGGAAGCACTTGAAATGTCAGTGCTATCTGAATATCTGATTAGTTGAGAGTGACAGGCAGTTGATTATCATCTATGCTTATCTTATGCATGTCAGCGTGTGATCAAGATGGTTCCATGAGCAGAATGGAGTTTCTAGCCTCCATGCCCTTCGATCATCAGAGCAGGATCACGCACATACGTGGCGTTGCAGAGACGGGGCGATATGCCGCTTCAGAATTCAGAAGAATTAGCATTTTTTTACCAAGCCCAAACTGCTAGTATGCCATTTTTAGAAGAAGACTACGTGGGGCCATGTGACGAGATGTGATATGATCTGGTGTCATGGTGCTCACATCTAGTCCGTTTTCATTTGTTTGTTTTAAATAAAGATCTTGCAGATCTGCTACGGACATGTTTAAAACCAAAACGTAAGATCTGTAGCAGATTGAAAACACAAGGCAGATTAATCGAAGATAGCGGAGCCGTTTCCCATCCCCGACGCCGTCAGCTGCGCCCTTTGACCACCGTATGACTCCAATCAAGTCGTCCATTTATCACGCCTAATTTCATCGGACGGTTCTTCTTTTTTTTATGGCGTGGCCCAATCATAGGCATCAAATCGATGGCGATATGCAGCTTCAGAATTCAGATGTCCAGGCATCAAATCCACAATTTGTATGCCCGTCTGCAATTCTGCGCCACGGACCTACGCAGAACACTTTGGGCTCTGCATCACGGCCCGTTTGCAACAGATATGCGAGATTTTTTTTCATTTTTATATATATTTTAAAATTTCATAAATATACTTTCCTTTTTCTTCACATGTTTTAAAAAAATTTGAAAAAATAAAGATAAGATTGAAAAAATTTCGATGTGCGACGAATGCCGGAGATTGGCCCCTTTGGGACAGGCTTATGATTACCAAGAGTATGATTATTGTCCAAATGAGCTGCTATTCGGAGAATCAATTGAGCGAACTATCCAATCGTTTGGCAAACTGCATTGAGAGTAGGGTACAAACGGGATGTGTATTTTCGGCTTGCCCGTCCAACCAAGACTTATGAGACGAATTTATGAGAGATGAATGTCATGTCTAAATTTAAATTCGTGAAAAAAAAATGAGTTAAGACATTGGATGAGATGTATCAAATATATGGTATATCAAATATATAATAAAATTTATTACAGTGAATGTTAGTTGATCGCTATTTACGAGGCCACAAAATAATATTACTATGTATCTTCTTTTGTTCCATAGGTATGTATGACACGTGAAAAAAAAACACCGCTTAACTATGAGGAAGAAGAGCAAAATTTTCTTTTGAAATCAGATGAGAACTTCCCCGTTTGGCTGAAAATCCGATTCTTTTGTAAGTATATATGCTTATTAATACAACTACCGATTATGGTTGTTTTCGAATTGGATGAGAATTTTTCCGTTTGGATGAAAGTCCAATTCTTTTGTAAATATAATCTGTGTATAATCTGTCCCAAAGGGGGCTAAGAAAAGTGCAAAATATTCAGCTAAATGTGTTGAGAATGATACATTGATCGCCAAATGATTGTTGGCAGGTTTGAGATTGTTAAATGTTAGGCAAAAAGAACACCATGGCACTATATTTCTTGAACAAACATATCATTCGCTCCATTACAAAAGATCTTTACATGTATTCTCTACAAAAAAAACTATGATGGCAACAGCCGACAGCATCACGAACAAGAAGAATGATCATTTAACCAGATGGAGGATAGGAGCAGGGAGAAACAACAATCAGGGTCACATAATGAGCGGCTTTAAAATCAGAAGAAAAATACATGTTGGCAATCACTTAATGCCGTCTTGTGTTTGAGGCCCTTACTGTGACACCATGCAAAAATTTGGTGAACCCGAGAAAGTTTAGCTTGCCATCTGATTTTCTGATCCAGTCTTGAACGATGGAATAATGAGTTGGAGCAAGATTTAGTTCCTGTTTAGAAAAAAAGGTAGGTCAGGATAGCCATCATAGTACCACTCCGGAATACTCACACGCATAAACCCCTCAGAAAGTACTTCCACATGGATCCCAAATCATGATAATGAAATTGCAACGGACATATATCCACACAAAGATTACCCAGTACCCACCCAACTAAGGCAGCTATGTGGTCAAATGGAAGTCATCATAAATACCTGTGCCAACTCCTCAACAGATATAACTCGGTTGCCCTCTTGTTCAAATTGCTGAAAAGCTGTTCCAGCAATCTCCTCCCACCTTTCCAGAGCCTCGAGCTGGTAAGGACTGATTGCTGCAGCACAGAACTCTTCAAAGTCCATCCTTCTGTATGCAAGTGGTTCCAACTGATATAGAATCAATAGAAACAGTAGTGAGAACAGCAACTTCAAGCACCAACAAAATGTTAACAGATAGAAAACCACAAGATGCAAGGAGTTAAAGATATGAACAAATCGATAACGGACACAACAATTCAGCACATATAGCTTTTATCATATGGCTTTACAACAAAACTTAGCATATGGCTTTCACCATCAGAGTTACAAATGGAATATGTACAAGTAATATAAATATTTGAGCAGGTATGATAAAAGGGTGATTGTCAAATCTTGTTGTGAATAAGAAATTAATCACATTATGGTCAATATCAACTAATCAAAGTTATGGTTAATATCTACCAGCATGCCAAATAATATAAAAGCAGGCGTTAGCCTTTGCAATCTTGCATGTCTTGTACTTTGAACACAGGGCAAGTCATCAACATTCTACTAGTGCTCAAAGTCAGCAATGGAATACCCTTACCGCATGCAAAAATTCAAGAGACCTTGATTCCTTCATGGCATCAGTTAAATATCTTGTTAGAGCCTGGATAAGATAGTGAAACATTAAGAGGTTGGAGCTGTGATATATGGATATTTAATGTGATGCACATTGTCCTGTGTGCCTTTATCTCAACGAGGTCATCAGAAACAACAGGGTAAACTCACCGTCCGGAAGTTGTCGAGTGATACAGACCCATCTCTAGGTTCGAGTAGCTTAAACTGCAGCTTGAGATACAAAAGTTCATCTTCCCTTAAAGCTTTGGATAGTGCCTGCGATGAAGAGTCAACTATTAGTACTCATTGATTTTCAGTAAGGAGCAAATATATGGTCGAGTTATGCCACAATTTGCTGGCATGAGCAAATTCATAACAAGGACTTTCACAGAGTTTATTAAAAAAAGGACTTCCATAGAGAAGTTTGGAACAGTTCATAAGTAATACCATGACCAACAGTTCATGGTATTATCCCCAGTCCCCACAGTAACACAATGAAAAATGTGTGCTCATAAATCAGAAGATACAAAATGACTGTATCGGTGAAAGCTTAGCCAAAGCATATGTAAGAACAGAAAAGAGATTCCCACTCCGGCACTCCCGCACCCACACATAGATGTGCACACTGTTAATAAGTTCAGCTTTTCCACTTGGAAGCATTAACAATTATCACATCATTCATCTTTTTAAAAAATTTCAGAAATTGAACTTGGGAATGGTGAGAGTCAAGACTAATTCATATTATTTGGCTCCTCCTCTCAAAGTATGATAGCTCCTTAATATATGAGCACACCAAATAACTGACAATAGATAACTTATGAACTGACAAAGTTGACAAAAATTACGCAAGATACACGACCAACTAACTTGCTAACTCCCTAACAGAGCTCATACTTCCATTGCATCATACCATACAGACAGCTAGCCTTCATCGTGTGCACATAACAGAACGTTTAGCCATTCCATGCAAATTTATTAGTTACATATTAATATATCAGTAAAATCAATGATGCATCGAAAGAACAATTATAGATGCAGAGAAGATTGTGGCATTCTGTAACCAACCTTCAACGCCAAACGTTTAAGAGGTGTAGCTCGAAGGTATTGCTTGATTAGTCTGTAGATAAGTATGTCCAACGGGACCTGCCTTTGTTCATCTCGCAACCAAGGGTGAGCTGCCAAAGAAACCAAGTGTCCTCACTCATCCTCTTATATATGATATATAACTATTTTTAATTAAAACAATTTGATTGTAGGCTTACACAAAAATATAAAATAGACAGTGTGATACCACACAACAGCTCTAGAGAGAATCATTGTTGACAACTTACTCAATGCTTGGACAGCAGTCATTCTTTTGCGGTAATCTTTGTTCAGAAATCTCCTCACAAAATCCTTAGCTTCAGCCGACACTGTAGGCCATGGTGAATCATCGAAGTTGGGATCAGCTCTCAACACAGATCGGAAAATTCCTGATTCTGTTCGTGCCCAGAATGGCCGACTGCCACAGAGCAGAATGTATGTTATGACACCAATACTCCAAATGTCTGCTTCCATACTATATGATCTGTGTAAAACCTCTGGGGCAACATAATATGCACTTCCAACAATATCATTAAGCCTTTCATCTGCATTATATAGCACAAAACACAAAGAACAAAGTATTGGGTAAGCTAACAAGTTACCAAGCAATTGTGCAGAGAAAAACAATTGGCATAAAGTTCATTCCAAGCATCAGGAAACAAGCCAATAATAATGAACACATTAATTGTCGATCTGAAATATAAACAGCTATGATAAACATTCTAGCCCAGGATAGGATGCCACAGCACAGAAGGTAAACATTTACAATGCATGAGCAACATGCCAAGATAATGCACAAGTCAGTCGAACTACCTAGTATAACATGTTTGTACACATGATGACACGAAGATGAAGATAACCTACTAGTTTATTACCTGGTCTAATGAAATCGGAGAGACCAAAATCAATCAACTTCATGGGAGCACTTTCATCCCTTGTTGTGAAAAGGAAATTCTGGCCAAGAGAATATAACTAAGTCATGAAAAATAGTATAGTATTCTACAAGTATAATTTATGCCAATCAGAAAAAAGAACAGTAGTGAAGTTGAATAAGATGGTGAAGGAACCTTATTGTTAGTCAAGCACAAATGTGATTGCATACATACACATATATAAACTATACATAAAATTGTTCATTATTTCAAAGCACACCTCTGGCTTCAAATCACGATGTACTACCCCCTGAAGATGACAGAAGGCCACTACGCTCAGAATTTGTACAATAATCGATTTAGCGTCGTCTTCTGTGTACCTCCCACCTCTTCAATAATTCAAGTTTGCATACTCAGTAAGCATTAACAGAGATATTACTAGTTTGCTACTACATATAAAGAAAAATGTAGAAAGTACCTGGCTAATATTCTGTCTAGCAACTCTCCACCTTCACATAATCTGTTAAAAGGAAACAAGATTGGAAAATTACTGCCTTACCAACATTAAATAAGATGTCATAAATAGTGGTTTCTGTAATGGTAGGTCGTAGATAATACAATTATACAAACATCAGTGGATAGAGCAAGAAAAGATGATAATGATTAAGTAACTGCAGAGCTCATAGAAAGGTTTTTTTTTCATGCATGTCAGAAGGAATCCAAGATCAAATGTTGTCTCTAGAAAAGCTTAAGTATAAGTGGTTAAAGTTACATGTAAAAGGTTATAAAAAACATACTCCATGACAATGTAGACATTGAGGGCATCCTCACATGCATCATAGAATTTGACGAGATTATTGTGCCCTGATAATGCTCTCAAAATCTTTACTTCCCTACGAACATCTTCAATGGATATGGCTGTTGTCATCTGTCAAATACAACAGTAGATTGCTGAAAGAAGTCAGTGAAAAGTTTTGTTTCAATTGGAAGCACTAGGGGGCTCCAATCAAACAGTTTAAACTTTTAAAGTATAATCTACATGAGCAACTCTTAAATAGTCAAAAGCGACACAAAACATATTCAAACGAGGAACATGGTTCCAGAATATAATTCTTCAGTTGTGTGAATAGCTTATAGAGTTATAGTAGTGAGATTATTGGCAACAGTATATGATTCATTTCCAGATGTGCTAAATTATGCAAACAAATTGTATAGACACCATGATGAAAGGTGCTTAAACCATTGCAGTTTGTATCATTGAAAAGAGAACAAAGAAATCAAATAATATGATCAGTGAGATTCACTCTACTTCATCAAACCATACTTAACCTTGATATAACATGCTTCCATTTATTATTCAATTTTTCTAAAAAATGGATCAAGGGTTCCGGAGCACCAAAACAGTAGGAATCAAATCCTCTTCAGTTATACAACAACCGCTTGCCATTAAGCAGATGTCAGCTATTTGGAATTTGGAAAGTATAGTGCAGCCTGCCAGCATGATTTTGGCTGTGACACATTTAAGAGCAATATCCAGAATGGCAGAATGTATTAACACTAGTTATAAAACTATGAAATAGTTTCCTTTTTCCAAACATTAAATGCTTCATCTAAAAAGCTAGAAGTAAAGCAGCCAGCCTATTGACAGCATTACATTCAAATTCCATGAATAAACCAATTAACGCCACAAATGCTCAGCTATCCACATCTCGGGTATCCTAAGAAGCAGTGTGAATCAACTGTTGTGTTCGTAGCCAATAGGTCTGGTCCGGATTCAGATCATGAATGGTTTCACATTTATGCCTCGACGCTGCTGGCACCCTTCTTTCCTCCACTGCATCGACAACTCTTCACCCCGCTTACTTTTGTTAATGCTTTGTGCTGTCTATTGGTATTATATTGGCATTATACTTTGGTACCTGTTTTTTTGGATGGCTTTTAGTGATTTGTCATTTGTAGTTGTGCCATGCATGTGCCATCAACTACTAATCATGATAATTATCTTATTGACTTAATGTTTTGCTAGCTGGTCTATATACTATATACTTAATATAGTATATAGGTAATACAATACAATAGGTCAATAGTAGTACAGTGTATTCCCTGCTTAGACACCACCAAGTCATGGACTAGTCAACCAAGTCGGTAAGACGGTCCAGCAGTGACTCAACTCAACTTAATGACTTGATAACCATGATAGGGATCATGCATATTTTCTCTTAAATAAACTCTAGGGTCTGTAGGCTCCTTGGATCTTCACCAGTTCAAACGTCTTCAATACATGTCAATCAAAGGTATGCTGCCATACTTGTGACACTTGACACCTCCCACCATCTGAGACTGGCAAATGGCAACACCTGATACCTCTCTTTCGGTTTTTCCTATGCTACGATTTGAAAATTACCATTACCTATGGCTATAAATACAAGCTCTTGCATTTTTCAGATAATTGGCTCATGTCAGGTTTTCCCAAAAGGCTAAACATGAAAATTCACCTCAAAAATGGCAATCCTTAATTAACAAAAAGGAGAGATAACAAGGGTAGGTTAGGACATGCACTGCTGATTGGTTAGAATATCATTGATCATTAGCCAGGATTGGGTAGGCCACCAAGAATTTAATCCAATGTACTAGCCTACATCCTAAAGTCTCTACATGCATTCCCATAAACCACCAATTAAGACTTGGGATAATTTTCCAGCAAGAATTGAAAGTTTGAAACACACAACAGAGAGTAACCATTGTTCAAAATTTTCATCCCTCCCAAATGTAACTATCTAAAGGAGGAAATTTTGCAGAAAATGTTAGCAATGGTGCCGTAAAAATTTGAAATTCATAATTCGACCTTACTGTCTAAAAGCCAAAATCCTCGAAAGCAGTGAAATTGAATGAGATAAACTTACTCCATAAACCAAACAAGAGTAACCATTACAAATGTAGAGCTACTGAGGCAAATCCTGGGATTTCCTATCTTCCATTTGTGCCAATATCCTCAATTAAAAAAAAAGAGTGAAATCCTAAATTTCAGTTACTTCTATGCTTCAATCTCAAATATAAGCATCATCAAACTACCCTATATTTCAGTTACTTCTTAAAAATGGCGCGATACGGCCATAGCAACAACTAACAATTTAAATTTGAAAAATGAACCAAATAAAAGCTCGAAAGCAGCATATCACCACCAACAGCACCGCGCTCTGCCGCTCTCACCTTAGCTTTGGCGATGACCTTGACGGCTACGGTCTGCCCCTTATAATCGCCCTTCTTGACGACGCCAGAGCAGGTATGCCCGAAGTGCCCCCTCCCCACCTCCTTCCCGAGCTCGTATTTGGCCCCGAAGTTTTTGGCGAACCCAAACGTTTTGTCCAATGGCCTCTCCGCCTCCATCCCATCTCCACCCCCACCACCGCCGCCAGCACCCACGCCGACTTCCTCCGGTATCGTTCCTTCCTTGGGCTTCCCTCCGCCCAGCCTCTTGGCAAGCGTGGCCTTTATGTGCTTGGCCGGCGACGGCGGCGGGAAGGGCCGCTTGAAGAACCTCCTGGGCGTCGACCTCGCCGGCGATGGCGACACCCCAGACGGCAGCGGACTAGCACCCCCAGAGGGGTACGGGCTCGGCCACGCCCCCCCTGGCGCCTGTCGCACCGGCGTGGTCGATCCGGACTTACGCTGTCTCGGGGTCACGGGCGCGGGGGGCGCACCCTGCGCCGATTGCCACGGCGGCGTCTGCGGCACGCCGTTGGCCGGAGGCGGGGAGTGGTGCGCCGCAACGACCCCGTACTCATCCTCCGCGGCGCGCGACGACGCGCACTTGCCGTAGCACTGTCCCATGGCAGCAGCAGCAACAGCAGCGGTCGCTGCCTCCCTCGGCTGGCCTACGCGGACGCAGGCGCAGCCCGAATTAGGGTTAGGGTTTGGGCCCGCTCCCGCCGCTGCCGCAGCTGCGAGGGAGAGGAAGGAGAGAAAGAGGAGGTGGAGGTGGAGGTGGAGGAAGAAGAGGAGAGAGAAATCGGTACTGGCGTTCGTTACAAATTTCTCTCTCCTCCCCTCGGCCAGGAGGGAGGCGACTGCGAATTCCCCAACTCCACAGAGGGCACCGCGTAAAAATCCACCTCCCCGCGTACGGCGAAAATTTTCCTTACTGGCAGATGGTCCCCACGTACTTCCTGGCCCACATGTCATACACATAGACTCACCGCGTACGGCAGCCGTTCGTGGAAATCGGAAAAGGAGGTGGCCCTGGTGAGGTCAGACAAGGGGAAACGAAAAGGGTTGGAGGTGGCAATGAATATGAGGGGCTCCAGCGGATGACAGGTGGGGCCAGAAGGTGGAGTGGCGTGATGTGAGTGGACGGGGATACGGTGTTTGGTGTTCGGCGACCAAGGATTATATTATTTCATAACCTGGATTATTGTTTAATGATCAATAATCTATTCCGCAACCAATTTCTTATATACATTACTTATACTTATGTATAAGAATAAATGAACTCAAACAATTTTGTTACTTCTTATTTATTTCATTTTTGGAAAAAAATGATTTGTTTATTTTTGAAAGGGGTGACATTTATTTGACAAGGATGAAAAAATGAATAGATTCTATAAAACAACTTATATTTTCGGAAAATAGAGTAAAGAATACTAAAATAACTTGTATAAATAATTTTAGTTAGTAGTACTCGATAACCGTGCACAGACTATGAAACACTGCATCAAGCAAGAATTGTCATGAGTGTATCTCATTAGATTAATCCTTGCTAAAGCAAACGGTATTTCAGAGTTCTTATGTATTCAGAACGATGGTCTTCAGAGATTGTCTGCAAGTTTAGGTTCAGGCATGTACTGAAAATTGGGTGATTTATCTATCTGAGAATGCCTACTTGCCTAGGATGCCTGATCTTTTAGAAGCATCTGTTGAAATTGTACCATCAAATTATTTCCCTTCAAGCCTTGATCTGAACACACTACTGTTGTTTCATTTTTTTTCGAACGCAGTAAATTTACACTGCTTTCTAACTGAATTCAAAGACCATATCAATTGTTCGTGGAATTTGACGGCAGGTAAGCAGTGTTCATTTTCTGGATCGTCCTCTGCCTTTCTTCTTCTGATGTTCGATTCATGGGGACGCTTGTAGCGACGTGCCTTAGATGCAAGCGTGTTGACATTTCTAGATACTATTAATCAAAGATCGATTCTTTTTTTGACTCTTTCGATTCAAACTGAATCGCTGCATTTGCTGGACAAACAAATGTCTGGTTCGTTGAAACAGTTTTTTAATGTAAAACTGAGTCTTGAACCTCAAAGCCTTTGAATTTTCATATTAATAACTCGTTTCCCAAAGGAAAAGTTCAACCGTGCAAATGATGATGCAGGGTATGAATTAGTCCAAGAGACACATGATTTTTTTTTTAAACACGAAAATTCTACATGTTCATGTCTAACTTCTCAAAAGACCTATATATTATTCCATTTTAAAAGTTACATTAGAATAACTGAATAAGTTGCGTGTCTCCGGAAAATTCCATCCCTGGACAAAATGAATTTGCCATATGTATCTGCAGTATCGCTAATTTTGGACGATAGTAGATGATCTGATTCTTTAAGCAAATAGTTTGACGGTTTAAATGAACGAATTTAACGTTGAAAAGTTGATAAACATTGTAAGAATAAATTTTCAATAATTTTTATATAGAAAGTTTTTTAAAAAATTATACCGTTTAGAAGTTTAAATCATAGTATACTACTACGAATCTTGTAAGATGGCGCCATGGCGGCTGATCTGGACTAAATAGCTTTCGCTGCCACAGGAGATCCAGAGAAGAACAGGTTTTATGTTGGAACAAGGGGAAAGGGTCTAGTAGATTGACAGCGGCGGCTTGACTTGTTGCACCCAGTGATTTTATCTTTCTGCTCATTTGTGAAAGGGAAAAATTATGCATTTTCAAAAGAGATTTGACGATTTTCTCGACAAAGGGAGAAAATAGAGATTTAATTTACATAGCGCTCTAGCTGCCTTAAGAAATTCATTTTAGATAAATCAATTTTACCTACTTGTGTAGTAAGGAGCGGATTTAAGATTTTAGGCACTGATGTTACCACAAACTTATCATATTTTAGGATTTCAGTGAAACATTGATATCATTAAGTAAGTCAAATTATTGTCGTCAACACTAAATTAAAAAATAATATTTAAGCCAACCAAGAAGCCATTATTGTTATGGCTACAAAATTAGCTCGAGATCACGAGCCAGCTCGGCTCAGCTCGTAGCAGAATGAGCCGAGCTCGAGCTTGACTTTTAGCTCGGTACCAAACTGAGCTGAGCTCGAGCTAGCTCGCGAGCTGCTTGTTGGCTCATAAACATAATCTATGTTTTATAATTTTAATCTATAAGACATTGTATTTGAGTGTGATACATAGTATTTATTGTACACCGTGATTCTTATTAACTGTTCATATTTTAGTGTTAAATATACTATATATCGATACATCATATTTAAATTTAGATACTTTAATTTGTATTCTGTAGACAATATATATTGAAAATTGCTAGGCCCATGCCATCCAAGGAGCTGAGCTAAGACTAGATTTTTGCTCGTTTCATGAACCGAGACAAACCGAGCTTGTATTCTACCGAGCAAGAGGCTCAGGTCGGCTCATTTTTGGCTCTAATTATTGCCCCATGATAGCGATAAATGACTCTAGATCTACCCCCAATGTGTTATCTAGCTTGTTGGATCCTACAAAAGGCAATAGGAGTGATTAATAAACATAAATTGGCAAAAGGTTGATCTAGAATTTGTGAGAAAATTGATCATATACCCTCTCACTAATCAGAAATCTAAAATATACCCTCATTTAGATGTAAATTGATAATATACCCTCCTCTAGTCTATTTACTCTAGCAAATACCATTTTCATACCAATCTATACAACTATAGTGTATATGTACGTATTGTACCATATTTGAGACACTAAAATACTCATTTTGCCCCTAAGTAGCAATAGAAGGGCATCCAGGAATTGGGAGTACATAAACCCCATCTGGCCACCCGTGGAGCCTCCTCTGACGAGACCTGCCCTGGTCAGTGACTCTACGCCCATGATTCTCTGCCGTTGCAGCCTCCTCCTCTCGTAGGTCCAACGACCAGCTCAGGTGACTTCCTCGCTCCCCCGAGCCCTGCCCCCACGAGCGACCCTAGGTCCCCGATGAAGGAGTACGTGTAGGCTACGATAAAGAAAAATAAAATTTTTCTACCGCGTGCACCAGGACATCATGCGAGAGAGGGACCATGGATCATTACCACTAGATGTGCAAAGCAGCAAAAGGAGAGTTGGAGAAGCTGGTCCAACACACGCGCATCGAGGTAGTCATCGAAGTAGCTGATTTGATCGTCTCCTCTACGTGCAATCTACTTCACACCAAGTCGAGGTTGATCCAATCAACATCATAATGCAGTAGCATCTCTATCGGTATCCACACGTCTAATGGTGGAACGCCGACCAGAGTATACTAGTACTCACGAAGTCGACTAGGCTCAGGAGAGATCGGCTAAGATTTTCTTGTGGTGGTTATGCAGAAGCACGTAGATAGGATACATCCCACTGTGAGTCCCTCTCATGAGCCTCCCTAGGTCCAATAGGAGTCTATTCAGATCCCTATCAGAACTATTAGAGTCTCTATCAAACTGATTCCAAACTCAAATCCTATTCAAGTAGATGTTCCAACTCGTTAAGTGTGTGACCCTATAAGTTCACGTATACTTGGTTGCATCTGAAAACTCCTTTCTGGTTACCCTATTAATAGTGGCCTCTAGTATAGCATATTAATCTAAGTGTACGTAAAGATCATATCGACTGAACCTATAATATTCTTATGTGCAAATCCCTTTGCCTCATGATACCGATTGAGCTCAAGGTAAGACTTGTTCCATCCTCTTTATAGATCAATCTCTCTCTTGATCTTGTACTAGATTATAAACTCATGATTGGCTTCTCAATTAGGGCTAGAAAATTAGCTCGGGGCTCACGAGCTAGTTAAGCTTGGCTTGGCTAGACATGGCTTGGCACGGCTTAGAACCAATGAGCCGAGACCGAGCCGCCTATCTGGCTTAGTGCCTAAGCGAGTTGAGCCTAAGCTAGCTCATAAGTGGCTCGTTGGCTCGGTATCACTCTAGAGTTCTTTCCCAAATCCTCAACTTGTCACTCTAGTGACAGGTGGCCTATGCCTACGCCACAGCCTCACCCCCTACGCCATTGCTCATGCTTGTCGCATCACCTTGATGGAATTGTGCCCAAAAGAATTCTGGGGAATCGAAAGTTCTGGCCTAGGGTCGGAAGTTCCGAGTTCTAGAGCATCTGGAAGTTCTGGTTGGACCAAAAGTTCCGGGCTAGCCCTAGTTTCGGTTTTCTGGAGGAGCCAGAAGTTCCGGTTGGACCAGAAGTTCCGGGCCTACCTGGACAAATCGGAAGTTCTGGTTAGACCAGAAGTTCCGGATCGAAATAAATTCGATACAGAAGGTTATTTTCGGAAGTTTCGGTTAGAACCAGAAGTTCTGGTCTAGGCGAATAGATTAGATCTATTGGGCTTTAATACAGATTAAAGGCCCGTGACAGGGCACTATATAAAGAGAGGAGGGGCTAGCACGAAAAGGTTGTTGCTGTTGTTGCTCCTGGTTGAGAACTCTAGCCGCCACCTCTCTTCTCTCATCGATTGCAAGTGTTGTGATCGGTCTCCCTGGATCTCACGAGCAGTGCTAGCTGTAGGGTTATGGGGAGGCTACGCTAGCGCTTAATTTTAAAAATTTACCCCGTTAGTCCAGGAACTATGCGTGTAATGGGATCATGGATCGTTACCTTGAGCCTCGAGACGCGCTCGGGCAGCAGAAGTAGAGTCGACGAAGCGCGTCCTCGAGCTTCTCCTCCCGGCTCCGTTCGT